>MU385756.1:300732-424250 GCA_022497155.1 Whalleya microplaca | reverse complement strand
CCCTAACCCTAACCCTAACCCTAACCCTAACCCTAACCCTAACCCTAACCCTAACCCTAACCCTAACCCTAACCCTAACCCTAACCCTAACCCTATAATTAATGAATTGTTTACTTTTTATTTTATAATTTTTAATAATATATATTTATTATATAATATACGCTGCTTTTTTCCTTAAGCTATTATAATAATTAAATTATTTTAAATATTTTAAAATTAATTTAAATTTTTTATTATAATATTATTAATAAATTTAAAAAATTAATAAAATAAACTTTTTAAAAAAATACCGGATTAATTATTTATATTATATTATAAATAATAAATTAAAAAAAATTAAAAAAAAATTAAAAAAATTAAAAAAATTAATATTAAATATTTATAATAAATTTATTTTATATTTTTATTAATAATTAAGTTTTTATATTTTAGCTTTTTATAATTTTAATATTATAAATATTTTTATAAATATTATTTATATATATAATATTAAAGTTAAAATTATATTTAAAAATATTTTTATAAATAATATTTAATTATTAAAAATTATATTTTTAATTTATAAAAAACATTATATTAAAAAACATTTTTAATAATAATAATATTATAAAATATTTATTATTATTATATAAATTAAATTTTAATTAATTATTTTTAATTAAAAACTTTTTAAAATAAAATATAATAATTATATAATAATAAATATATAATTTTATAATAATTAATATTAAATAATTATAAAAAATATAATAAATTAATAAATTTATTTAATATTATTATTAAGTTTTATATAATTTATATAAATTAAAATATAAAAATTAAATAAAATTAAAAAATTAATTTTTATATATTATAAATATATTATAAATTAATTATTATTAATTATTATATATAATAAATTTTAAAAAAGTAATATTATAATATAAATTTTATAAATTATAATATATATTATTTAATAAAATATATAAATATTATAATTATTTAAATAATTAAATTATTTTATTTTATATATATAATAATTTTTATAAGCTTTATTAAGTTTTTTTTATATTAATAATTTTATTAATAATATAATTAAATTTAAAATTTTATTTTTTATAAATATATATTTTATAATAATAATATTTATAATATATAAAAAATATAATTTTTATTTTTATTTTAATAATAATATTTTTTTAATAATAATTATAATAAATAATTTTTTTAAATATATTATAATTATAATATTTATTTTTAATAATTATATTATAATTATTATAAATATAATAAAAATTATTAATTTATTTTATTAAAAATAATTAAATTAAATATTATTTATATATAATATTTTATAATATTTTTTTATTAATAAATAATAAAAAAATTTATTATTATTTTATATATATTATATTAAAATATTATATAATTATAATAATTTTAATTTATTTAAATTTTTAATTATATTATATATATATTATTTATAAAAAAAATTTTTTTAAAAAATTAAAAATATTTATAAATAAGTTTAAAAAAAAAATTTTTATACCGAAAAAGTATTTTAGCAGGTGGCGGGCGGCCGGCAGGCAGCTGGCAAAATGGTCGTCGGGAAATAGACGTCGGGGTTATAAAAAATCGCGTAGTGGGTTCGCGCGCTCGGGCCGCCTCACCAAAAAATGGTCGTCGGGCTATCTCGCCGTCCGCGCTATACGTCCTAATATTTATTCGAAATATTCTTATACCGTATAGTGGACTAACCGGATAATACCGGTTTTATCGACTATAATTAGTCCAGTATATATAAAAACTATATCTTTTATTTACGAGAGGTTTTTTTTATTAAGCTTAAGCTTATTAATTTTAATTATAAAAATATATTAAAGTTTTAAAGTGGTTAATGGCTTTTTCGCGTAAGTAATTTATAATAAAACTTAAATCGCAAGTTTTTTTTAGCCCGGCTTTTAGTAATATATTTTTTTCATAGCTTTTTTATACGTGTCCGAGAGGAGTTTAATTTTTTTCCCTTCATTAAATTGTCGGCCTTACTTTTAGAATTCTTTTAACGTATTTTTTATTTTCTTTAGCGTTAATTTATCGTCTAGCGAGCGAAAGTAGATTTAAGCTAGCAAAAACTTAAACAACTGTTAGCACGCTATTTTTATATAACATATATTAACTTAAAAACATACATGTTATTAACAGCTTTTAAAATGGTGTTTGCTATTTCCTCTCGTAATTCCGGATTGCGAGTAACAAATAATGGGAGCTGTTTTATATGGCCTTCTAGGTATTTCTTAATGTCGTCTTTTATTGAGCTAATCTCGAGCGATGAAGTACTTTTAAATGCGTTGATAATATCGAGGATAGGTCTCGAGGTTGCTAAAAAGCTCGTTCGTAAGCTTTTCTGGAGGTTGAAAATCTCTAAGAGAGGCTGTTCCGGAATATCATCCAGTGTTTTACATTCGTCAAGTGCGTCAACGATAATAAAAACCCTCGAGTACAAAGCAGCAACTGAGTAAAAAGCCTCTGACAACTCTGCAAATGAAGGTCGGCTTTGTTTCTTTTGACACTTATTGTAGAGCTCTTCCACGCTACTGGGAAGGGATGATCGGCGTCGGACAAGTTGTTTAAGTAGACTTGAAATTATATCTGAAGCCTTTTGCTGGTCTTGTTTTCGGAAGTTACAGTAAAAGTATCCAACGCCAACACTCGGATCATCGCGGAATACTATAGAAAGGTAATCGATTATGATGGCAGTAAGAATCGTTTTTCCCGTTCCGGGAATTCCTGGACAGAATAGTGTCTGGTTGGTAGTGTCTAGCCATTTCTTGAACTCTGGCGAATCCAAGAACCATTGTCCAGTACCTGCCTGTCGGTTACTAATGAAGGTGGCTTGCTCGGAAGTGTGGTCAATTGGAGTAAGCCAGTTCAGAATAGCCTCCCTTCTGTCCCGCGCTTCGCGAGTATCCTCGCGGTCGTATAAACGATTTATCCCGCCCTCTATGTTTGCGAACTGGTGCTGGGAGTAGTCTGAATAGTTCTTGAAGATCTCGATCAGCTCCGTAACCTTCTTCGCGTTCTCGTTGCCTATCTGCCCGTTCTGCTGGATCAGCTTCCAATTTTCACGTTCCAGGGCCAAGCCTAATAAGCTCTTCTCGCGCTCGATTGCATCGATGGTCCTCTCTATTTGCTTCTCTTGAAAGGGCCATTTTATAGTAGAAACCACCTTTTTCAAGCCTGTGCTAGGCTGCAGTTTGGTTTTTACAGTATCGAGTGTCATCCAAAGCCGGCCTAGAGGGGCGCCGGGTTCTTCGAGTGTTTTGATAATATCTGACCACGTTGTATCTCCCGTAGTTTCGTCCGATCCATCTCGTATTAATTGAAGAGTATAACTGCATGCTTGTATCTCGCTTTGAAGTCGATGTCGTTCCTGGTTTGCGCCAGCGGCTGAGTTCATGTAATAAATAACTTCGGAAGTCAGTTGAATAACAGCAATTATGCTGCCTGTGGCACTAAGAGGTTCCATATGGAACGTCGACAAAGCCAAGAATCCGAGAACTATCGATGTGGTAAAGGCGTAGACACCCTTTTCTGGAGACTACAGCAAATATAGCAGAAGGATTCTGTTCCGAGCAGTGGGAAAGGCTTTTTATTTAAAGCTCGCTAGGCTTCGAACACCGAGTCTTACGGTTAAGCGGTGAGGGGTATTTCCATTTTGCGATGCCAATCAGGCACATGTACATGTAAAAGACACAGGTGTCCCCTCTTTGGTTATTGGTCAAGGGCTAACCAATCGGGCGCCAGAGGGATATAAGTGGAAATAACAGCCAGGGTTGCCAATTCACCAATGACCTTGGAAAAATATGGGTTGATGTGTAACTTGTGGCGCTTATTGATGGTCTCTAGCTAGCCTCAATGTAAGAATAAGGCAGAGAGGGCTGTGAGATGCTTCGCGAACTTGCCATACATGGAGATTACTCGGATCGCCCAGCGATTTGGACTAAGCCACAGCCCTGATACATTAACGTGGTACTGGCTACCTACTCGACCTGCTCCTAATAAGGCTACATCATTGCCTAGTAGCATTAAGCATTCATCGCATTCACACTATGCTTGTGAGGGAAGCCTCCTGTGTCGTTCGAAGGTACTGTAGGATCCTGCTGTATAGTCCAAAGGATATAACCCTAGAGCAGAAGACCCCGACCGAGAAAAAGCCCAATATATTGTGATGAGAATTTAGCAAGTCCTAAAGTGACCATCCAAGCTGACTACCAGAGTAGTCGCTTGCCTGCATACGCACTAAATGTGTAAAGTATGTGGAAATATTATCATCGCCACTTACAGAGAGCGAACCCGATTGACCAAATACCTAGGTAGTCTCGGGCTACGCAGCCGACAAATACATAATTAGCTAACCGTTAATGGCTTCCAATCAAGGGGCATTGCCAACCAAGACACTGTCGTTCCATCCAGTATAAATATATTATAGGTAGTATCGGCAGTGCACAGTAGTATCCCATGCGAATCATTCTTTATCGGCTTTTTAGATCGATCGGTAGCAGATTATCGATCACCAAGTCTAGTTGAAAGATAAATGTTTAATGTGACTGAATTGCCAACATCTCCGTTTCCGCTTCCGGTCCTCGACACCTCACCGTAAAGAGCGGGGATAGAGGCGATTGTTCTACGGCATGATGCGGGGTCTGGCTTTCCACTGATGGCATTTATCTGAATCGACAATTAAGGTGATCATCGCGGCAGTCGCTTCTCAAATAAACGGCGTATTCTTTTCCATGAATCAATTAATCTCTCAAGGGCCGACTACACCAAGCAACGCAAAACCAGCGGCAGTGGCCACGTACTATCACCAATTAACAGCTTCAGTCGCCAACATGGTGCAAGCCGAGAAACATTATTTCCCGCCAACACGCCTCGTTCCCAATTCCCCTCAGCCTCTGCTCCACTACAAGGGCCTCATATCCGAGTCCGACCGTCGCCCCGAAAGGATACACGACGTGCTCGACGGCAACGACTGGAAAACACAATGGATCTTCCGGTACGGCACGACCCAGGCCTCGCACTACCACTCACAGATTCACGAGGCCATGGTGGTACTCACCGGCACAGCAACGATCCGTTTCGGCGTCGCAGATACGGATCCGGACCTCGATAAGAGCACGTGGGGCGGCTCGCAAGAAGAAGGCGGGGTCGAGATCGCCGCGAGTGCCGGCGACGTCTTCGTGATCCCCGCCGGCGTGGCGCACAAGACACACGACACGAGTCCCGGCGCCGCGTTTAGCCTGCTCACGCCGGGCGAGGCCCGCGGCATCCCGGGCCCCGATGCGCGGGAGGCGTTGGCGAAGGTGCAGCTCTCGGGTTTCACGATGATGGGCTCGTACCCGAAGAACTGTGGCCACTGGGATTTCTCGGTCGGGGGGGAGGATGTGGGTAATTTCCAGGCTTCGTGGAATGTTCCACGGCCAGAGAAGGATCCTTTCTTGGGTGATTCGCCGGATGGTCTTGTTGGGCTGTGGAAGGCGATTGCGCCGCCGGAAAGGGGAGGCGTCCACTCCAAGCTCTAAGAAGATACTTGCTGTATGTTCAGACGATTGGCGTATGGGTGCTTGAATTATCTAGCGTAGTTGAGACGTTGGTAAAGAGATGATATTGTTGTATATATACAGCTGTACATTATCTTCTGGATATTTCCGTCCTCGGGTCCGTGTAATAAGCAAATATCCTCCCTACAATATCCCTTGCGTGACACTTGGATGGAACTCTATGAGCTCCTTCGCTAATTCAGTGTCTACACGCCGGTACCCCTCGGTGTCTTCAGCATGGCGACTCCTTTTCTTCGCCTGCATTACTCGATCTCCATGCAGATACTACCCTTGCCGACGATCGCGATGCACCGACCATTCGGCCCATATGTTCGGCCCTGACAAACAGTATGGTCGCCGCAAGCTTTCAGCGACTTGTCTTTTCTTCCGTCGGCGACTCTGTTCAATTTGATCACGCCATTGTCATCGACATTTCGTAGGAAACTTGTGGCCTTGCTATCTTCTCCATAGGCCAAGAGTCTGTGATGTTTTCCATCGTTGTCGTATACACCCAGTTCCCAGTGACCATGTGTCGGAGCTGGGGCTTGCTTTAAAAGGTCTTGCAAGCTCAAAGGTCCCTGTGGAAAATATCATCATTAGTGAGAAGGAACAATGGAAACACTTAATGTTGTCATACCATAGCGTCGATTTCTTTCAACTTGTCCTTGGAAATAGCACAAACGCCAGACACAGCGGTCGTAGCCAGTAACAGTGCGACAGAAAAGAACTTCATGTTGACTAATGGTATAGCTAGTTGCTCTTGGAAGGCGGGCTAGTATGAAATATCGAGTATTGAGAGAGAGCTGCTTGGATACATCCAGCTGTACCCAAAGGGCCTGCGTCTTTTATATACAAGCAGCTTTGTAGTAGATGGCCGAGGATAAATATCACATCCTTCATAAACGCAGCATTAATCAATAGTAGCAAAGGTAAAATTGTCAGTCATGCGTAAGGAAACAGCCGTCTCGAATGGCAAGCTCCGTCATGGGCCAGTCTTGTTGAAAACTAGTTTTGTTGACTTCTTCCATTATATCAATAGTGCGTGGGTATAACTAGGAATAGATACATGAACAAATATAAATACACAAATCGCTTTATTTACTACGCTTAATTCAGCTATATGATCCACACTAGCCCATCCTCCTTGCCAGCCCTGCCTGCCGGCCTGCCTGTCCGTTATACGTTAAAAAAAGCATCACGGCAGCACGGAGCCATCCGGCATTCGCTGAAAACACTCCATAATTGCGGCAACATCCGCTCACCACATATTAGTTGGGTCATGACATCATGCTGTCTAATATTACACGATGTAGACCGCCTGGCGGAACTATGGCGCATAGGAATATCTACCACAGTTTATGATCAAGGAGAAAGACGATGGGAGGTTCTCAAGGCTTCAATCAGATAAAACTGTCTACTTATCGAATGTTACACCAATTGCAATCTAGATACATACGGAAGTGTGGACTAGGCCGATATGAAGTCTCGTCGTCGATAGGCCCTGTGGATAGTTCTGCCGATCAGCATTTCTTTCCGGCTTGTGATAGCTCCATCATTTATTATCTATCCCCATGCCTCTCGACTGGCTAATAATTGGAATCCTCCCATGCAAAGGGCTTGGTGAAGTTGATGGGATGGGTCGCAGCAAATGGGTATGTAGCGCTGTTACGTATGTACTGTAGGAATCGAACGTAACTCGCTCTACCTAGCTACATAGCAACAGCTTTGCGCATGCTACCTGAAAAGAAGAGTAGGTGACCGTAACCTCATCGTTTACGTATTGCTGCACACTATCGATGAGCAGGTCAAGTTGGAACCGATATGTCTAGTGGCATGGCGGAGATCGAGGTCGAGGCTTTTGGCATGCGCCCCTGCGAACCCGCCACTCGCGACGGGTATTTCAAGATCTATGGTTTGGTTGGTGTTGTTGCTCGCGTTAGCCTCGAGCGGGCTACGCGTCGATGCCAAAGTAAACGGCCAGCCAAAAGCTCTTTGCAATCACAACGTAATCCGTAACTGTAAGGGTTGACGCTTAGCAGTGCGTTATGTTCGAATCTCGCCGTAGTCAAACTAGCAGCTATGTATGTACTTTGGCCTCCAAAACCGAGACGGGAGAAGTCATCAAGAGTTCGCTTCGCGGCCCACAACATACCACTGTGCACCGGCTAGCGTCTTGGCTTTACACCGCCCTGGCAACGTACGGGCTAGGCTGCTAGGTTAGTGGACGATAGTTCCTCCTCATCAGCGACTTTGCGTACTACGCAGCGAGCCCATGACTTTAATCCACTTAAATTCAGAATATGCCTTCCGTCAGGAATAGGGATTGTTGGAGGTGGTCCTGGGGGGGGGAGACAATCAACTTGCGCAAAATGACTAATAGGTTTAGGATTCTGGTAGATGTTCCGGCATTTGTTGCAAGTGTGAGAGCCGCCTTGGGCGAACTGATTAGTGAGATGAAAAATACCAATAGAAGTCAAAGCTTGATACGCATAAAATATTCTGTACAAAACGAAAGCCTAGAGCATATGACTGATCACTAACCACCGACGACAGGTAGATAGCTAATCCGTAATGCGTAGTTTATATGTGGTCTCGCTTCATCCCTTTCCGCATCGTGGCGGCTCGTCTTAAAGTTTTATGATCAGGCTTTCGCGTCAGTGTCGTAGGCCTTAACGTACGCTGTCTCGGACGGGTCGAACAAGTCGTCGCGCAGCAATCCCTTACAAGCTGCACCTGGAACTCTTGTGACTAGTGGACGTGATACACAGTGTCATGGTGTCTTGATTAGACCCGCTGGCCCAAATTGGGGTATGGACGCGCGATTCCCGTCGCGTGTCGCAGCATCCAGGCTCTTGCGCTTACGCACGATGGCCGCGACGATTTCACTGCGGCCATAGCCCCACAGTTGCTCATACCATCCGTAGCATCTGCCGTCGACGTATACCATACACCAGGTCAATCTGGTGAGCCAGAAATCCGGGTTAAGCATGATGCCCGACAAGCCCATGAACGGCTCGTCAGTCCCACCGGCAGTAGACAAGACGATCCCGAGGAGCAGCCCATATCGATGAAGATGCTTACGCCCTGGAGATTGTGAAAAGGGCTGATCAGCCTGGGTATCGTGGCTTTGTCGTTACCTGTCAACCCTGATAAACGCACAGCCTCAAGATCTGGGGATTGGATATCGTAGCAGTCTTTCCGAGGCAGCCGTGTTGTTCTTCGCGAGGACTTCAACAGGGATATGGGCGGTATTTGGCATGAGTAGGTCGATGTTTCTTAATACATATTAGTAAGATCTATCGACACAGACGCACATCGTGGGTTGGTATGTATACAAGCTCTAGAGGTAGAAAGTCTGGGGTCTATAGCCAAGTGATTTGGTATTGCACGGTCTATCACTATCACGATCTATTGTGAACGCATCGTGATATATTCCCACTTCATCAGCAGGCAGTTTTAAAATGGACAATGTCTTGTCAATCAGGGGCACGTCTGCGCTCGCGAAATAGCCACCGATAGTGTTATTTCTGGCGTGTATCTAGAACTGAGTGGTTATGGAGACGCAAGTCATTGCCATCGGAATGACGCTCATTAGTAAAGATTGCCTGGAAGATCTTGTTTGCGGGGCTACCTTGACAGGAACATCGTGGAAGAGCTGACGAGTTTGACGCCCATGTCCAGCGGGCTCAGTCCAGCCTCTGTCGGCTCGCGAGGCATGCACTTCCAGGCGTTCTGGAAAAAGAACACCGATGGCTTGTGATGACTCAAATCGACAACCGCTAGTGGCTGGTGCCTAAGGTACATCGCCCAATTCTAGGGCAGCAAGGAGCGACAGTCTTTTGGGCATACAACAACACGTCCGTCTTCAATACCTAGTCTTACATGCCATGAGGGTTGCTTCCAGCATATAGATACAAGAACCGCTTCTCGATAACTTCCGAGACTTCAATACGCGGTCAAAGTCCCCATCATTTCGGGTATCGGCATGAGCTCCTGTGCATACATCTGAGCAGGGTCCCATCCTACCCTTCTACTCCCGCTGGCGCCGCTTTGGAAGGGTATATAGTGGCTACTCGCGACACGCACAAATCTTCGTGTTTCTCGTCCTTCACACTGAATCCTGGAGATATTCCCGCAATGGCCTATAGTCTCTACATAGTTGCACGTAAACAGCTTTTCAGCTTCAGTGTTTCTCAGCTGGCGCCTCCTTTAGCAGTCGTCCGAGTGTTCGAGTAAATGGTGGGCAAAGGCAATGAGAGCCTGAAAGTCTATGCGATATCTGTTGCGGTTGGAGTCTCTAAGTCATAGGCAAGAGAGATTCACCGCACACAAGATCGTCATACAGGGCCAAGTCACGTTCAAACAAAAATTCGGAGAGTATAGGGTTGGACTGGCTAGGCTAACATATCATTCGGGGAGATAGGGATCTCGTAGGCATACATTTCGCAGCCCTAACCCCCACCGACAGCATCTCCCGCACGTTCAAGCGATTGCGATCTGTGGCGTGGGAATATTGTGTACGGCCGAAGTGTTTGTGTGGCCAAAGTGCGATGTTGGTGCCCCCTGAAAATATGCCATGCTATTCATAGACAGGGCTGGCTTGCGATTAGTGCGCCATCGCTTGTTCCAGGTCTGAAGGCCTCCAAGAAGTGTAGCATGATGCTATTGGACCGCTCCTGAAGGTCTCAAGTCTACTTTTCGCTGCTACGATGTATAATATCCATAGCACGTGTCGACTGAGTCTGCCAGAGCACATGTGTGCCGTTGGTACGGGCCAATATTATCCCAGGATAACAAGCTCCTGACCGAAAGTCGCTGTGGCCCGTTGAAAATCCGGGATACGGAATCCGTCGAATTCAAGCGTATATGTCGAGGCTGTACCGTGGCCATATTTGCAGCAATGTACGAAGTAGAACCTTCGAAGCTTTTTCGCTTTCTCTACCTCAACGCCACGGGCACGCTCACGGCTCCGACACAGACGCCGCGGTTCGGAGAGAATTGTCAACTCATGCTCATGAGTATCAGGCATCCCGCCCAGTCATCACAGCTTACCCAAGTTCTAACATGAGATGCTCCAATCCTACAGGACCGGAATGTGGGCCGAACCGAGCTTGCAGCGGCGATACTAAGCCAGGCTGCGCACAGCTTCGAGAAGCGACTATTCCCAGAGTCTGGTCTATTAAAACTCGGACGTACAAAGTGCTGGCGTTGGAATTCATATAATGATTATCCCGTGATCACAATAGGGGTAGCTGTCATAAGCCCTATAGCATACTCTGCTCGGGGGATAGTTGTGCCGGCACGCACAATCTATAGTTGGATTTTCCGAACCACTGCTTGAAAGATTAACTTGGAAAAAAGGACATAAGTAAAATGCAGGTTAACAAGCTGCGCGTGGGTGGTGACATCAATACCTAGCTTCTGTTTGCTCCCCACTAGTCTTTACCTGAAAAGTCACACTCCCACCAATACACACATTCGGCTTTGCCTCTTTTTCTGCTGATTACGACCAGGACAGCATCTAAAATCTATGATGCGGCATTACACTCGACAAAGTGAAGATGTAGTCGAGAACTGCGTTAGCATACTTGGAAAGAGGCCAACAAGGCTCAAGATACCAAGAGCGGATAGCATCTATAGATGATTCCCCAGTCCAAGATGCGATACCATTGAAACCTCTGGCTAGTAAGTTAAGAATATCGCAAGCTCTTACTATTTCTTGGTTCTCATCATGCAATAGTTGCACTTCTTTGCCATAAAGGTGTGTAGCTCCAATACTGCCAACTAGTATTCTGAAGTAGGTAGAGCTAAAAGTTTAGATCTTACACATTAATGATTAGATAGGGTTGCATTGGAATATCGATAGTTATGAACTCCGTAAGCTGGAGCGAAATGATTGAGAGGCAATGTGTCATGTAGCCAGCTGCTGATTACTAACTATATTGTGTTCTACTTACAAGGCCAATAAGCTGTGCGTGGCTCTAGCTTAGATAAGCCTTGATACCCCTGAATGGGACACAACGATAAGCTTATGAACGTAATGATCGCCACTCCGGGGATCTCGGGGTTCCTTTTCCCAGGTGGATCATTGACGCAGGTTGTAGATGCTGTCAGATTTGGCTATTATCGGCACCTGCAGGGGGTTCTAGTAATGTAACTCTATCTCTGGCCCTTCTGCTTCAGCCGCATCTCTGCATCTCTGCATCTCTGCATCTCTGAGAACTTTTGGTACCCTTGCCGGATTTGGATTCCACTTACTCAGGACCATACTCTTTCGTGAGAGTTTAGGGGTTTGATTGCCATATTTGAACTCCTACCGCCCAAATCCCGACCTAATGGGCAAATGTGACATCACATGTCGTGTTATAAGCAGTCGCTTGCCATTGCCCCCTTCTAGCTGCCCTCACATTGTAGCAAAGTAGCGTCCTTTTGGCCTTGGCAAGCTTGAGTCCGTATATCATTCTGGCAATATTGTTACCTCAGTATTGTTCATTCAAAAGGATTGATGACAGCCCATCTCACATCACGCCATTGATCAAATTATTTGAGACCTTCGTCATTCAGGTACCGTAACGTATCACTAGTATTACCTACCGTGGGACGCATGTGCCTCGGTGAGTCAAGATAATGAAACACGTGTGCCTCGGCGAGTCAGATATACAAGTCCATGGAGTTCAGTAGACGACAAAATAAGAAGGATTCAACCTAGAAGCTGCTAGGCATGGGCTATGAGAATCAATGCACAGACAATGGCATAAGCAGAGTCAACCTCCTCTGTCGACATTTAGAAATCCTAGGAGGTGTTGTGATACACTGGCAAGGCCTAGCTGAACTATTTCCATGAGTACTCATTAGCCATGCGGCAAGCGGCTTGATTATCTAGATACTAGAGGCAGTCTTTACAAATCATGGTGTCTTCCCGTGCCAATTTCATCAATTACATAGCCCTATGATAGATATCTGAACATTCAAATGGTCAACTGCCGCATCCAGAAGTCGAACATCATACGTAGCTTACAAGAACTTCTCAGAAAGTTGAAGAGAGGACCTCTCGAGTCTGCTGTCTAAGACACTCTATAAAGCGCCCAGATGCAGAATAGGTGGCATAATCGGCGACAAGATGGAAACCAATAAATGTGTGCAAGCTTATGAAAATGCTACGTCAAGTGAAAAACTTCTCGCCATGGGAATGTTACCTGCGCAGTGTGTCTGAGAGTCTGACGATGGTCTTCATCTTACTCTCGGCATTTAGCTCCAGTCCTTATTGATGACAGTAAGATTCTTCGAAGAGAAAAGGACTCACAAAAGATATAAAAGCAGAACCTCTAGCCGTCGATTATCTACCTCTTATCAGCACCATCAGCACTCTCCATCACCACAAACATTCCCTCAAGAGTCTAAACAGCTTGTTCATCATTCATCATGGTCTCCATCAACAGTATCATCCTCGCCATTGCGGCTGGGAGCCTAACCGCCTCTGCCTCGCCTGTGGCTGCGAGATTCCCCAAAGTAGCCGGGACGGCGTTTAAGAACGAGACCTTTTCCGTTCAGGCGGCGCCACAGTGGTACTCTGGGCCATGGTCTAGTTTCCCGGCTATTGATACCTGGTTGTCTTTTGACGACTTGTTCAACCGCAACCAGAACTCGATGAACAGCGCGGGCAGCACCTGGGATGACATTGGCAGAATCAATGTCGCCATCAGGGATGCAGCAACTATCGGCGTTGACGAACGAGTCATCTTGGCCATGATAATGCAGGAGAGTCACGGATACGTCGGAGTGGGCACTACCTACAGCCCTGGAGAAGGAATCCCAACCGCAGGCCTCATGCAGTGCTCGAACTGTCCTGGATTCCCAGGCCAGACCGGTCTCAGTCAGGTAGGTTTCCTTTATGCTGAACGTTCTGACATTCATGAAAAGCCTTGGTCTCAATTCCCCTTAGAAGCTGTCCATTAACTAATGCTTAGGATGACATTACTTCGATGGTTCGCGGTGGAACTGAGCATTTCAAAACCAACCTGCAGGACTGGGGTAACCAGTTGAGCACGGAGTCCATCTACCCAGCTCTGCGGGAGTACAATTCGGGATCAGTCAACCCGGATAACCTCAGCGATGGTTTAGGTGCCACCGACTCGTATGTCAGTGACATTGCTCAGCGACTTGGCGGCTGGGTAGACTAAGTTTAGCGGCCGTGTGAAGAGTTGGAGTGAATTCGCCTTATTTTCGTACATGACCAGCTTAGTTCAACACCATGCTGTCTTCGTACGGAAGTAAGCGTCTTCGAAATCCAGCTACTGGGTCGATATGGAGACAAGTTGTGATGATATGGGGACGCAATGGCTTGGGTGTTTCTCCTTGTTTCTCTCTGGGATATATGAGGAAGAATTTCATTTATGTAGAAAAAGCTTTTAATTCTCCTTTGAAATCGAGTGTATTATAGTGACTACTTAGTGACGAATGAATCTTACCAATAGATGCAGCGACCAAAAAACATCCCCTGGAGATCCATGTGGTTTTCCGTGTTCCACAAAAACTCAAAAACCCCTTATTGTTAAGACACGCCCTATAGGGCTGAGGGTGGTACAGGCCTACGTATGGCCGCCGCGTATACACGTATCTATAAGGGACTCCGCTACTTTCCTACAGCTTTAATTTACACATACTATGTTACTATACTCTTAATTACTTTGTCTCATATTGACATAAGCAACTTCCCCGGCTTGTTTAAGTAGTAAGTCATATTGCCTTGCTGCTATGTGTGAGGTTTAAATATACCCAGCTCAGCAGAAAGTGCTGGGACACTGTAATTGATATCGGATTTTTCAATGATACGATTTTTTTGTCATACTCTATACCAGAAGTTATGTCACGAACAGACTCATAGGAAATACATTTGCTTGTCTCGAGGTATATTACTATAGATGTTTTGATAGTTTAGTTGTGAGTTCATGTAGCTCACTTAAACCTCTTTCACTCCAGCCTTGTTCTCGGGGGTCGGTTGGTTGAAATCCTCTTCGTATGTCATGAAGGCATCATCATTTACGTCGCGGTACTTCCACCAGAAGATGATGGTTTGGACGAAAAGCGCAATAGCAGGGGCAGCCCAAGCCCACACAAGCGTCGGGTCAATAATGGCTGGGATCAGAATCTCGCCCAAGGCACTACTCAAGGCTGTCATGAACAGGAAGAGTGCCACAACGGTGGACCTCATGTGCTCGGGAGCGCGGGCATAGGCCAATTCGTATGAGGTGACGTTGACGAAGATTTCGGACATCGCACCGAGCGCGACATTCGGGATCTGCCACCAGATGGAAATAGGCGACACGTCGTCACAACTGCTGGCGTAATAGCCGCTGATTTGAGTCAGCCACGTTAGCATTCTTTGTGCAAGATATATATATCAGTCAAGTACTCACCATGGGCTGGTCTCATATACACGATATTGGACAATGGCACCGATGATGCCTGAAATGATAGCAAGGACAAATCCAAAAGTCATCCGACTGATACGTCCAAACTTTATCTTCTTGCGTTCGAGCAAGGGGTAAACGACCTGAGCCATGAGTGGCGAGAATACAATGATGACCAAGGGATTAAAGTGGCTTAGTAAATCGTTCGGGGCGCCGTTGGAAGTCATGGCGGCTCCCTGATTGCTTTGCACGGCGCCGACGCCACCGTCGTTGAGAAGCCAAATGGGAATGTAGAGGAAGATCTGGACCGCCTGCCACGTACGCCGTGCGTCGTCAACATCCTTCTCCGAATAGCTGACAGGGGTATTTTGCTCAGCCAGTACGGAAGGTTTCACATTATGCCAAATATTCTTCAAAAAAATATTGCCCTTACACCCCTTCAACGCTCCAACGCTGATCTTGACGAACCGAGTCAAATCAGAGCCCTGGGGCCGCTTCCTGACTGTGCGCTTGTACATGACGCCAAGCAACACTGGCAGCAGGAAATACACGATCCCCGGTATGAGAAAGGCAAGCCAGAAGCTGTGGTACTTCTCAATATAAACGACAGCGATGGAGAAAAATGCGCCGACGTTCACAAAACCGTAGAAGATAAGCATGATGTGGCTCACGGTTGTCTCAGGATCGACAAGCACCTTCTCGCCGGATTTGAGGACCTTGGTGTATGCACGTTGATGCTTGTACTGGTCAATCACCGTCGGCGCAACGTTTGGCTTGAAGATTCCGGCTCCGATCGCAAGAAGTATAAAGCTGACGAGGAAGGGCGCGACGCCCTTTCCGGCCCGTAAGAGAGCTGGCGCAGCACCACCCACCATGATAACATGTGCGACACCACCAATCAGGACTCCCCATACGATAGCCTGATACCGCCCGATCTTGGTGTCCGCAATCCAGGCACCAAAGATGGGAATGACATAGGCCAGAAAAGTGAACAAGAGGCCCAACGCCGACGCCGCTTGAATACCGAGGTTAAGGGCACCGGCATGGGAATTGGGCTTGGCGGGATCGATGGCACCAGTCCCTGGCCCGCCCGCGGGAAGGGGGAATTGGAGGTAGTTGTTGAAGACGGCTTTAACACCGTAGTAAGAAGCTCGTTCGGCCAATTCCACAAAGCAGAGGGACCAAGCTGCCACGGGGATCGAGTCATAGACTTTGCGCAATGTGTCCCGCTCCTTATCGGTCGGTGGTGGGTAGTCCGCCGGGGAGCTCGTTTCTCCTAACGAGTCGGGCTGGGACTCGGCATGGAAAGCATCGCGAGTAGAGTGAGTATCCTCCGCTACTATTCCCTGGAGTGGCTGTGCCTTTTCATTGTGAACGCCCGGATCGGCGCCCGGATCGGTGGTCTGCTGGGCACCGAGACTAACAACATTTTCTGCTGAAAATCCAGTCAGTTCAACATTTTCGACATGGGAATTTTACACGGCAATGAAGACTCAAGAAAACGAAAGGGCAGGGTAGAACTGAAACGTCTGGACTTACCCATACTTTCCCAAATATTCAAGAAATATATGTTGCTGGACTGGCCGAAGGTCTTACAAAGAGATTAACAAGAGGAAACGGGAGGCAGCCCTCGTCTTAATATATGTTTGAATGATGCGAGGTTCATGCTTGCGTGGCTCGATACTATATTACGAAACCGAGCTCATTCCTAGATCCCACGGCCAAGGTCGTCTGTGGGAATGGTTACGTCCAAGGACAAGGGTCTCCAGGCTGGGAAGGTCCCAAAGCGCCAAGGCCGATAACGAGCTTGAGGCAGCTCATTGCGCTATCGTGGCGTTCCTTGAAGTATACCTAATATAGGCCGTAGCGCCGGTTACGTGATTGCTCGGTAGATATATTGTGGGTTGCGGGCCCTTGTTCAATTCCCAATTTTCAATGATCCTAGGAAACCGATATATGTATAGGTTGGCATCACCACCTTCGGTCAGCTGTCTAGACCAACTATATTAAACAGAAGATTGCGTCTTTGGGCATCCAGCCCTTCTACCATCTCATAGAATACAGAATAACCACCGAATCAAGGCCCCCAGAGGCGGTATTTGCCTACAAAGCAAAACCCGCTTTGGCACGAACTGTGCGTACCTGTCTGGCTCGCCTAGTTGGTCTCGAAACTTAAATTAATAAAACTAACTGCTTTCCGTATTAAAGCGCATTGAAGTGTCGGATAGGCATCGCCATGTGAGAGAAGGCTTCAATCAAATCAGGTCTCACGAAACTAGTCAGTAGCCGATGCTGTCTCATTTTGTGCGCAATAGGCTTGTACAAAACAAGGAGGTTCGTCGATTGGCTTATCTACTACTGTTGTTTCATTGGCTGCATAAAATACGACAGGCCGCTAACAATCTGGATTACCATCATGGTTCAAAGTGATCCTAGAATGGGCGCGTTGCTACTTGATCAGTGAATGAGAAAATTGCCGAAAATATGATACCATCTCGCTAGTCCCTCGTAGAGCTGATGAATGTTGGAGTTGTGCCAATCTCAGCTGAACGTGTTCAGCTTCTTGGTTGTCATGTGACCGCTTCTATGTTTCAGCGTAGGCGCCCCAATCAACTGTGGTGGTGGTCTGTGCGTCCTGTCAGCTTAAGGGAATTTGTTACCTGTCACAGTTGGTTCACTCCACCATCATTAATACAACATCCACATACCCCCCAGACTTCGCAAACTACACAAATAATAAACCTTATATACGCTTGGTACTCAGTTCCATTGCAAATATAGTCTACGAAGAAAGGTGTCAGTACATTGGTTTCCATGAATTAGTTATACTATTCTTCACTGGGGTCTTATGGTGACGCCTAGTTGAGAACTACTTGCATAAAGGGGATAAACATGCAGATCTAGTCGAGCCATTCTGACTATTCTAGTGACACCGATTCCCTGACCGAGTCTGTTCGAAGTAATAGCTGAGGGCTCGCTATTTTATTGCATGCGCTACCAGTCTATGCGGAATTAATCCTGCTAAGACTGTTGCAGTAGATACCCAGACCCCTTTTGCATAATCGCGTACGGTGACGTTCAACCAGATGGCGGCGGCAACAGCCTTATGGAACATACCGATGGGGCTGTGTTCTGCTGTGGATAGGTCCACGTCGCCCTTCTGCATGACGTGATCGACTAGATGTAAGAGTTATCGATAAATAGGTGATTCGAGCTCATACTGCTTTATGATCCAACATCTAGTAAAGGGTTGGGGCGGTTAAGGTCTTCCAGGAGCACGCCACGGCTTAGAGGTTATCTGCGCCGCATCGATACAGGTGCTGCACTCCAGGTAGACGAGGTATCTGCCACAGTTGTATAATAAACAGAATTGAAACCCTTGATGAAACCCTTGAGGCTTTTACCGTTAACGTTATCTAGTAAAGGGGCTAGCTGCAGCTGTTGTAATATTCCGTAAAGTTAACGCTGTGATAATGTTGACAGCATTAGAGATTTCATTGCGTGTCTATCTTTCACTTCCTTGACCAGTTGGCCTTGCTGATAATGTCATAGGGTCAAAATACATTTTCTGAATACGATTCAACATGGTACATCTCTCATCCACGCTAGGGTACATAACCCGGGGCAGCACCTGTTTCAATTATGCAGTAATCAAGTCATCGTCTACTTTCAAACGCCATCTCTCAAGCCAAAGTACCCTGTCAAGAGATCAAGTATAGTACAGCCAGTGAACACAACTGCTCGTGCCGTGTATTGGACTATGACTTGACCCTCAAACCAAAAGTCGCAAGACCACAAAGCAATGTAAAGAAAAGAACGTGAACTAGAAAGCCTCACTGAACGAGATACCGATGCGATGAAGCATTATAGTTTCTCAGATACGCCAGATACATGACGCTGACCACTTCCGTATAAGCTCCCCCTAGCTTCGTGAAAATATATATTAGCCAATCCTTACCCTTGGTAGGGTTCTTACTTACCAGGCGTGTATGACATATAACTTCAAAAATAGAGTAGACAAATACAAGCTTGCCGCAATCTGTAGCTGAGATTGGAGGGGGAATTGCGTCTAGTCACTTGTGAGCGTGTGTATTTTCAGTGTTGCTGCTTTTCTTTTATGGTTCATACGTGTCTGTATAGAATTTTCCGTTTCAGTGAAAGGTCGCATGGCCTTCGCTGCGATTATATTACCTACGGTAAGGTTTGTTGTATGAATACTTCAAGGACTGCTAATTACATTGCTGCAATCATCTCAGACTTGTATCATGACACCCATACTACCCAGAAATTTGAAAGCTTGTTTGTCCATTATTCAATAAATCTTTTTATTATAGAAACTAATTACTGCACCTTGCATCGGGATGCCGACCGCACATACCAACGTATTCTATAGGTACTGTGGATGGGGGGCCTCTGGGGAGCACCCCCTTCACCTATTATTTTCCTCCCATGGCAGCCCAGTGCATTGGAAACCCGTGGGGACGACTACATTATCGCACAGATAGTTTGCCGGGGCTGTGTTATTCACTGTATCCAAGATATTGATATCCTCGATCTCGATACCGGGACATGGGCTTGCAGCACTGCATTGCAGGCTTGCAACGACATCGCTAACTCCATCTCCGGACCAACCCTCAAGCCGCAAGTTGCGAATGTTAAACTTAGAGGTATCGCAATTGCCGGTTGCGCTGTTGTAGCTGGTACACTGCGTAACCGCAAATATACCAGTAACGTTGTGCAAGGTAAAGTTGGAAAATAGAATATTGGAGGCGTATCCAAGACCGCCGCCGCCGCCGTTGGGTGGGTAGCCGGTTGAGACTCCTGTCCAGGTTTTCACATAGGCGCCGTAACGCATGTTGGTGATCTCGATATTCCGCGCAGTGACGTTCTCAATGTACTCGAATCTGTTTTCGTATTGGCCGATGCTGCCAATGGCAACCCCGAGGCCTGTGTAGAATTTGCAGTCTTCGATCAGGATATTGGTTGAGTTTGCTTTCATCGCGATGGAGTCATCGCCGTTGTCTACAATCCAGCCACGGAAAGTGATGTTGTTGGCGTAGATAGTATCGGCGCCATCCGTCTGCCAGCGGCGGGGTCAACAGTCTGCCAATTGCGCACATGCCGATTGGTAAAAAAAAAAAAAAAGAAAGAAAAAAACAAACCGAAAAGGGTAACAGATCGGGCGTAACTCACATTGAGGGAAGAAAATTCAAACCCGACAGGCTGCTTGGTATCGGTGCTGTTTACGTATATGTTCTCCAGGAGGATGTTTTCCGAGTGGATGATAGTCATGGTCCTGTCCTTCGTCAACTCTGCGACTTTACGGCGATACCTCCGCCTCATCGGCCATAAACTCACCACATCTGGCTTTGCACAAAGCGGATACCCTCGAAAACACTATCGCGAGAGCCGGTAATAGTAATTTGGTGCGGGCGGCCGGCGTAGTTGTTCGTCCCATTTACAAAGTCATACCAGACCTGGCCGTTGCCATCTAGCGTTCCATAGCCGTGCCCAGTCCAGCTGAGGTTGTCGCCGCCAAAGAGCCATGCGCTCGTTTGGTTCTGGTAGCCGACAGGCAGCGAGTGATTGAGCCAGTAATCTATGTTGGTATCCCATAGCAATGTTCCTTGCAAGTCAATGTCTACATTGCTGAGGCCGGTCGTGTTGAGGACGCTCTTGACAGTGTACGTCTCATTCCGAAAGACAACCTTGCCCCGGCTTTCTGGCGGGTTATGGCCGCAACGGCGGAAGGCCTCAATAATGGCCGGGGCGGCGTCACACCCGTTCTGTGGGAGCTCGACAGTACATGTGTTACTTGAGGGGGAGTTAGGGTATTTCCCCCCAAATGCCGCCTGGATGAAGAATGCCGTGATCAGTCGCGCAAACATGGCGATGAACGAGATATCCGGACAACGATCATAGGGATATACAAATCAGTGCCAGGAGACCATTTTCTGCCACAACACCGAGCCCTGATAATTATATCTGAGCGGAAACACCGTGCTTCTAACCTAGTGCGTCAATGGATACGCAGAGAGCCTAATAACTTAGGGCTATCATTGCGCGAACTTAGAGGTCTACATGTATGTCCTGCGGATCAATGGGTCGGTCCCCGCGCCAAGCTACCAAGTTATCAAGTTTACCCCGAGAATCGAAATCTACCGAACCTGGAGACAGCATGATAGAAGTTCTTTCTCGTAGGCCTTGTTAGGCGGGGAGCTATCATTTTGCTGGGACGGCTGGGATGGTTATGATATACGACACCCAGCATACCCCGCGGGCGGTATGGGCTCGCTATCTTCTCCCCCGATATGTAATATTATTGGCAGTCCGATGACGTGTAGCAATGAGTTATTTAAGTTACTTATTACAGTCCATACGTACCTTGGTAGTAAGCATATAAGTACTCCAAAACAGGGCCGTTCCCCCTACCCATTCTCCACGTATTCTCCAGTCCGCTCCCCACGTGGAGAAAACGAGGAGAATCTATCGTACATGCATAGTACTGCGTATGCGTACATACCAGCAACCCCTCAGCCCCTTCGTTTTTGCAGTAGTGCTGTATACTACGTAGTAGTTCAATACCAACAGTAGTCGCGAAAGAACTTCATCTACACTGGAGTAGGTCTCAAATTGGTCATGGCAAGATCTAAGGAAGGGCACTCAGCATATGTGTACGCGTTAAGCTAATAAGCAAGCTTTCGCAGCTAAAGTGGGTAGGTGTTGTATTGACAATGGAGAACTGGGTGCGACTAGGTAGTGTGAGGTGGTCAAAGCGTTCGGCACACAAAAAGGGAAAATTAGGCTGGCTCCATTTAGTTCACCATCATCCTTTAATACACCTATTCCTGGCCTCTTGCTATCCGATACCTGCTCAGTAACAAATTCCCGGCTTTACTTGTAAGGTAAAGGGCACGGACCATCACCACACAGAGCCTCTGGAGCCCCTGAAGCCTCGGAGCTGTGACATCAAGTAATAATAAGAGTACATGTATCTACATGTACGTTCTGGGATCGTTTCTTTGAACACCTCCGACGCGAATCTGATGTGAATGAGAATGCACCCAGCAACAATCACTGGTTCAAGTCATGATCTCCATGGCTAAACCTACAGAGTTCAATTTGGGCCAATCGCTATTGCAGAGCCTTCCAAGAGTCCAAGACATGACAACTTGCATGATCCGCTGGAGTCATCATGATAGCTGCAAGAAAACCCCAGCTTTTCCCAAAGACATCATGTTCTGAGGCCAACCCGATTTCCAACGGCCTTTGAATATGTGACAATAGTATTTACCTATATTGAAAGTTGGGTCAATGAAATCATTAGTCAAAGAGTTTCATGCTGCTTCGCTAGGTCGAAGGGGTCTTGTGTGAATTTGACATATTCGATAGATTATACGAGTTACGGGTTTGGACCGTGTGGCGTTCTGATCACATGAGACCACATAGCATAAAGCAACACCACGGCACATCTAGACTGCCATTATCTTGAGGTAGTCTGGTGAGAGGTAGACTAGGTACTTTATTTGTCTGAGAAAGCGCTTATAGCCTTCTTCTTTCTACTGATGGCTGGCTGCTCTTTCTGTGGATTAAAATAGCCTCGGGAAATCCTGCCCTTCGTCCAATTGCAAGGACATCTTTGTTAATGCCATCCCTTCTTCTTGCTCAAAGTAGGCATTGCACAGTTCTTGAATCGGGAAACACCTATTGTCTAGAATCCCACGGTTCTTTCAACTCCCGACATTCTCGAGCTTGGACTTGACGACGTATCACGCCAAGCGCCTCCGGGTCTTTGTTCTCGGTAGCCATCATCCGTAGAGCAGGACAAAGAGGCGTCTATCGAGGTATCATAGTTCAGCCTTCACTGATGGCATCCTTATACGCCGCATTCGGTGCATTTAGCTGCCGCTGTACTGCTCTACTTGGGAACCCAGAGAGATCTCTCTGCTCCCAACAATCTGGCACCCAGTAAGCTATGGATGGAACGTCAAGCACGATGGCTACGGCCACTGGTTCGGTACCCACGATAACGACGTCGCATTCGACCTTCGCTTTCACACCACCCACATTGCAGCCGACTCCTAGCGCAGAATCAGATGGAATGGCCGGTATGGATCAGATGGCCGGTATGGCGATGGCGCCGGACATCGGAACTTGTAAGGTCTCGGTAAGACGACCGCTCCCATCCTTGGGGCCTGCTGGTTCATCCGTATTTTGGCTGATACATGATACTAGATGCTCTGGAATTGGGAGACCATAGACGCATGTTTTCTTTCGGAGTCGTGGCAGATCAAATCGAGAGGTGGGTTTGCAGGGCTGTGCATCGGTGTGATCCTGCTCGCCATTCTACTCGAAATGCTTCGGCGCACAGCCAAGACGTACGATAGACACCTCATCCGTCAACGCCAGAAGACCGTTACTTTCGCGACAACCGCATCCAATAACGCTCCCGAGACGGCGGACGGATCACTGATCGCTAAGTGCGATCATGCTGCCATCCCAACCGCAGCATTTCGACCAAACATTCCGCAGCAGATAGTGCGGGCATTGCTACATACGCTTCAGTTTGCTCTTGCATATTGGATGATGCTGCTTGCGATGTACTACAATGGGTACATTATCATCTGCATGATCATTGGGGCTTTCATTGGGTCGTTCATCTTCCAGTGGGAACGTATCGGTCCGCGGTGAGTAAGACCCTGATATGTCTTAGCTGATATGCGTACATGACGATGGAGTAGCTGATGGTTATTCACATGATAGAAATGACAGCGGGACAGGCGGCGCTGCCACGCACGATGCCACCGGCTGTTGTGGATGACCTGAGTTTCGACCTTTTGGCCAGCGAGACCTCCATATACATATAGCGACAAGACTATGCCGTGGAAGGTTCGAGAGTGGTATTTTGGACTGGATTCAGACACCAAGACACTCGACCTTACAGGGTAGTTTGAGTTGGATAGGGCTGGAGGCAAATGCCGTGAGGATACACAAGGGCTGGGTAGGACTAGGACTTATTACTGTGTATTATATGAATATTCTTTCTCTTGTATATTATCATGCTTAATGCGATGGATTGCTCGTAGTCTGTTGACCATATATACGTCGCTTGAGCTATGGATGACTGGCTACTTCGTTGTTGTCTTCAGTATTCTGACGTCCCCTGCGCACGTTGGCAGAAATTGTTTCCCTTGACTCTAGGCGGCGGACGACATTGCTTGATTGGCCACGAGTCATTCAAACCCCTGCCTCTACCCGCAGCGAAATGACAGATAATCGCCCATTGTGGCTGGCAGATGTCAGATCTCATCACCCATCCACCCACTCCCAAAACAGACCTCTCTAAGCTGATAATAGTCTGATGACGCCCGCGTATTGATCTAGAATGCACTGCAAGTCAGTGGTAGTTTTATGAGACCCACGAACCGTAGTCTAGCGAGCGAGATTCCGCAGATTATGTATGCGGCAATGGTTGATATTTTGAGATAGTGAATGGCTGAGGGTTGACACGGCCAACTAAATAATAAAAACAGCGATGGCGATGGGATCCGTCAAGATCCGCAGCTCCCAAGGCTGTTGGACTTGTCGGCTGCGGCGCAAGAAATGCGACGAGCGGAGACCCGTGTGTTCCATCTGCGATGCGCTTGAGATCTCATGCCATTACAGCGACAAGAAGCCAGAGTGGATGGACGGCGGCCGCCGCGAGAAGCAGATGGCCGACGGGCTCAAGGCCATGGTGAAATCAAAAGCCAGCGAGAGGCGCGAACGAAGGTGGGCCCAAGACGTACCAGCTTCTGAGCTTGACGTCGATGTTGTTGCTCCTCAGACACGAGGACGACAGCACCTTCAGCCGCCCCGGGACGTCGATCGTGGACTCTCCCGCGGTCTTGCGCAGAAAGCCGTGTTGGATTCTAGTGCAGATAGAGACACGAACGGAAGCTCGTCATCGGAAGCGACGCCGATGAGCGTCCTGTCTTCCCAAAACGATGCTGCTGCAACGACTACTAATGTTACGTTGCACACATCCACGTTAGGATCGCCAGCGACTTCGCAAACCGGGACAGAGCCGATAAGTTTAGAGAAAACGATGGCTATCCGTTCCTTGGCGACGTTCCCGGGTGAGAAGTCCGAAAACGAAATCACCTTCATCATGATCTATCTTGACTACGTCGTACCTTTTCTGTTCCCGTTCTACCGGCCGTGTCTGCTGGAGGCGAGTCGCGGCTGGATGCTAGTAGTTCTCATGAAGAATAAGGCGCTATTCCATACGGCGCTATCACTCGCGTCGTATTTCTACTCCGTCATACTAGATAGCGCACATGGTAATCACAATGCCTGCAAGAAGGCAAACTGGGGGGAGTTGCAGATACAGCAAGAGCTGTCTATCAGAGCACTACAGCGGGATATGAGCAACCTCAACGCACGCGGAGTCGCCAGCGCCTTTGATGAGAGCGTCCGCTGCCTAGAGAGCATTATACAGATGCTCGAGTTCGAGGTGGCCATCGCTAACACGGAGAACTGGCAAGTGCATTTCGATGCTGCCACCGTCCTGTTCAGCCAGCTCTTGGCGAACCACGCAACCGACTCCGAGAAGCCGTGGTACTCGATCCTCCGGAAGCTGGGCGTGCCGAATTTGGAGTCGACATTTGGCCAGCAGCGGCATCCGTGGAGCTGCGACCAGTCCGCCTATCGCTTCTACACAGCGCATCTGCTATGGGTCGACATCATAGCGGCTACGGCGACCGCAAGCCCGCCGAAGCTGCGAGGGTACCATGAGGAGCTCCTACAGGGCGAAGCGCCTCTCTTGCGGCTTGAAGAGTACGTTGGCTGTTACAACTGGGCTATCCTGCTCATCGGCGAGATTGCCGCCTTGGACGCCTGGAAGAAGGATAGGAGAGCTAGTAATTCACTCGACACCGTCGAGCTTACGAAACGGGGTGAGTCGGTGGGATCGAAACTGCGCGAAGGCATCTCGAATCTCGATGCCGTTCCTATGGAGAACATGCACGCCATATTCGACCCGTCGGCGCAGGCACCGCATCTCCCGGTCTCAGGTCTCGGCGTTGAGGTCCTGGCGAATTCGGAGTTCCACGCGAGGGCCAGTCTTGCGCTACATACGAAGATCTGGGCGCAAGCCGCCATGACGTACCTCGCTACTGTGATCTCGGGACTCCAGCCCGAAAACCCGTGCATCCAGGCCGGGGTGCAAGCGACCATAGCCCTCTTCAGCATCATGCCTTCGCCGCTGTGTCTGCGGACGCTAGTTTGGCCCTTTGCGGTGACGGGGTGCCTGGCTCAGCCGGAACAGGAGCAGTTCTTTCTCGGCCTTGTCAACGACATAGGGGCCATGCAAGTCTTTGGTACTATTAAGGAGGCTCTTGGTATCATGCAAAGCGTCTGGGGCCACCGGCAAAACGGATGTATTGATCCAGAGACGTGGGATATGGCTGCTTGTTTCAACGTACTAGGCCATCGAGCATTGCCTGTGTGAGCGAAATTTTACGGATGATACCGAGGATACGAAGAGAAGATAGGACAAGATAACAACACATTTGAGGTCCAGAATAGAAGCCCTTTCACCAGCTTCCCTAGACATTGCAGATCAAAGTCAAGATAGCCTACGTAATTTACGACTACATTCTGGCTATTCTCAGCGAGGAAGCGTAGTGGGCGACTGGATGAGCCTAGAGGACATTATGCGCCCGATAGCGTCCCTCAAACACCTAATTTAATATTACATATGAAAACACACCTCAGCCCGATATAACGAACAGATGAATAGAAACAATTGAACTTGTCAGTTCGGATAGTATTCATGCACTCACGAGACTATGAACCCCTAAAGCGAGGCTTGCAATACAGAGATCATCTGCGTTCTTATATCGTGAATTCATTATATGCTCATTAGCCAGTTCACCTATGCGATTTTCAACGCCAGTGTCACGAACCTCAAAACTAGAATACAGCTCATAACGACAGGCCCCCTACGTCGAACGCTCCATTGTTGCACACATTAGCAGGATGGGCAGCCAGGATAGATATCATCAGTCCCCCCCACATCGAATGTTAAAGACCCCAAGCTTACCGTCCCACGCGAATGACACCGGCTGCTATCAGTTTCTGGATATTGGCACGCACGCTCGGGTTACGCATGTGCTCTTGCAGCGCGGCCGGATCCGACTGAGCCTGCTGGAGAATGGACTGCATGACAGGGTCCTGCATGATGCTCATGATCTAAATCGCGAAGTTAGTCTCATCGATGTCAGAGGGGGGAGACGAGATGGTGCTACTACTCACCTCTGGATCCTTCATCAGTCGATCCCGAGTCTGGTCCTCCGTCTCGTTCTCTCGGGCGGAGTACATGGCCTGGAGAGCCTTCTGCTGCTGCTGGTCGATCTCCCGGGCGTTGACGCCGTTGTGGTGCTCGTTATCGACCGTCGCGGCCTCGTTGCAGGCGTCTATGCACCTCGAGTACTCGCGCATGCCGAAATAGATCTGGGCCTTTCGGATGTACGCCCTGATGAACTTGGGATCCTTCTTGATGGCCGTGTTGCAGTCCTCGAGTGCACTGGGGAACTCGAACAGCTTGACGAAGGCGGCCGCGCGGTTGCTGTACCCTCGAGGGTCGTCGGGAGAACGCTTGACCATCTCGGAGTAGGCGGCGACAGCGCCAGGGAAGTCCTGCTCCTTGAACTTCTTGTTCCCCTCTTCGCGAGCTTCTTCGGCCTTGGCCGGGTCGATATAAGACTTCCTGGTGTCCTCAAGCTTCTTGCGCTCGGCGGCACGGAGCTTGTTGACGGTGTCCGGTGTTCGATGCTCGGTCAGGGACTTCTGGTAGTTTTCGATGGCGGATGCCAGGTCGCCCAGCTTCTCGTAGGCCGTGCCGATACGGGCGTAGGACTTGGCGATCATCTTGAAGTCGGCGTAGATCACGCGGCCTTCCTCGATAGCCTTCGTGCAGGCATCGATGCAGGCCTGGTAGTCGCCCTTCTCGAAATAGGCCGCGCCAAGGTTGTTGAGGTAGGTGATGTCCTTGTGCAGCTCCCAGGCCTTGGTGTAGTGCTTGATGGCCTCGTCGAAGTTGCGTTTCTTGTAGTTCTCGGTGCCCAAGGCCTTCTCCTTGTCGGCCTCCTCCTTGGCCTGCTTCTTAGCCAGCGCCTCCTCGTCCTCGGGTTCCGGCTCGGGCTCGGGCTCGGGCTCAGGCGCCTTCGCTGGCGCGGGCTTGGATGTGGGCTGGGAGTTCGACGGGGCGAGGTCAGGCATCTCCACATCCTCGTCGGCCTCCCTAGGGCCGGAAGAGGAAGCACCGGCACCCGGGGTCTCGCCGGGCATGCCCATCTGCATGTCGATGCCCATCAGCACGCCCAGCACCTGGAGCATCCGGGGATCGCTGAACAGGTCCTGGGTGTTCTGGGGGTTGTTCTGTATGGCTTGGATCTTGGAGATGAAGGAAGGATCGGCGAAGTAGCCGCTGGTCTTGGGGTTGTTCATGAGCTTCTGGAGCAGATTCGGGTCCTGGAACATCTTGCCAATGCCACCCGAAGGGTCACCTCCTAGGCCGGGACCTCCTGACACAAGGATGTTAGCTTAAACAGAACAGAGACCATAAGATGGACCACAAGTTGGGCCACAGGTTGGTGGAAGCGTACCAGCTTCATGTTCCATGGCCTTCTGGACCGAGGCAAGCGAGCTCTTCAGGCCGGCATTGTTCGGGTCGTGCTTGAGGCCCTCCTCGTAGGCATCACTGGCGCCCAGAAGGTCGCCGGAACCGTGCAGGGCCGCGCCCTTGCGTCCCCATCCCCTAGGCCAGTCGGGCTTGATCTCGGTGGTCTTCTCGGCGTCCTTCAAAGCACTGGCCCAGTCCTTCTTGGAGGCGTAGGCGGCAGATCGGTTGCTGTAGAGGACATGGTTGGCGGGGTCGATGGCGATGGCTTTGGTAAAGGCGTCACTATGTAGCAACAAGTGTGTGTTAGCCAAGGTCACAATTGTCATAATATCCATGGTCACATAAATGCGACTTACATGGCATCGTCGAACTTCTTCTCGGCGATAGCCTTGTTGCCCAGAGCCTTCAGCTCGTCAGCAGACGACATGGTAGGTATTTCACGTGTATTTCACGTGTATGGCGGATGTGATATTCCAGGCAAGACAAAGACAGACTCTTTTTATTTCTTTTCTTTTGTAAGACGACGACACAAATTGGAGAAAAACCTGGAATTAAAAGCTGGATATTCTGGTGCTATTGTAGGGGCTGGCAAGAAAAGAACAAAAGTAATAAATCATGTCCCGTCCCGTTGTTGCGCAGGCAGAGCCAGGCAGAGCCTTGGAGGCCGAAATTCGAGAGCTTTCTACCATATACGGTGGGGGGAACTCAGCTGCTGATTGGCTACACAGTAGGTACCTACCTGCCTACATACATTGTACGGAGATACCTGGAGCCTAGCCACAGTGGACGACTCTAGGACGGCTTGGAGGGGCTGGAGGGGCTGGAGGGGTTGGAGGGGTTGGAGGGGCTGAGGAGCTACATGTATACATGTACCTACCTATGTAATCCGTACATACGTACATACGGAATAGGTACATACAATCTTCGACGCCAAGATAGTTACCTAAGCCAATTTAATTATATGGGTCTATAGCTGCGAGTGGCCTTATCGCATTCCACGATAAGGAATTTCAACTTCGCGGGGGCAGATTCTCCAATTTCTGCATCTTCCTACTAAACCATACATCTTCACCACATGCTAATCGCCTGCTCTACCAATTCCTGCTTTTCCATGACGCCCGTTCCCACCGCATGGAAGCGTCCCAGCTAGGAATCCTCGCCGGGCTCTACCGCCTGCCACGCTTCGACTTCCGCCTGTACCAGCTCTTCCTCACCACCTCCTCCAACGCCTTTGCGACACGAGCACGAGCACAACCACTACCAGCGTTGTCTCTTCCGTGATCACCACCCTCGCTCGCCATGGATGAGGAAACCTCCCTTCTCAAGACCCAGCTCTACAATGCCTGCGAGGATGCGGCGAGCGGCGATCCCGACAGGCTCTTCTCCCAGGACGACCTGGTCGCCCTCGAGGTCGTGCCCCCCAAGGACGTCAAGCGGCTCCTGCAGATCATCCAGCTGCTGACCAACGAGCACCTCTTCGCCCCCGTCCACTTCCAGAGCGGCCTGGCCTGGCGCGTCCGCCCCGAGCCCGAGGCCGCCAAGTACAAGCTGCTCACCAGCGACGACCAGATCATGGCCTACGAGATCATCGACGCCGCCGGCCCCGAGGGCGCCTGGCAGCAGGACATCAAGCGCCGCCTCAACATCCAGGACAACGCCCTGCGCAAGGCCCTCAAGGAGCTCGAGGCCCGCCGCCTCGTCGTCCAGTTCACCACCGTCGAGAACACCTCCAAGAAGATGTGGATCAAGTCCAACATCAAGCCCTCCGCCCGCGCCACCGGCGGGCCCTGGTACACCGACCAGTTCCTCGACGAGGCCTTCATCGAGACCCTGCAGATGGTCGTGCTCGGCGTCATCAAGGAGCGCGGCAGCTACCTGAGCACCCACGACCGGAACGCGAACGCGAACGCGAACGCGAACGCGAACGCAAATACTCGTACGCGAAGCCTGAGCCCCGTGCTGCCCAAGAAGGGCGTCATCCGGGGCGCCGCCTCCGAGGCCGCCATCAAGAGCAAGAAACGCTCCGCCGACGCCATATCCAAGGACGACCCCGCGCACGTCCCCGCGTCTAAGAGCCGCAAGACCGTGCGCATCCCGCTGCCCGCCGGCTACACGGCCTACCCGACGACCGAGGACATCACCTCCTACATCCTAGCCACTCAGGTAGCCAAGGGCCAGCCGCTGCGCCAGGAGCACGTCCAGGAGCTGATCAACGTGCTGGTCTGGGAGGACCGCGTCGAGGAGGTCAGGATGGGCGACCGGGTCGGCTACCGCGCCGCGCGCATCTCGAAGCAGAACCCGTCCGGCAGCACCAAGCTCAACGACGACGACTTCTGGGAGCCCAGGAGCAACGGCCTGATGACGGCGCCCTGCGGCCGGTGTCCCGTCTTCGAACTCTGCGAGGAGGGCGGTCCCGTGTGGGCCGGGGGATGCGAATACTTCGACAAGTGGCTGGCGTAGCTGGCGTAGCTGGCCAATAATGTAATCTACGTAGTCCTCTTTCTTGATTTCACACATTGCATGCATGGCCTTGGCGTTGGGCGGAAAGGAACCGAAGTGTTCCAAGGCGACACAAAGGTTACGAGCGGGGCAATGGCGGCGGCTTCATCAATAACAGCATCATTGATTAATATGGCTTTGGAGTTTCATGTCTCAATAGTTCGTCCGCACATCTGCTCGAATACCTACTACAACCTACTATGTACTAAAGATACTAAAGATATAGATATCACCAATGCACTGGTTCGTCCAAAAAGCACTTCAATGTTCAAGGTTAGTGGTCTAGGGAAGCATTCATTCGCACTCGTCGATACGGGAAGAGTGACCAGAGCAATGCTTCAATATCCAAGACACTCAATGATACGGACAGCGAGAGGGAACATCACACGGATCGGTCAACGAAATTTATGCCTAAGACAAGTGTATATTCGCAGATACCTAGCTCGAAATATGTAGGTCCAATTGTCTCGGGAGGTACTTGTCCATCCCAGGCTCTATCCGAACCCTTTTAGTGGCCTGGCCTGTCTGCATACGCACATGCGCGAGTAGAGATGTTACATTCGAGAGAGTTAGGGGTAACTCTCCTTATAGCTCACCGCTGTTGACAATGGTGGGTCGCTTGCTGTACTTGATGGCGCCGCTCTGGGAGCCGACAGCCTCGAGTGCTCTAACAACGTTCATCGAACCGTCGTCCTGGACGACCGTACCGAAGACGACGTGGCGCCCATCCAGCCATCCAGTCTGAACAGTGGTGATGAAGAACTGAGAACCGTTGCTATCCAAAAATGTCAACCAATGATTCGCGGCGTCATTGATAACATCTGACTTACGTGTTAGGTCCCGCGTTGGCCATAGACAGGATACCGGGTCCGGTGTGCTTCAATGTGAAGTTCTCGTCGGCGAATTTCTCACCGTAGATGGACTTGCCGCCAGTGCCCTTGTAGAACAGTTAGCAGAGGTGTGGCTGGAGGTGCGGTGTGTTTCGGGTGGGAGTCAACATACATTGCCGCGGGTGAAGTCACCACCCTGGAGCATGAACTCGGGGATGATGCGGTGGAAGGAGGAGCCCTTGTAGCCGAAACCCTTCTCGCCGGTGCAGAGAGCACGGAAGTTCTCGACGGTCTTAGGGACGGCATCCTTGAAGAGTTCCATGCTGATGCGGCCGGTCTGGGCTGTACAGCGGGATGGTTCGTCAGCGCCAATTCAACGAGGGATTAGGAGTAGGAATGTGTAGGGTTGACTGGCATGACCAATTGCCTGTCCCAGGCCACGTTTATTGCCTGTCCCAGGCCACGTTTCCGGCCAGTGAAGCTAGCCAAGGGACAGCGGAGCAAGGCATCATGGTCATCCATCAACGACATCATCATCACCCGTAGTGAAGCAGAATTGACATGGAGACTGGTAGTAAAGTAGGATCTTACGCTTGACGGTAGCAGTAGGTCTGCCGTTCTCTAGAACGGGACCCTCCCACTCAATGTCGAAGAAACTGGAGAGTGAGGCATCGATGGTCAGATGAGGATCTAGATTTTACGACGAGGAGGAGGGGGTTGGTTAACTTACACCTTGAGTTTGTCGGCCATGTTGACTCGTGTGGTGCTGAAGAAACGAATTGAGGATTTGAGTGCTGGGGATGAAGGAGTGGAAGTTGTCTTGGGGAAGATGGAGGGTCGAAAGCAGCAAGCTGAAGTTGTTGATGAAATGGAAGAGGAGGAAGAAAAAGCAACGCGGGGCACTCGAAGGAGGGGTTGTCTCATCATCTTCGCTATTTCTAAAAAAGAAGAGGAGGGGTTAGCTAGAGCTCTCGACCAATCACGTCATCGAGAGGGAAAAAGCTCTCTGTCCAAGCATCCAGGGAAGCAACAACGTGCAACAACGTGCAAGCACAACCGAAGCACAACCTGGAAGCAACCAACTTGGAACCAAGCAAACCAAGTGGGGCCCCGGGCATTGGAAGCTCCCAAGTATGTACAAGTATCCATGTATGTACCGGTACTCTACTTTGTGTACTGCCCATATCGAGGCAGTACATTAGGTAGGTACTTAGTATCCACCCAGGTACTATAGGTACTGCATGTACCTCGAGTGGAGGGGGTCCTCGTCGCTCGAACCGACTGGCAAAGCCGGCGCTAGGATGGTGGTAGAGGGGTACTTGGGAGCCATGCAGGCTGTACATTCGACCTTCCTGTCCCTCTTAACTTTAATTGTTCCCCCCAACCCTCCCCCGGGCCGGATCTGAGTGGGAATGGTGAGATGGATGATGCATCTCATTCCTCTTGCCGTCCGATGTGTTATATTATCCCGCAGTTCATGCTCTGCCCTCATGTCCACTGTCCATCGACAAAGAGACAAACCACAACCAACCAATTTTCAGTTGGGGCCGTATGGGAGACGGAAACGGTATAACAAAATGAAATAAAGTCGAAACAACATGTATCTCGAGTTTGTTGTGTTCAGATCTCCCTCGACGTAGCTGTGGGAGGACAATGGCCCTGCACATGCTTTGCATACGGGCAAATGTCTCGTGTGTAGGCTCAGCTTCCATGCCAAGTGGCGACTCTCACTACATCCTGCGTACCTAGTATGCAGCAGCCAACCCAGTGAGATGCATGCACCACCATCCACACCCTGCGGACGGCCTACTAGGGCAAAGCTGCGCCCCTCCGCCACTCCCGGCTTCCAGTCCTACCCCGAATCGTTCGGCCACCCTTCGGAATGATGACGACAGACGGGGACAGCATACCGGCACTGATATAGCATCAGAGCCTACGAGCAAGTACACTTCAAGCGTTCCCCTCTAACCGCCGTCTCCTCTTCATTGTCCCGCTGAAGTTGGCCGAAGTCTATTCGCGGTCGGACTGGCTATGAGGCAGAGGATAATTGAGCCCAAGACCAGTGCTGGGTGGAGGTGTGCAAAGACCAGGGCAGGCCGGCGAACATCAGCTACACAACAGACTGATAACAGCGTCCTCGCCGTCATGGTCGTCATCATTTCCTATTTGCTTGGAGTTTGCTGATCCTTTTCCATAGCTCCCCCTTTTTCTTGCTTCCACAGGACCCAAGAGCAGAAACAGTGATGGAAGGAAATGTTTACACATACCTTTCGAGTTAGCGTTTAGAAGAAAGTAGTGGTGATATTGTCTCAATTGAAGGGACGGATCGAATGAAACGTAGTTGGTACCAAGTACGGGTGATTCTACAACGAGATCAGAATATTTGCAGGTGGTAATACAACAGTCACTGATCAAGCTCTGATGAATGAAGCTCTCAAATTTTCCACTAGGTCTACCTACTTAGCCTGCCTAGTACTTAATTATCGAATACCTCCTTGGAAGCATAGACCTGGCTTATCGATATGCCCGAAGAAGTATAAGAGTATTCGTATAACAGCAATAGCATTAAATGCATATGAATTCTTATACAGATGATCATGACAATTTCAGGGATACAGCATGAATTACATGTACCAATGGCACAATACACGAGCATCACAGGGCAATGCAATGGATGATGCTGGTTTTCATGGGCAAAGTCTCTATTAAGGCTCTCTAACAAGGCTCTGTTGCCAATACGTGTAGTATCGTTTTACCAACATAACGGATAAAACACTACTGTAGGTACATCATTGATGCATATGCCTCGGAGGTACATAGGTACATATACGGCACGTGATACGTGTACCCGTCAGCCAGTTGCTTACCTAAGACGCCGCCAAGATTTCCGCGGCATTGAGGTCAAGGTGTCTTTAGACCAATTCTACATATGCCCAAGCACCCAAAACAACAGAGCCCAAGTCGACGCGCATCCCTATTCTGTACTGTTTTTGTCTACAGCTTTGTCTACAGCTGGGGGACGCCGCGTCACTCAAGATGGATTTCAATAACCTCAAGGACCAGGTGTCTAACCTGACTTTATATGACCTCAAGGCCGGCGTTCGCAAGGTCCAAAATGGTAAGCTCGGCCTTCCCGTTCCTCCCTGATGCGCCTACGCGAGACATCGCTGTTGATCACGTCGGCCTGCAGCTGTTATGAACTATACGGAGATGGAGGCAAAGGTCAGTAGTCCCAGGTCTCCCGGTCCAGGTAAAGAAGAACGCGCATGCTGAGCTGCTCGCGATAGGTACGAGAGGCGACCAACAACGAACCCTGGGGCGCCTCATCTACCCTCATGCAAGAGATCGCCAATGGCACCTTCAACTAGTATGTTTGCCCCAGCTTTCGTCTGAACAATCCCCAATCCCTAATCCCCCGGGACAGCCAAACCCTCAACGAGATTATGCCCATGATCTATCGGCGTTTCACCGAGAAGGCTGCCGAGGAATGGCGGCAAATATACAAAGCCCTCCAGCTGCTCGAGTTTCTGATCAAACATGGTTCCGAGCGCGTTATCGACGACGCGCGAGGTCATATCACACTCTTGAAGATGCTCCGCCAATTCTATTTCATCGACCAGAACGGCAAAGACCAGGGCATCAACGTCCGAAACCGTGCCAAGGAGCTCGCCGAGCTACTGGGCGATGTCGACCGCATCCGCACCGAGCGTAAGAAGGCCAGGGCCAACAAGGCAAAATACACAGGCGTTGAGGGCGGCACCATGGCCGGCTTTTCGAGCAGTAGCAGCCGCTATAGTGGGTTTGGCAGCGACTCGGGCGGCTTCGGCGGTCCGTCCTCTGGATATGGCGGCTTCTCTGGTGGCGTATACGGAGACGGTGGCGGCTTTGGAGGGCAGTCGGATGACTGGAGAGATTCCGGCAGTCGCGCTGACAAGTTCGAGGAGTACGACGAGTTCGACGATGGAGCCGCGGCATCGAGCTCTTCCCGGCCGAGACGAACCGAAAGGGGCGAAAGGGCAGGAGTCAAAAAGACTACCCCAGCCGAACCCCCCAAGAAGAAGGAACCCGAAGTCGACCTGTTCTCGTTCGATGATCCTGTGCCTGCATCCTCTGCTATTCCTGCGGCGGCTCCGTCAAATGGTTCTTCTGCCCTGGCTTCACTGTCGACGAGTAACCACGATGACGATGATTTCGATGATTTCCAATCGGCAACGCCTGCCACGCAAACAGCCGCCCCTTCGAACAATTTCGCGATTCCTCCGCCCATGGTGACGTCCAGCGCTCAATCGACCGCCCAATTTGCTGCGCCGAAGCCTATGTCCGCACCGCAAGCCAACCTGAGCGAGATAATGTCATCCATTTCCCCGCCCGGGAGCTCTACCACCACCCCAGCGGCAAACTACTCGTCTTTCAGCATTCCTGCCGCCACTGGGACAACTGCTCAGGCGCCAAAGCCGGCCGGCTACCAAGCGGCAACGCCAAACTATTTTCAATCCGTCCAAGTCCCCCAGCAGACGGGATCGTCTATTTCCGGGAAGTCGTCCATGTCTGCGCCGTCTGGCATGTCAGCACTCAACAAGCCGGCGGCACCAGCGACGGCAAAATCGTCTGCTGGCAGTGATCCGTTTGCAAATCTTTGGGGCAGCGCCGGGTCCGGCGTGAAGAAGGCGAGTACCCCAACTGCTGGGCCAAAGTTGGGCCAACTCGCCAAGGAGAAGACGAGTGCTTCGCTTTGGGGGGCGCCCGTAGGAAACACACCAAAGCCGGCAGGCGGCTCGCAGCCGAGTGGTGGATCGGCGAACACGACAACGGGAAGCAGTGGCTTAGACGATTTATTGGGATGAAGGACTAGGACGACCCATGCCGTGGCCTCGGTCACGGCCATCTTTACATCGACAGATGATCGAAAAACTATGTATACAAAGTTGATGATCTTGCAATCTAGTCAGTAGTCTGGATTCGGGCAGTCAACGTCGGTTGGTCGTGCTACTATACTTGCCTGACTGCTAAGTATGTTGACTTGACTCGACTATGGAAAGGCGTCAAGGGGTAAAAACAATGTGCGATTAAACATAGCCAGGTCTCAAGCAATTGATACGTCTAATTCCGGGTGTTTTTGTTTAGCATGTCCTCTTTCGGTGACTCAAGAGTAGGCCGTTCACGTGGATAGAGGAGAGCGATGCAGTTTTCGTCTTATGATTTCATCTTCTAGCTAGGTAGCAACGCACGATAGTCTGACGATGCAGCAGATGTTCTACATATAGACATTTGTTTCAGTCGAGTGTAAATTTTACAACTATGGGCAGCATAGGCGGTCGAGACTACAGCAGCTTCTCGTCTCCACCATAGCTCGACTGGATGAGAGCGAAGCATGAAGACCTCGTCATGCCTTCGCATTGCACAGCAGAGCCGCCCTTCTCAGGTTGTTGGAAAGCCCCAGCCTCCCGCAATTTCGTCTAAGTATATCCCACTCAGGTCCAGCGATGGCCTTGGTTAGGGTACACGATCGTTCTCGACCCCCGGGACAAGCATTTCGTGGCAATTGAAACACTGCCTAGCACCCCGTACTATGTATGTACTCCACGCCGGCGGCTACCAGGGCTTGACGTGTATAGGCCGAGAACTAGCTCAATACTAAAGACCTTGCTGGGCTACACTAACCGCGGCCCGCGCTTAAGACCCCTACTGACCCACCGATCTCATTTCGCCTCAGCTGGATCGTCAACCAATCAAAATTCCCCGACAACGATGCTCGTCGCGGTTGTTTAGACAATGCTATAAGCGACGACATCTTCATTGGTGTTCTGTAGCACGACCAACAAGCACAGCCCATGAGGTCTCACATCATGAATATTCCGAAGCCTGAACAGGCGGACCCATCATCATGCTGTAAGTAAAGCGATGATCGTTGTTCCTATTGGATGCTCGAGCGCGTCCTGATGCCCGCCATCTGTGTCAACTGCCGGCACCAGATCAGCAAAAATAGCAATGCGGACGACGGCATGCAGGCGAAGATAGCCGCGTCGTAGCTGCTTGGACGATGAGCCTGGATTTCCTGACGCTAGGGCTCGACTAGCTTCAGGGTTCATTCAAGGTGAGAGAGGATCTGGACAATTTACTTGGCAGCAAGTAGGTATACAAGCTCGTCGACGAGTTGCTGAATACATAAGGTGCAGAAGTCCCAAGAGAATTCACCTCTCTCTTGCCATTCATCACGCAAGTACTTTCATCATCATAACGAGCTTTTCCTTGGGTTTTCACTCTCTCTTTTCCTTGTTTATGCCCTGTCTCTCTTTTCTATGAGGTTATCGTCATACGGTTACGGTCTTTTTACGTCTCGACGTCTCCTTTTGCCCAACGAGTTTCCTATTTAACGATTTTCTGGGTTTATATCTCGCCATCACGGCATCAGACTCAAGTACGGAAGTAGACCTGCTTTGGTTCCGGGCCTTTGTTCTTTGAGGGTTTGGAAACTACATTCTCTATCATCATCTAGTCTCAATACTAGATACCCCGTTCTCTTCGACATAGCAAACCCTGCTCGCAGTCCGGTGACAAACCGCCAACCGTTCACCATTCGTTCCTCGGCCCCCTCAGCGTCTATCCCGTATCCGCGGCAGCGTTTCCCTACGCGTACTATACTCAAATATAACAGGCCTCGTCCTAAACTTTCTCTGATCACTGAGCTTGACTTCAGCATCCCTTTGAGAATGCGTTTTCAGGCTCCCCAACTAGGCGCCCTGGGCGTGACATTCACGGCCCTACGAGCTATGGAATTTGTTTCCTTGGTTGCCATCCTTGGTTTGACTGCCAACTTCCTTAATGAAATCGTGACTGCGCAGCGTGAAGCACCGGATGTGCTCATCGGCACTCTCGTTGTGGTAGGCACTTGTTTATCGGACACCCACCACAACTTAGCTGACGTCCTAACAGGCAAGCATCGCAACTCTCTACGTATCAATTTCTTACATTCTGTATTATGATGGTCTTCTACCTCTTCTCATCGCCGGCGGGATTGATCTCGCACTCCTCGTCGCCGCCATCGTGGTCGCCGTCACCATCGGCAAGCCCCTCTCCATGCTCAAGTGTTCGGTGCTCGCCGAGCCTACGCCACCCACTCAAACCTTCACCATGTCCATTTCGACCCGGGGCTACAACTCCGCCGTCGTGAAGTACAACAACTATCTAGCCCTCATCACAACCGACCAGCCCCACTGCTACGAGATCAAGGCTGTCTGGGGCTTGAGCATCGCTCTGTGCGCGCTCTTTGCCTTCTCGGCGCTCATCTGCATCGGCCTCTGGCGTCGCATCAAGGCCAGCACCGGCCCGGCTCCTCCCAAGGACTTCGAAGGTTAGGGGTACGCGGGCGCGCGTGGGGACTCGAAGGAGGCCGCAGTCGAGGAGCAGAGCAGGGGCACGGGTTTTGGCGACATCAAGCAGATATCAGGACCCACTGCACTCGGCACCCGACTCCTGACTGCGAAGAGTCCCGGACCCAGCCTCCGGTTTCCTCCTCCTCCTTCCCCCACGGCGCCCGAACCCGCCCGTCGCCCGCCCATCCTCCGGTCCATCGACGAGGATGTGCAGCATGTGCCCGCACCCCCTGTAATGGCGCATGCCACCGCACAAGCAGCAGGCCCGACAATCATCATGGGTCGATCACTCACCGGCAATAGCAATGTGCATCCTCCCGCCCCCGTAATCATCCCGCAGGCCGCTACCATGCCCCGCATGCCGTTTGACTCGCCTTCGCCCGAGGAAGCTTTCATACCCATCATGCACAAGCGCGTCCCTGAACCCATCAACACGAACGCCAAAGCCCCTCCGATAATCATGCCGCCCATCCCGCCCACGCCGAGCGACGACGGCTTTACGCCCGTGACACCGACTCCGTCGCCGCGACTGCGCGGATTTCGTATCACTCGGACGTCACAGCTGGCTCGGGAAGGACTAGGTATCTGGATCCCTGTGAGCAAATTCTCGCGGTCCAGAAGCAGGAGGGCTGAGGTGAGGCACGTGGACGATAATGCGGATACATCACCGTTGAGCCCGGTCGGTAATGGCAATAGGAACTTGGATGTGGAAGCGCAGACGGCGCCCAGGACGAGGCCGAAGCGCAGGACTTTGTTTGGTGTACTGGAAGGGTGGTGGGATCTGGGGTTGCTTGAACGAGGGAAGAGTTTAAGGCGCAAGGGTTAAGTTTAGTGAGCAGGGGAAGGTATAATGAAGTGTAATGTGTGGTTCTGGTTTGGGGTATGTTGGGTTGGAGTTTTTGTTTTGATTGATCTGGCTTGGATGTAATGGGTTTTGCTGTGGTATAGATTGGACTCTTTGAGGTGGATATGGCAGTAATGGGGTAATTCAAAAAGCACACGTATTGGCATTCAGACCTAATTTTTGAAATATAGGAATCTTCCTCCTGTAAATCTCAAATGTGAATCACAAATCTGTGTCTATATAACAATGATAGTTGCTTTACATCAACCTAAGATCTAAAGAAAAAGGAGTAAAGAACCACAAGGAAATGTAAAATCCAGTTAGTTAGTTAATAGCAATCTTCCCGAATAAACTCCTCATATCCTCCTTCATACCTAATTGATACCCTCTATAGTCCCCTTGGTATCCATGGCGGTTCTTTCTATTGTATGTGTACCCATTCTCCAGGACCTTTCGATATGTGTGATGCTAGAAGAGAGCCGATGCCAACTCGGAGGTAAGGACCAGTTGGCAGTCGTGGAGTAGACAACTTTATCACTAGTACGTAGTGGTTTGACTTCCCTTGGCCGCGATGTTTGTCTTTCCCTAGAACAATGCAACGCAAAGTGTTTATGTTTTCAACAGTGACTTCATCAAGCACTATCCGCTTCTGAATTTCGATGGGATCGTCCCTGAAGTTGAGGTGTCTGGCAAGGGCCACAATCTCGGGAGTCGGCTTTCCCGCACGTCTTTCTGACGGACAAGGTCGCGGGCCACTGTCAAATGGATATTTGATGTCGTCTGAGGACCAGTCTACGCTCCCGAAAGGAGCATCGATATAGGAAATTTCTCCTTTGTAGGCCATCCAGGACCATGATGGAACGGTGCGGTCGTCTGGGTATGCTATCGGCTGCAACCTAGCACTTCCATGTCGGCTCCATAGTAAGCTCCGGTGGAGGTAGCGATTGAGGATCCCATAGTCGCCGTCAGTCTCAAGCGTCCGAGCCAGTCGGCGCTCCAAGCCTAGAATCCCCATGGACCTGTCGGTGATCTCTTTAAAATCAAGCTTCGAATACGTTCCGTAGAGCTCCTGAAGCAAGCCTATCCTACCATCCCGCCAGTACTGAAGTACGGCATTGGGAAAGAAAGAGTCACCCAAGAACGCGGCTTGAGGGCTGGGTTGATCGTTAACCAATGTACGCAACGTACTATATAATATAGTGAGGATACTTACTTGTGTAGTTTGGCCAATGTCTCGCAATGAACGCCTTTGCCACATTCCCAATAGATTTGATTGGATGTAAAATGGATTGTTCTGCGACTAAGGGCACGTTCTTGTAGCACCCAACCGCGCGTATTCAATATGGCTTCTTCAACGTCTGCATGAAAATTGTCAATAGCCTGGCAGAGATATATTTCGCTGCCTTGGTCTTGGACTCCTATGCACGGCCTGGACTGCCGAGCATATATCAAACCCTCTTTGTGAGACGCGGCGGAGCTTGCAGCAATTGTACAATAAGCGAAGCTAAAAACACTCTCCATACTCCCGACTTCAGCCTCCCAATCGTCCTTGTCTTTTTGTATAATGCAAAGTGAGTCGATCCAGAGATATTGCACACCCAGATACCGGGTGACTTCTATGGAATCTTGGAATGTTTTTGGGAGCCTACTGAAATCAATACCCTCTTGAATAAGTTCCTTGATGTTGCTTCTATACGTGCAGAATTTGAACGGTTCGTCAATCATACCCCAGCAATGGCTGAGGGCAATATAATTGGCCTTGATGGCGCCTGCAGTCTCGACTAGACGCAAGTCAGGCTTAGCGCAAGATCCCACGTCTATAAGCCTCGTTGGCATTCTTCGAACGGTGTTAGGTGACTCATGGTGTCGACATTCATGTGTTTCATTACAATTACGTAGCCATTCACGTAGAAGAGTTAGCTGTGCTGGGCTCCAGGGTTTTGGTAGTTGTGGGAATCCTAACTGTCCGTGATGTGATGAGGGGACTTGAATTTCTGTACAATCATTAGTATCTTATATATTTCAAATCAGCAAGATTTTAGATCGAGCGTATAAACATAGGGTGGAATGCGTTACCGCAATGGGGGTGTGATACTATACATATAAATGTAGTGCCCGCCCATTTCTCTCCGGAATACTTGTTAGGGACTAGCTTACCTGGGTCCAAATAGACGGAGATTATTGGAATGCCTATAGACTCCTCTTCGAAATTGGAGCTGACGCGGATTAACTTCCCCTTGTCGTCATCTCCTATACCGTGTTCCAGAAGAGAGCGGTAGAATAGCTGGCAAACGTGGCAAATTGAAGATTTTCCCTTGAGTTCTGACATGCAATATGATATCTGAACCCCTTCCGACCAGATATCTATAGCTTTACACGAAACACACAGAGTTCGCTCGTTGTAGGAGGGCCTTAGGGTATCCCACTCGACTTTGCGAAAAAGTCCCCGCGCAAAATCATTATCTGGTTCGGAGGCCCAGGCATTATCCCATTTCCTGTTGTTGCTCTTCTAAGGGTTAGTGATGTTGGAACTAACTTGTAGCAGTCTACGTACTTCTTTATATTCGTCTCGGGGTAGCGATACGACTTGCCGGTCTAGCGTATCCTCCGCATGATCAAGTGTTATGCTGGGGATTATATTGTTAGTGGTTCCGGCACCGTGTTTCTGTCTAAGGGTGGCTTTCATGGGTGATCCCACAGATTTGTGTACTGGGGTCTGTATGTCTGAGAGCGTCAGTGTATTGCTAGCCATTGAACTCTCTGGTGTTGGCCAGGTGCTTGAACTAACGCTGTATAGAGGATCATGTTGTGCCCGTTGCGCAATGTTTCCCACGCATTCAGCCAGCTCTTCGGCCTTTGCGCGTCCAGATTCTAGTTTCTCATTATCACTCGCTAGATTTACCACTAGTAATCTCGTTCGAATAAGGTCGAGGATGTCCCTGATAGCGGTATCTTTGGGGAGTACCCGGGTCATTTCCTCCATCCATTCTCGAGCAATTCGGTTCACTCGAAATGCGTTGTCTAATCTTTCCCAGAACAGATCAAGACCATTAAGCTCAATGAGTCTTTCGTTCCCATAAATGAGCCAAGTTATCCACTCTAGGAGAATTATACCCATTGGCCACATATCAGAATCCCGTGATATTGGTTTATCGGATTTATACTGTGAGATCTCGGGTGCCTCATAGCGGTGTGTTCTGTACTTCATCGATGAATGTCTGTCGCGCCTCTCGGTTCCATCAATATGAAACTTAGAAAGACCGACATCTGCGATGATGAAGTTTTCTCGCCTATCTAGAAGTATGTTCTCTGGCTTTAGGTCCCCATGCCGGCAGTTGTTTCTCCAGAGGAGTCTAAGGCAATCACAAATACCAGACATTTGAGAAAGCGTCCAGAGTATAGGTGCTTCATTTCGGATAGTTCTTTTCCAGTAGTCACGGAGGTTACCTGCATGGGGTTTTGATTAGCAATGCCTTGCTTGTCTTTGATGATATTACATACCTCCATCTGCCCAAGGGAACATAAAACACTGCTTAATTCCATGCTCATATGCAGCGAGAGGTCTAATGAGATGGGGATGGTGGAGATGCCTAATAATCTCCAGTCTTGCCCGCTCTCTGTCAAAATATTCGCCGAGGCCTGGTTTAAACACCTTGACAGCAATGGAAAGAGTGTCGAAAACTTCAGGATCTGCATGAGCTTCATGGATCTCAACCCTATACACTGAGCTAAAATTGCCCTCCGGCGGTAGCCCCTCTGTCACCTCCACGAAGGGTAGTGGCCGATTTTTGTCAAGAGACTGGTAGAAGCTAGCTTTCCCAAATGTTGGCGCAAGAAATTGCCATTGTTGTACGAGGAAAGAATTCAACCGACTAGGCTTCCATCTGGCGAGGAATGGCCAGCATTTACGACTTGTGGACTTTGTTGTTTCGTCCAATGACTCAATAACCCGGGACCGCTCCTTCGGGGTGCTGCCCTTAATTACCCTCCCCACTGGCAAGTCCTCATCCTGAAGGTCATTTGCCTTAAATTCAACTATGGACGTTATGTCACCAATGACAACTAGTGTTAGAAAGACTTTGTTCGCTTTATATTGAATGAAATTCAGCAGTTCGAATGTTGGTGTCATCTTTGATGACTCTAATATTCGTTTGATGTTTCGAGTTGTCAGGAGGGCCTTGATGTGATCTGCTGGCATGAAGCCGTTGCCACTTAGTTCGTGTTTATTGGCACAGATTACTATAGCCTTATCAATGCTGTTCGCATCGCACAAGTACTCGCTTGTTGGTGAAGTTGGTGGAGTGTCCATGCTTCTGATCGACGATTTGTTGGCCTGAATGGCTTTTGGAAGATGTTCAATTTTGATGACAAGGCATAGTCGTCAGAATCGATTCATATGTGTTACCGAGGCTGGGAGCAGACAGAGCGCGCCCTTGAGTATCTAACAAAGCTACTCCCGAGGTATAACCAGTAGGTTGATATTGCCAACTAATGATAGAGAACTGGTCGTCTTACAAAGGAGCGGAAGCTTGAAAGCAGGCATCATGAGCGGACCTGCATTTATCAACGCTACATTGCCACAATACGGGTACATAGGCAGCTTCCATTGTCCGAGGGCTAAAAATACATATGCGCCCTCCCAGGCAGCACGAGGACAGAGGGGGGCTGTAAACTTCAACGTTAAATTTCTTTTATCTACACAACACGTTCATAATAACCGACCATGGATGCATGTAGTCAGCTGTGCCACCATATGTTATGAGCCGCTGCAACTCAGGGTCACCTGTAAGCTGACCCTCTATAGGAGCCAATGGTGTGCAAAGCCTCTGTTACCTAGGCAGACTCGACATTTGCCGCACCTAGGTTAGATATTGACCTACATATGTAAATTATGGCTTCGGTATTGCTGAGCCTTATCATTATTGACATACTCTAGTGAGAAGATTATGGCAATCTGTGCATAACCCCCCTGACTTCTCATGCATATGTAACATGGAGGGGACTCCTAGTCCGATAGCAGGTACCAAAGGATTGGAAAGAGCCGCAAATGTAGACTATATTTTGACAAGTGTACATGTTTCTCGATTGGCAATTTGAGTGTAAATGAGACCGATATAGATTACTTAGTCGTTTCCGAACGTAAAATATGGTCACTATTGCCTCTGCGCTAGAAAAAAATAGATGCCCGTAACTATAAACACACTGATGGTCCCCTGCCCCTTTTGTGGAGATCTGAAATGCTCTTTGCCGCCCATTCTTCAATAATTCTTGGCTTTCACGTTCCCGATATGCGTCCTGCACGTTCTGTAGATTCCGATTGCCGGCCATTTGAATCGCAATTATATATCTGGATGATATACATGTCATTGCGCGTCTGGAAGCTGAATCTTTCGTCGCTCCAAATCATCTTTAAAACACTTGACAGTTCTTGGGGGTTCTTGAAGTGGTTGCAATGAAGCCGGACAATAGATGAGTCCGCTATGTTGTCCTGGCTTCCGGTTGAGCTCTTCCGAGACATGTGATTAAAGAAATCGTAGGAAAGTATATGCATGCGGCTTGATGGCGAGACTATAGTAGGGCCAATCGTTAGAGCGGTACGTTCTAGGAATTGTAGGGCACTAGAGAAAGCAAGGGATTACTCAAACTTACTTGTGGTGTTCTCAAATGTACTGAGAAATCGTTGAGAAGAGTAATACTGTTGATCCAAATGCCTTTGAGGGTAGAGTCTGGTGAACGTGTTGATATGTATGTATTTATATATGAAAATATTGCACGAGCCGCTTACTACCCAGAGGAAACCATTGGGAGGCGTAAAATACTAGGTATCCTATGACATGATTATCATGCCAACACTTTCGGTGAGCAATTGTTTCATCACCTGCTAATGTTACGTGGGGGCTAAGCTCAGCCGGGCAACTTAACAACACAGCGTGAGGCAGATTTCAGAAACCAAGGCTTGCTCTCCAATAAGGCTATTCCATTATTGAATGGTAGAATTCCTTCATGGCTTTTCGTAATACATCCAGTCATCCATGGAGTCAAGCCGTACTATTCTATCGACCCAACGTAAAAGAACCTTGCGGGCTTCCGATCTTTCCACAGAAGTGGGTGCGATATTTCATTTCACATATTTGCATACTGAGAAAAATTCTTAGATCATCGGAAAGTCTCGTTATTGAATGGCTTTCAAATTCTACCCTAGCGACTTCATATGCAACGCTCATCTTATGCTCTCTCAAGTACACTTGTACGAGCTATGAAGTAGTATCACTCATAAGGAGTACCCCAATTTCTGATGTATGCGCGGGTAATATGCAGATGCGACATCCCAGCCTCAAATTCGTATTCCCCAACTTCATTCGTAGATAAACCAACATGGATTATTTCTAGACCTCTATATCCTCCCCACCGTCAGTACTCGCAGTACGACAGCCTGCTTATCTTAGGGGAAGTGCATTGCGCCTAGCCTAGGATAGGCACGTTGTAGCGGCCATGCTTATATTTGAGATCAAGATGTTCATACCAATGGTATGCATGTCATGCTTATTAGCTGCCACAGCCTGCTTGATCAGTGCGACTACATATGCACTCTAAGACGCCTACCATCGCAGATCAAGCGACCGGTAGCTGTATGGTGTGTCCGGGGGCCCAAAACTAAGCCTTAACTTGCTAGTATCTTTCTTTAAATCTATTTTTTGCGATCGCTCTTGCAAATGATGACTTGGAAACAATTACCTGACCTAGCAGTGGCTAAAAGTAGCCAGTGCTGTGGGAGAGGGCTTAGAGTATTGAAGAAGGCCACAGGCCCTGCCAATCTAGGGAGACTTCTCGTTTTATACACTGAGTAGGGTCGCAGCCTCGATATCTCTTTTCATTCATTTGATGGGGGTTCTCCAATAGATGGCGTTCCACATGGGATACCCTCTCAACCGTTCTCTTCCATGCCACCTTGACGCTGGCACAGTTTGACGAGGCTAGTGCATATCACAGTATTGCAAGTTCTCATACACCGAAACACCGGTAAACTTCGTTGGTCAACTATTATCAAGCCTGTATCTGTGCTGCACAATGCATGAAACCAGGGAGTCTCAGAAGTGTACCGGATCGAAGCACCGCGAGCCAAGCATGCGGACATCAAATATTGAATTGGCCGGAAATGTTGACCCCTCGACCACGACAGAACAGCTGAGACTTCGACCACCCGAGAACCCATACAACTGTTCGGAATTCTCATCTTCGCACAACGAGCAGTCCTCGACCTTAGTTGGGTGCTCGGATGTCCAGTCATGGCCCGCATCTTTGAATGCCGAAGTTCGCTTCTGGCAGCCCTCATTCTTCGACAATGATTTTTCCCTCGATGGCTTCGGGACTTCCAATGGTCGTGGGAGACCCGCGTTGACCCTTCAAACACCTAATCCAAACTCACCGCATATCGTCGAAGTTGACCACTCACCTGCGCCTACTTTCGCAGGTTCAGAGAGTACTCTGATACGCATCGAAGACTACGGGTTTGGAAGTAATTGGCTGCAGCATGTGAAGGAGCTACCACACGTCATACAGCAGATTCAAGATGGACACGATTATCCAAGACCAAAACACCGCGACGAGCGCAGCACAGGACTATATGATATATCAGTAGACTCTGTGCTGAAACAGGAGACGGAGATGTCAGAACACAGCCATGAAAGCGAATTGAAGGGAGTTGGTTGGCACTTCGGCTCGTTTCCACTTGAATCAGATACTATCGCTAGAGCAAACGATCTGGGACATGACCTTGACCAACCCGACACCTATGATATTATTACGGATCTCGCCACACAACTCGATATAGAGCAGATCCGCTCTAAACACTCTGGGGATGACTTCTTGCCTTTTGACAAGTTATTAACATTGTTGCGACACTCAGATATTGAACGTGTGTTGAGCCAACAATTCTTAGGCGACGCAGAATCGGTAAACCGCATAGCTAAAGATATATGCCATGACAATCCCAAGACTAGCCGACGTATGATTTTGGCCACTCTCATCTCTATCGGGAAAGTTGATTCAATTGAAATATTCATACAGAAAGGAATATACGACGTTAACCTACCTCTGAGGCGGTATAAAGTTCACGGGCGTCGTAACATGATTCTATTCCATAGAAGAAATGATAGTGACGACGATCCACCCCTGGAATGCCTTACACATTGGACGCCCCACAACCTCGACGACTTCTGCGCAACTCAGTACAAATTCATTATCCCATTCTTTGACATGCGTCAAGATAGTGTACATTTCTATAGAATGGAAGACCCGAGATCCAGGCTTCCCTTCCTCGAGTGGCACATTCAGAGGAAGGGTGGCTATGGGACTGTCTGGAGGGCCAAGATACATCCCGCTCATCATAATTATGTAAGCTCTACGACAAACCTCAAGCGAATCAAAAGAGGTTTGATGCTGATCATCAATAGAAATTTAAAGATGCGGACGAATCTTTTGCAGTCAAAGAAATCCACTCGACAGACGTTAAAGGATACGAAGATGAAGTCAGAGTGTTGGAGCGATTTAGTGGATCGCAAAACGGCCATCCCCACCTAATCCGGCTTCTTATGGCATTTCAACACGGGAAGCAATACTACTTGATTTTCCCATTGGCACAAGGGAATCTGGCGGACCTCTGGGATCAGAAGCAAATGTCACCTACTTCCCTTCTCCATACGCGCTGGGTGATCGGGCAGTGCCTTGGAATGGCCGATGGACTCAAGAAGATCCATCGCAATTATTCGTGGTTCAAAGAAAGAAATACGGACGTTAATCATCTCGACGTGGATAAGAACAGAGGAAGACATGGGGATATCAAACCAGAGAACATACTGTGCTTTTCTAATCCGGAAAAGACTGATCTCCGCCTCGTCATCTCTGACTTTGGCCTTACTCGTTTCCACTCAGCCCACTCTGTCTCAAATGTCCCCCCCGAGAAGGTTGGCGGTTTATCTGTCACCTATCGGCCGCCGGAGTTCGATATGAAGTCAAGTATCTCCCAAGCCTACGACATGTGGAGCTTAGGATGTCTGTATCTTGAGTTTATCTCTTGGTTTCTCTATGGAAACCAAGGTACCCATGAAAACGAAGATACTAGGGATAAGTTCCACAAAGCCCGGCTTAGTGACGACCTTTCATACGACCCTCGTAGCGCACAAGATAAGTTCTTCAACATCTATGATGGGAAAGCAGTATTGAAAGAGTCCGTAAAGAAGGTAGGCAATTATCTCATCCAATATAATGGCAAAATCGACTCCAATGTGAGACTAACTATATCAGTGGATGGCGGACCTACGAGCTCTAGACAGCTGTGCCCCCTGCATCCGAGAATTCCTGAATCTCATTGAAGACGACTTGCTCCAGCCGAATCCGGGACGTCGGTCTAAGATTGACAAGTTTCATGTTAAGCTAAACAGAATATGGGAGAAATGTAAGATGCCCGAGTATTGTGTGAACGGTGCCCTCAGCCTAGAGCCTCGTGATTCCAACTTCACTGGTAGTGTTACGGGACAGCTAAGCGTACGTTAATGATACCTACCCAGAACTGGAAGCATTGCTGACAGAAGTAGAGCTCTACCATTGGAGGTCAGGAGATGAAGAATGGTAGCTCGGCAAAACTCGAACAGTTGATATTGGATGAAAAGGACAGATTAAGAGCAGAAAAGAGAGTAAGGTCTGGCCTAGCTTCGGATCGCCAGATAGGATCCTCCTATAAAGCTGAAATTCTCAGTCTTGGAACCGTACCGCCTACCATTCGCAGAACCTTGGCGGCGCCAGCTGCGGTGGTAGACGCAACTATTAAGAATGGGATACACGAACATTCGACTGATAATCTGGAAAGCTCACCAGATTGTCCGCCATCTCATCTATTGATACCACGCAGCCTCTCACCTGAGATGAGTAATAGTACTCTTTTCCCGTCTCAGGTGTTGACGGGTGAATCTACTTCTTCGCAGAGTACTAGCTTACAGAAAAGCACCAGGAACAGCACTGAGCTTTTAAGGGTGTCACAGGATGCAGTATCGCTAGAGATGTCCACTAGAACGGCCAGCTCATCCATTCCAGTGAGATCAGAGACAGAACTATATACCACGGCCGTATATCCTCGACAGAAGTCAGAAGATACACAAGCACTGGAGATCCCGAAAAGCAAGACAAATAGTGATCCTGCAGTGGGTTTTAGCAACGAATGTCGAACTGATTGCGAGAACGAGTTGCTTGAGAACCATATCTCGGGGGGATCGAGACAGGCCACCAAGCCCACACAGTACCCCACGTCTCGTCAGCAAACTGGGTTAGTGTCTTCGAATACAGGCACCGCGGCGCCTCCAAGAGGAAAGCGAGCTCGCATCAAGGAATACTTGAAGAAATTTCGCATCATCTAATACTCAATGTCATTTTGCTTTACAGTCGATGGGGCGTTGGGGAAGTCTAACTGATGGTTGCTGATTTAGAATATTCTTCCTACTCGTTTGACTATACTATCAAGCTGTAAGAACAGTGTTAGACAGGATCTATGATTATTGAACCTGTATGTTATTCGCTATTGATTTTTCGAAGGAGAAACCTTTATTACTTTCATGAACGTGGTATACTTATAATATCTCAATTGCCAAACTTATGTGCCTACTTCCCTTCATTCTCTAGCCAGATATTACTCTTCATTCATCCAACTCGTTAGACTAAACTGTATTTTAGGCTACTTACTTCCTGGCTATTGCGATCCTCTCCTATCTGGTCCTTCTACTATATCCTATGATGTTCAGTAGATCAGGCATATCTATCTTTTCAGAGTAGACTGAATATTAGGTCAACACTATCAAGTCGAGCCAGAAACCAATTACTTGGCTTGCCTTGAAGATCAGCAGGGTGGTCTGAGGTACAATGAGATAAATAGTAGCCCGACCGCCTACATGTACGGTTGCTATTGTGTGTTGTAATCATTATACATTGAAAGAAGCTTAGACATGCCCTCACCAATATCATTTATATATAATATCCGGCTAAAGAAGCTCAAGCATATGCGCCTAAACATCATGTATACGACTATCGTAAAGATGTGACATACGTCTTATGTACTTATTGACGAACTCCATGGCCCATCCTATAAAGATTGATCTTCATTTTGGCCTATAGCAGCCATTCCCCGCGGTCAAATATCTGACGGCCCAAGGCTATTCATAGAGTTGTGCCATAGTCCCCAGGGCCATCGAAGAAGAAATTTTGATCGAGACCCAAGCCCTCAAATAGATCGTTTGCCCACGAAGCACTAGGATGCCATCCCTCTTGGGGATGTTGCTGCATACAATTGTCCACATCTACATACTCCATCGGCCAGTTCCTTTCCAAGCCATGATCACTCTGCTCCGATTCGCCAGTTGTACTGGTGTCTGCCGAGTCATATTTGCGGTCGCCCGAGCTCTCAGCACTCATGGAAGCTACTATTTCGGCCCATCTCTCTAGCTTCAAGCGAGTGATATTTATCTTCCTTGCCGCTAGATCCCATATGTTGTTGTCCCATACGCCACCTTGTGTTATTCCGACTTCTCTTCGTGCTTCCTCAAATCGTGTCGTCATGGCTTGAAGGATACCGAGAACGTCGATGTGAAGTTCAGGCTGTGAGCGGAAATGCGCCTTGATGGTGCTCACGGCTGCTGGTATAGCAGGGTCTATGTCCTTCATCTTTAGTGTTGGGGCTGGATTAGGAAGTCCATTGCCGGTTGATGAGCTGGCTGTGTTCGTCCCGCAACCAGTGTCTGGACTAGCTAGTTTAGCCCAGCGAGACAGCATTGTCACTGCATTGATAAGCTGAGCACATATGGGCATGGGCAAGATAAAATAGTCGGAAATCTCGATAGATAGCCATAATTCGAACCAGGATTTTAGTGCGGTGTTGGAACGATAGAATATGTCAAGCGATGAAGCTGAGCCCAGGGACAAAGAGGTGAACGAATTTGATATGTTCTCCAAGAGGGTCATATCAATTATAGGTGGCTCCCATAACCGTAGCGTGGCCGTATTGAGATGGCACAGCACCAGTCCTGTAGGGCGACTGTCAGTTTGAAATTCTTATTGCAAATAGAGGGGCGACAGACTATTCGATCGTAGAGATCTAGGTAACGATGCTTTGTACTTTTCCAATTCTGTATGGAACACACCGAAGTAGGCACTCATAGGTGCTCGTGTGAGTCCGGTAAGGTCATCCTCGACCTGGTCTTTCGCATGCAACTGGGCGATACGTTCAGAAAGGTGTTGGATACGGACTAGGTGAACCAGAATTGTGTCCGACTCGTACTCCTTCGCAGCTTCAAGGTCTCTTATACATTGTTCAATATAAGGAGTATACTTTGGCGGATCAATTCGATGAAGGGCAAGGGCGATACTGTTTCTGTTGTGAGTACTTCCGCGTCTGAAGACAGGGGTCCAACTAGCAACAACATTGCTAAGTTGGCCGTGGATAACATAATGCCTTACATCGAGTTCATGTACCAGACACCGCAGAGCGCCCTCCTCTCATCGTTTGTTCTCGCTCGGGGGACATCGGGATTCAGTATTAACAGCCTTGTCTTCTCCTGCCAATCGGGGGCTCTGTTGATGCCAAGATCCCCTACTAGACTGTTGGCTAACGCAATCAGATTGTGCATCTGAGCATGTATCATGCAGTGATAGTGATAGTAGCCCAAAACAAGAAGTATTGACTGCAGCATCTCAAGAGATCGTTCTGAACGCATCAACATCTGCTCAGATATGTGTCTCATGATGAAATAATTCTGAGCTCTCATGGACCTTAGGTTTCGGTATGATGAGACCATACGAATTGTCGCGAATAGAAAAGGCCGTGTAGAAGCTAGTTCACTTGCAGTAATTCCTAGAGGGAGAGTTACGAATGGATAGTCTGGCATTAGCCTATTGATAAAGGTTGACAATAGGGTCTCATCCGACTCAAGCGGAATAGACCCCTCGCCAGCCTGAGCACGGCATATGCACACGGTGGGAGCATATTCATTGTATGTACTAGGAATTACGCGTAATGGTTTGCTGTTTGACTCTGCAGGATGGGTTGGATTATCGCTACATCCCGGCGGTCGAGTTTGTACTGACACGGCCCCCTGGGCCTCCTCGGGAGCGTATGATAGGCCTGGTCTGAGTTCAGGAGCCTGTGTTGCTGAACCCGGAATTTCCCCTGAGTTAGTAGCCTTGAGGAGGTCGACGAGACTATTGAGTCTTTCTTCGAGTTGTGCAGTTTTACTGTTACATGATCCTAGTCGTCAGTTTGAATGCCGCGTATAAATTAATGAAACCCCATTCCAAGATATCCCTACACACTCTCTTGTCTTCACTGCCAGTGTGAACTCTATAAAGTGCAGCTCTTTTAGTTTCCTCTTCCTCAACTAATGGCTGTCGATTGTTTATATTTTAAAGTAACGCACGAGGAAATTATTGTCATATGGTTACGAGTAACTCATCTTGGATGGTGATACGGATATGGAAATACTTACGAAGGTTTGCTTTGCCGTTTCTTTCTCGGCTTATGGACCTGACCGACGCAGTCTTTTTCCAAGCGCTCACACCTAGACCATCAGTCCGCTGTTAGTGAATGTTCCAAGAGCCCAAGAGCAAGCTCGTGATGAAACTGCTGCAGCTCCAGACCGCCTAAACTATCCATACACCTAGAATAATGGAAGATTGGCCTCCTTACCTATCACACTTCGTGCCCAGTGCCTCATTTGACCGTAGGCATTTAGCCTTGGCAAGAGCGCAGGGAGCGCATGCGGCGCCCCATTTGGCAATGCTGACGTTTTTCGGTTTGTCCATTGCATCCGTTCGAGTAGCTAAGCCAAATTGACCTGCTACGATCTCCGAAGGCCGGCGGACTTTGAATTTCTCAGCCGTCAACCGTGAACCGTCCGACTACAGCCTGGGGGCGGGCGAGGTATTGATTTCCATGCGCATCCACTAGAGGAGGGGCCGGCGTTTAAAAATATTCTCCGGTCTCCGTCGGCCGCGAGGCTTAGACGTCTCGCTATGACCAATATTGTATGTGTGACCTTCCCAACGGCGCAACTGGATAACAGCCTGGTGATAAATAGATGTAAATGTGACATGACAAGCACTTGGCTAGATCGGGGTTTGGAGATAAAGTCCGACACACTTGAATAGGCAATTCGTCCCAACATCTGACGAATCTAGGAAGGACCCCTGAGGCTTGGCCTTTTTATCTTGCCATCACATAACACTTATATGTAGTACGCTCCGTAGAAACGTCTTGATATGGCCACATGCCAAGAGAGAGGCTGTTTGACAGCCGTTACATCAAGTTATCGCCAGGCTTATCGAAAATTGACTGTCGACCTCGTCTGTATTCTCTGCTAGAACATGAACCTTCGAAGGCCAGCCCAGAGGGACGTCAAGGCTCAAGATGTCGAATCCAGGCTCAGCGATGACAGCTCAAAAGTTCGACGGCATATTCCTGACGTCGAAAAATGCGATCCCAGCGATGCTGATTCACCGACTCAGATGGGTAATCCAAGTGGAAACGAAGACGCCAAACCTCCGCAGATGAGTAAATGGTCTTTTCGCTTGTTGATAATATCGGTGACTATCAGCACCCTTCTGATAGCATTCAATGGAACTGTGTTGGGGACTGTAAGTAGAATGCGGCGGTCGAAGGGATATCTCTACTAATAACATGGCTAGGCAATACCTTCCATCACATCAGAATTCGGTACAGTCGACGATGTCGGTTGGTATTCATCAGCTTATCTGATATCGAAGTTAGTCGACAGTCTACTCGACGAGAACATGCAAATATAACTAATTCGTTTTGGGCATAGCTGCGTTATGGTGCCGCTGGTTGGAAAGCTATACAAGATCTTTCGGCTAAAGCTCTTGTTTATTACATTCATAGCCATATTCGAATTAGGATCACTAATCTCTGCGCTGTCGAGGTCTTCTATGATGCTCATCATCTCGAGAGCGATAAGTGGCATAGGTGGTTCCGGAATTCTCAACGGCGGAGCGACAATCCTTGCTGCTACCATTCCGATTGCAGAGCGGTCGTTCCTGAACGGAGTGATACTTGGATGTTTTGCTATAGGCCAAGCGGTTGGGCCTTTGATTGGCGGTGCTCTAACGCAGGCCTTATCATGGCGTTGGTGCTTTTATATGTAAGTTTGATCAATCTTCACGTACTTATACTAACTCTTCCAGCAATCTGCCCATTGGGGGCTTTGTCATTTTCCTTTTCGTGGTCGTAGTCAGGCTGCCTATTATGACACTATCGCAAAAGGAGCTCCCGATGCTTGATAAAATCCTTGCTATCGACGTGGTTGGGTTCTTCACATTCGGCGCCGCGTGCACAATGTTCTTGCTAGGTTTGCAGTGGGGTGGCACAGAGTACGCCTGGAATTCATCGATGATTATTGGCCTTATATGTGCCGGAGTTGTAACCTTTGGATTGCTTGGAGGTTGGTTTGCGTACAAGGGAGAGTCGGCCTTAATACCACCCAGATTGTTGTACAACCGTATCAACATTATGATCACCATTACATCGTTTGTACAAAGCGGTGCGACTATCACTGCGTTGTATTGGTTGCCGGTCTGGTTTCAGGCGATTCGGGGGGCGAACGCTTTTCACAGTGGTGTTATGATACTCCCTTTGATACTATCCCAACTTGTCTCGTCAGTGATAAGCGGGGCTGTTGTCCAAAAGACTGGCTACTACCTACCTGAAGTCATTCTCGGAAATTGGTATGTCTGAAATCATGCTACATCAAAGTCCTTGATCAAGATCTCGAGGCTAACAAATATGTAGTACGTGATAGTCTCCGATGCCTCTTCCCTCTGTTCCCTTCCTTCGAACGAAAGGCGAAGAGATTATTCGGCGATGTTTAACATGATGTTAACTTGCAGTAGCCTTAGTAGCAGTCGGGGCTGGGTTGATGTCTACTTTCTCGCCAGCCACGTCCGGAGGGCAAATAATAGGATATCAGATCATAGTGGGGGTCGGCCGGGGCCTGGTCTTGCAACTGGTGAGTGATGCTATATGTGTTTGAGTGTAAAGACTGAGACGGGTGTTCCATGCCTAGTTGGTCACGGCTATGCAAGCCAACGTGCCCCAGGAAGATGCCTCGATAGCCTCTGCATATGCTATGTTCTCTCAGTATCTAGGCGGCGCCCTTTTCGCGGGCGTGGCGAAGACCATATTTACCAGTTCCGTGGGAGCAGCTTTGCGAAAATTCGCTCCAGAAATCGACCCGAGCTTGCTCATCGATAGCGGTGTGACCGAGATAGCAGGAGTTGTTCCAGCAGACCAGCTCAAGGGCGCTCTGTTGGCGTATAACGAGGCGATCGACCATGTCTTCGTAAGCAATTCCACCCATGATATCATGCTATTCCTCACTAACAATTTTTCAAGTATCTTCAACTTGCAGCAGCTTGTTGTGCATTTGTGACCGGCTGGGGCATGGGATGGAGGAACCTGAAGAAGATTAAACAAGAAAAGGAGGCTGAGAAAGCAAATGGCTTGGCGTTGGTGATCCAGGGCTCTAATACACACTAGGAGCCGTAGTAAAAGTGTCGCGATAGCAAGATGGTATGGAATATAGCGCTGCCAAGAGTAAAATTTCACCGAGACTCGAAAAAAGCCATCAAGACACATGTCTTCACAGGCTATGCGGTTTGGCCTCCCGAATTGATGTTCGGGATAACCTAAGACTCCTTACTCGCAGCGTTTGAAGAATGATATTGGACATAAGCTGCCGCATACCCAGATGGTAAAGCTCTCCCGACAATGATTCTAAAAGTGTCACGGAGTCAACATATAGAATCCGAGAAGCAGGTCTAACCTTAGCTCCTATGGTTATCGATATATAGATGTATACCATGCAGCACCTAAGGGCGGACAGCCTCCAACGCCGGGCCGGGTAAAATACACCAAAAGTAGTAAAAACTTACCAACTTTACTTATATATAAAACAGCCACCTTAATAGTTATAAATAAAAGTTAAAATGAATTTAATAATTGATTACTTAAACATTTATAATTATTTAGTTTGATATTTTTGCGATTTTTTATTAGCGAGATATTTTAAAACGAAAAAAAAGTTGTAAATTTTTTAAAAATTCGCTAACAAACGCCAGCAGAAAAAAAAAAGATATCACATTTTACTATGTGATTTTTTTTACTATACTCACACACGTATATTTAAATTATATAACTTAATATTTCAATATATATTAATAGTTTATAATATAAATTAATATATTATAAAGTTTTATTTTTAAAATTTTATTTACGGGTAATATATTAAAATTTATACAATTATATTTTATTAAAATTTTATGAAATATCCCATATAACAAGGGGTTAAAACTTTTTTCGAAAACTTTAATATTTTACTTTAAAATATCTCGCTATTAAAAAATCGCAAAAATATTAAACTAAATAGTTATAAAAGTTTAAGTAATTAATTATTTAATTTATATTAGTTTTTATTTATAGCCATTAAAGTGGCTGTTTTATTTATAAGTAAAGTTGGTAAGTTTGTTAAAATTATCACCTGATTTGGTGCATTTCGGGTGGCCCGGTATTGATGGCTGTCCGCTCTTGGGTGCCATATGGTACTACATTTCAATGATCAAGAAGGGAAGAAGAAGAAGAAGAATTGATTGAAAAGAAGCCGACGTAGCTTCCTAAAAGGAGGTTGCAGTGCTTAAAATTAGGGTTATATTGTGGAAGAATAGTAGGGCTGCTACTTTAATTCAATGTTAGGCCTGGGCCTGGGCCTGGATAAGGAGCCAAATTACATCGTTTTACGCGTTTCGTCGGTGCTTTACAGCGATCGTCGTTAAGTAAGCGGAGCAAGAATGCCAATGCCGCGGCCTACGAGATTTAATGAAACCAAACTCCAAAATACGTAATTTTACAGATGTCCAGAAAAAGCACTAAAAGCATCGGCTGTTGAAGGAAATACGGCACAGTTATTTACTCAATCTTCTTCCTTGTCGCCGCTATGGAGGAATATGACTTCGTTATCATTGGAGCAGGGCTTTCCGGAGTGGATGCTGCATATCGCCTGCAAACCCAGGTACCAGATTCCTCGTACATCGTTCTAGAAGCGCAGGACAAGATCGGTGGCACTTGGGCATTCTTCAACTTTCCCGGCATCCGCTCGGATTCCCAGCTCACCTTGTTCGGCCTTCCGTGGCGACCATGGGTGCACGAAAAGGACATGGCCGACGCGCATCTCATTCGGGAATACATCGAAGAAGCGGCACAGGCTGAAGGCATTGACCGGAAGATACAGTTCCGGCACCAGGTCACAGGTGTGAGTTGGTCTTCTGAGGAGCAGCGGTGGACTCTGACGGCCGTTGCAGACGGCACTGAGAAGGAATACCGCGCGAAATTCATAGTCGCTTGCTAGGGGTACTACGATTATAATAACGCCCTCAAAACTGAAATACCAGGCATAGACAGCTTCCAGGGAACAGTCGCGCATCCGCAGTTCTGGCCTCCCGACCTTGACTACACGGACAAGAAGGTCGTCATCATTGGATCGGGCGCAACCGCGATCACCATGCTGCCCGAGGTCGCGAAGACAGCTTCCCATGTAACCATGCTTCAGCGGAGCCCTTCTTACGTGCTTTCGCTTCCGTTGATCAACCCAGTAGGCACTTGGGTCAAGAATCATTTGCCGGCATCAATCGCCCATTGGCTCAACTGGTGGCGATGCTTCATACAGGAGCATCTCTTTGTTTTCTTTAATCTCCTCTTCCCGAATCTAGCAAGGAGGCTCATCATGTTTTTGATGCGGAAGCAGCTGCCAGAGACTGTCCCGGTCGATGTTCACTTTAATCCGCGATACAAGCCTTTCGACCAACGTCTGGGTTTGTGTCCCGATGGCGATTTCTTCAAAGCTTTACATCGTGATAACTGCGACATCGTCACAGATCACATCAAGATGGTCACTCCAGGAGGCATCACGACCATGTCAGGGGTGAACATCGAAGCGGATATCATTGTGACGGCTACTGGACTTCATGTTCACTTACTCGGTGGTATCACGCCCGTTGTCGACGGGAAGCCTGTCGATTTGGGGAGTTCATATGCCTGGAGAGGCGCCATGCTCACCGGCATGCCGAATGCTGGAGCTGTGATTGGGTATACCATCAACTCATGGACGCTCGGGGCTGACGCCAGTATCAAGCTGCTTATCAAAATTTGGAAGCACATGAGGAAGATTGGTGCCACATCAGTAGTGCCAGTTTATGATCAGTGCGATGTTAATGATTCAAAGCCGGTGGTGTCGCACAGCTCAACCTACTTCGTAGCGGCACAGGGCAGGCTACCTAGGATCACAGGCCAGTCTCCGGTGAGTCTGCTCTCTCTTCCTCACGTAAATATTATATCCCCATGGGCGTTTTCAGGGGTGTCGTCATCGCCTCCAATGGCTGTCTGCCGTTCTACGCCGTTCCAATATAGGTGGTCGCTGACTTTCAATTTCGCAGTGGTATGGACGCAAGAATTCAGTATATGATCATTTCAAACTGTGGTTTGGTAGCGTAACAAAGGGATTACGCTATACGGTCCCGTCAAAAAAGGACCAATAAATAGAAACCGCAAGCTTTATGCTGTATCCAGTGCACATTACTTGCCGGGATAAGTCTAAAGTAAACAACAGATCTAACGAAATTCCCGTTCGACATATTATATATATTTAATTTCAAATTTGCCGCTTCCATCCTCCTTCGGACTCGAAGATATTCCCCACGGCCTTCGAAACTACGAGCAGGTGTCTGTCGTGATATCTTGGCGCAACTAAGGACAAGCCTATCGGCAACCCATTCTCGCCCTTGAAGCCGGGCACGTTCACCACCGGAGTATGCAAGGCCTATGGAATTCCTTTACGTCAGTCGTCATATATATGTGTTTAGGAAACGTGCCTACCGTCCAAATGCTATTAAAAGCCGCACTTCCTGTAGATACTGTGCCTATGGGTGCCTCATCTGGTACACTCGGTGTAATGATCGCCGCATACTTTCCAGCAATCTCATCGACCTTTGATCTTAGCGCTGCGATGCCATCAAATGCCTCCAGCTGAGCGGCCCGAGAGATTTTCCCCCTATTTTCGACATGGTCAGCCAGGAATGGAGAGAGCTTGTCCTGAGCGACCCGGTACTCCGGTAAGAATGATGACCGACCGTCGCTATGCATGATGATGTGGTGCCATTCGGGCATCTTATCGAATTCGGCAGGTAGCTCGATTTCCTCGATCTCGGCTCCATGGTCTCTTAGCAGTTTCGCGCCTGTTTCCATTGCCGCTGTTGTGCCTGATCCCGCTTGCGGCCACACCACCGTCTTCACAAGGGCGAATTTCGATCCCTTTACCGAGAAGTCCTCCTTCGGGGGTATATCGTCTTCGAGCGCGAAGACGTCAGCGAGTAGCTGCAGATCATCGACACTTCGAGCATAAAGGCCCAGAGTGTCAAGGTTGAGAGAATAAATTTTAATGCCTTCACGGCTTATGGAGTTCCAAGTTGGCTTGAGGGCGTAGATCCCGTTGAATGAGCCCGGCCGAATAGTGCTTCCGCCTGTCTGAGTGCCCAATCCAATAGGGGCCTGAAAATCACCTACTGCTGCACCAGACCCCGATGATGAGCCGCCCGGTGTGCGGGCTGTATCGTGTGGGTTGCATGTTTTAGGCCCATTTCTTGTCGATGCGAACTCCGTGGTGGTCGTCTTGCCTATGAAGGTCTCCAGTTATTTCTGTCCTTACGTGTCATTATCTACCACAAGGCATCTCACCAAGGATCAAAGCACCAGCGTTACGGAGTACCATAACACATGCTGCATCGATATTTGGCTGACTTCCCTCATAGATGGGAGAGTTGTGCTGTGTTGGCATATCTGCCAGGCGTCAGCTTTACGTCTTGGTGCCTACGAGGAATTAGATACCTTTGGTATAAATGATGTCTTTGACTGCTACGGCCACACCATGGAGAGGTCCGCGTTCGTCGTGCGGTATTTGATCGAGCTGTTTGGCCTGTGCAATCACATTCTTAGGGTCGAGATATGCCCAAGCCTTAATAGTGGCGTCTCTCTGTTCAATTCGTGAAAGTAGAGATCGAGCATACTCTTCCACCGTTAAGGAACCGTCCTTGAGCTTGACGAGCGCTTGGGTAGCCGTCAACCGGTAAGACTCCATTTCAGACTGGACTATGGATTTGATCTGTGAGCTGCCCTATATTTGAGTCGCAAGATCGATATCAATGGTGATTCTACGAGATCTTCGGAGTTTTGTGTGTTAACGAGGGGCTTCCCATTCATCGCTAGAGTCTAGCTCGCGTGGGAGCGGCAATAGTGTGTCCTTTTCTGCCGGGGCCGGGATCGGACATCTCCGCCCGAAACTAATAGTATAAAGTATCGAAGCTGCCGACCAATCCTTGGAAGTTTTTACGTTTCATTAGTGAAATGGATAGCAGCCCTTCTAAGACTACGCATGCGCTATAACAAATTATGATATTCCAATGTTCGAATTGAAGACAGCGTACAGAAGTTGTGAGGGTCGGAGCAGTCAAACCATTGCCAACTTGTTAAGCCATATTTTCTTCGTTTATTGGTAGGAACAGCAATACTGCATACAAATCATGAGTAGGTGGCATACCTAGGTAGAAGCCTCCGGGACTGAAGGTTTGAGGATCGGAATAATGTAATCCTCCATGCCAATTCCGGCTCTCGATTACTGTCTTGGACTATCTCAAATTGCTAATCTACGAGAACAACTTCCAGCCACCAGGGACGCCCTTCTGAAACAAGCCCTCCGGATCGAACTTCTTGCTTGCATGGCGTAGCTTCTCGGTGTTTTCGGTACCGTACGATCCGATTGGATCTTGAAACGCCGCCGCGTAGTTGAGATACTTGTGTGCGACCGACGTGCCCCTGGTCTCAGCATCGCGGTCAACTTTGTCCAGCGCCTCTTTCAGAGTACTCAGGATTTTATGGTCATCACTCTTACTCTCCCAAAAGGTAAGAAAGAGGATGTTCACCAGCGGTCCGAGTGCTGGATCTAAGCCCAGGACGTTGCCACCTTGGGTGGCCGATCTTCTGAGCAGGGATACAGGATATGGCTGCAGCGTCATGGAGGCTATTATGCCCTCGCATGGCTTGAGCGGCTCGATGGCTGCCTCATAGATCATCGATGCCGCCTGCAGCGTCGCAAAGTCAGCTTTGACGGTCGTGTTCATGTAGGCAGATCTACGGTGGCATCAGCTGTCGTGGCTCCTGCATCAATAGGAGACGGATTTCCATACCTTTTTGGAGCGGGCCTATCACTGGCTTGCTCTCGCGCTGCCTGTGCCAAGCTATGAATGCGCAAGGAGTTCATCTGGTCAACCTGTGGCTGAATCGCCGTAAATGGCTGCAGTACCGGAGATTTGTCAATTCCCCGGGTGCAGTAGACCTCTATTATCATGGTTAGAAGAAAACGCGAAAATAATCTTTCGCTGAAAGGAGCCAGCATTTTGGGGTCCCCCCAGTCAAGCTAGGATTAAAATAGAGAGAGCACGGAACACTCAAGGCCAGACCAAAACTTACGATTCTGACACATCATCTGCGGGCCAAACATGGCCGCGAAGCCAATACTGAGCATCAAATGCGTTTCCTCGGACGCATCTGGTTTTTTCAATTCGGTCACAAGGGCCTCTAGCTGACCTGGAAAGCTCTGACCGAAGTAGTAGACACTGCCGCCGTACAAAGGGCCTTGTTCGAACGTCCGGAAATCGAAGCGTGTCACGATACCTAGGTTGTTTCCACCCCCACGTAGTGCGATCCAAAGGTCCGAGTTCTCGTGTGCATTCGCATTTACAATGGATCCAGAGGCGAGAACTACCTCGAAGTTGAGAACCTATGGGCGTTGACAGGGTCAGCACCGATGCAGCTTTGTATGGTCTAATGACCCAGCATCTCACTTAGCTAAGTAATATTGGGAGAACTCACGCTGTCACAGATAAAACCCTCGCGAGATGAAACGAATGACAGACCACCTACCGCCAGAAGGTCAGTGGATGACATAAGTGCCAGATAGAAGTCAACACTCACCTGCAAGAGCCAGGCCACCAATGCCTGACCTGAAAGACCGGCCTCCAGAGATTCCAAGACCAGTCTCCCCAAGTTTATCGTAGACGGGGCCCCAACTCTCTCCGGCAGCGACCTGAACCACGCCGTCTTTGACATTGATTCCCTTAAGCCGCTGCAAGGACAGGGTAATACCGTCCTGAATATTGGAACAACCGGGCGCCGGCTGCTGTCCGCCGCCCACAATGGCGAAGGGGGTTTGACCGCTCAAAGCGAACGGCTTGATTGTCTTCAAGAAGATCGAGACGTCCTCGCGGGCTTGGGGCTGGACAATACAAGCTGGAGTAATGTCGGAACAAAGACCGGATTGATAAGAGTTATTGAGCTCATCGTACTCTGGTGAACCGCGTTGTGCGAAGTGCGCGGCCGGCATGGCACGCCGAAGAGCTTCGATAGCTTGCGTGGCATCCATCGCTGATAATCAATTTTGAATTATGATATTATGGAATAGGACGGAGAGTCTCTGAAGGTAGAACGAAGAATGACAAGTGATGGTGGGCATTGCAGCCTCCCAGACTCCCAGACTCCCAGACCCCCCCAGCGCGGTTACTTAACGTACTGAACGTAGTCGTTGGAGAAGTTTCCTCACACCCGTGCCAGGGGGTAGATATAGAAACTAAGCCACATAACGCATTCTGTTAGTTCTATTGGACTTCAAAGTGCAGAATTGGGGCAAGGGTAGCAATCGCCAAGGCGCCTAGGTAATACATAACGTCCAACCTGCATAATGGATACCTACCTGCATTAATACCATTGGCTCTTCAACTGCTACCAAATGCCTAGCATAGGCGCCCACCCGACAGGTTGCTTCACGTTAACTGCAGCTCGTCGCGGGTGGCAGTGTTGTTAGCTTGGTAGGTATGCTGGCCTACCTAAATGGCCAACTCAATGTTGTCTCGTTGTACAGTTCGTACAAGGCTCTAGTGAAATTATCACGGCTATGGCATGTGTCATCGTCATCTAGGTGCTGCCGTGGTCGCACTGGCTTGTTAACTCGAATTGAGTGTAATCTTGTTTCGAGTGATCTTCTCATAGGTGTTACTAACGGAAGATCCTCTTGAATATAAGCTCTCGGGCCAGTGTTTTCCCCGAGATCCGTAAGAAAAGGGGGTCTAATAACTGCCCCTATCGTGAAATAAATTTTACCAAACTAGAAGAATTATATTCAAACATTGCAGTGCGATAATCTTCGACATCTTCAGTGCAGTCACCTTTGACGGTTAGCTTTCGGATCTCTATCGTGCGATAGCCGCATGCTAACATTATATACGAGTAAAACCCATTTGTCTTTACTTGCATATTTAGCCGAAGGTTGGTGTATAGCAACCATAAATTGGCAATTATTTCGTACTTACTTAGATATAACTACGGAATTATTGGAGTTCTCTTGCTTTCGGTTACGCAGATTCAGAGGCGGAAGCCGCAGACTTGTCGCCTTGGTGAATGGCATTCGCGTCCGCCTTTTCAGCCTGTGGAAGTTCATCCAAGCCGTACTTTGTAACCAAATCAGTCCTCAGCTCCAATTCTCTTTGTAGCCATACCAGGAGAAAGCCCCCGACGCTGACGCCCAGTCCAACCCACCAGATCATCCTGAGACTTCTGGTGTAGACTTCTATCACCTGGTCCTGAAGGCCCCGTGGGAGCTCTACTTGATGCATCTCGCTGGCGTACGCGTAGGCTGCGCCGTCTCGCAACTGCAAGCGCAGATCTTCCGATGAAATCAGTGGCAAATTAGCGTTGAAGACGGCGTTGAACACGATAGAAGGTATAGCCACGCCCCAGATATAACCGAATGTCTTGACAAAGGCATACGCAGCAGTAGCGGTCGCAACACTAGACTCAGGGAGCGCAGCCATGATTGCTGGTAGTAGGGTTGATTGAGAGAATCCGGCTCCAGCACTCGCAATCAGTTGGAAAAACACCCAGGCAACCTTAGGTGTGTCTGTATCGAGAAGGGTAAATAGCCCGAACCCGACAGCTGATACAGCAAAAGAGGCGGCATGTAACGGTCTGTACATTCCAAATTTGCTAAGTAATACGCCCCCTAAGACGGCGAAAACCAGAGTTGCAATAGCGAAGGGTAGGAAGTATACCCCTGAATCCGAAACTGAAGTCGCTTTCACCCCCTGGAAGTAGACCGGGAGAAAATACGCTATGGCTTGTACGAGAGCTGAGGATATGAATGTCAAAGCAAAGGCTGTTGACGAAGTACGGTTTGTGAAGAGTCTACCGGGAATGCTAGCATGGCTAGTGAATGCCTGTTGAATGTGAAAGACGGCCCAGCCAGCAGCACCTAAAATGATAGGAAGGAGAATATGCCATGATACCCAGGGATAGCTGATGTTGCCAGAGATGAGTCCAAAAAGAATAGCAACCATACTCGGGATAAATATGATATTCCCAATGTAGTCTATTCGCCGGAGTTTTGATTTCGTATCAAGTGTGCTATGTGCGCCGGTTTTGAGTCGCATGAACAGCAAGATGGCAGCTAGTGCCACACCGCATATAGGGATGTTCATGTAAAAGACCCATCGCCAACTACGGGACCAAGAGTCAGTCAACAAGGCATGGTTGGATTTGGAATGTATCGGTGGTGGACATTAGGTTATCTGGGCTTTACTCACTCTGCTTGTGCAATCAATCCTCCAAAAACGGGGCCCAGAGCCGCAGCAAAGCCAGCAAAGGCGTTCATGATGCCAACGTATTTGCCTCGCTCACGGAGGGGCACCAAGTCGCAGCAGACGATATCCGTCAGCACATAAAGGCCTCCAGCACCGATTCCCTGTATCACTCGGCCAGCAATTAACATAGCGGCATTGATTGCACCCCCAGCAATGCCACTGCCCACAAGGAAAAGAGTTGTAGATGCTATAAGAGGTGTTTGGCGTCCGAAGATATCAGCGAGCTGGCCGAATAATGGCTGCAAAACCGAGGAGGCCAGGACGAATGAGTTGGCGATCCAGACATACTGAGTGGCGCCGCCGACAGCCGATACAATTGAAGGGAGAGCGGTGGTGACAATGGCCACGTCTAGGGCACAGATGAAGGCGAGGATGCATAACGCAGAAAAGCTGCCCCAGAACCAAGCAGAATGCGATGGCATCTTGGTGGATTGGGGCGCTTCCATAGGGTTCATCGGAGCAGTGGCCGGAACAAGGCTCTCTGCCATGGATAACAGGTTGGTTGTTAGACTGAGCTTCGCAGATCGAGGTATAGCAAAGACTAACACAGGGTTCAAGCAAAGAGTGACAGGACTCTGTCCGGAGAACGAAACGGAAAGAGGTCAAACGATCAATCAGTCCTCATGAGACTGTAGATCTACCTACTCAACTCATTCGCCTAGTGTTACGAGGTGATGAGCGAAGATGGGGTGAAGTTGGGCGCAACTTTCCCTTTCGCTGCGGCTAACGTACAGGTTACAGGGAGGTATCCGGCCAATCTGAGCTGTCATCACCGAGTGGCTCTCTCCAGAACCCGACGAATGTATTGGATACACAGCAGCCTTACCAACCTGCAAGTAAGATGTGCCCAGAAGCCCCGGAATTTGGGGGTTCCTGGCACGGCCTGGGACAGCGGTGCGGGCCGACCAAGTTGGCAACATTACCTACATCCACCAACGTTGAGTTCACTGCCTACACCCCTGGTGTAGAATTACAAAAATACTGTACGTGGTAGATATCTACTATCTGTTGCGATAATGGTTGGATGCGCTCCCGCGAGTTACACATTCTGGTCTGTATATGTTGTGGAATCGGCAATTTATTCAAGGATCTCGGCTGCGATATCTCTCCTCTCGGTTCCTCGGTCGAATCATACTCAATACACACAAGAGGCATATTCACACTCTGGAGCTAGCGGCAACCAGATACACACTGACGGGCAAAGCAATGACTTCATCCACCCGTACAACGTACTCGATGACAGTATCTTGGCCACAAAATCCAGAGCTGTTGCTGTTGTCGACGATGCTGAACAAATTCCACTGCGTGATGTGAGATCGGGCAAGTAGATTCTCCCCTGAGGACGGGTTGCTTTCAACATTGGCCTCTGAACATATATGGTGAAAGCCGGGGACAAGTTATTGAAGTTGGCGATATGTCTATTGTCTGCACTCTTTGTTCAAGGTCAGAGCATTTTAAATTACATTTTGGGGCGGATTAAGGAATCAGTATATAATTGAAATATTGTAGATTCTCTAAGCTTCGCTCAGTTGCGACATGGCGAAGGCAATATGGTACATATGCGTAGGAATTCGTATGATCCAATTGCTTCATTTTGTGCTTCTGAGTAGTGGCGGCCTGCTTTTTAGACCTTCAGTCCACCTCTAATAAGTGCTTAATATGAAATTTATCTAACTAGATACACCTAGTTCTTGTCATTCTACTCTGATCTCGTTTTCATGGTAGGAGAAGGCCCGGTGACGAGATGCACGGTACTGAGGGCTACAGAAGGAGGGAGACGCTCTCATGCCGTGCCTGAACCCTTCTGTTGGATTCAAAATCATGGACTCTTAAATCACGCTAATGCAAGTCGAATTGTTGGTCCCATATCCAGATTGTGAAAAGGTACTGGTTCACAGCTAAGCAAGGGGCTAGTATTCCGATTCAAGATAGCCTTCCTGAAACATTCAGCTCACTACCTCATTCCGAGTAGCATCATGCAACTTCAGGACCCCACTCGGGGAAATGGGGGCATTGTTGCAGTGGTGCGCCCTCAGTGCATAGTCGGAAGTCAGTAGTTGGAGGTGTGACAGCCTTGCGTACAGTACGCGAAACACTATATATATGTATATATATCAGGTCCTTAGTCTAATGAAACTCCCTCTCCCTGTTCTCTTTCATTGGTGATCCCTGTGTTGGCTGTGAGTCCAACCTCCTCTTGACTGATCCAACCCATTGTCGTTTCCCTGTTGATTGGGAAGCGTCCTGGGCCGTCAATCAGGCCGGGCTGCGTGAACCACTAGCGATTTTTTTTATCTGCTTTTCTGCCTAGGGGTCTATGAATTATAGAGTTGATAAAAGGCCGCTCTTGGGATTCATACATACAATTTGTAAATGAAAAGATCAGACAATTAGCTCCTGTTTCCCAAGATTACCCAGTAATTAAAGCGTCGCCCAAAACATATGGTCGTTGTAATCCACGACATTGCCCTAGATATGGACTTCTCATACCTTTTTCAAGCACCCTTTGTGTCCATCATAGTCGCAATTCCGATACTCTTGTGCATCTTCAAGGGTACCAAAACTCCAAACCATGAGCTACTCACTCGATCTAGCCCATCAGTCGGACTTGGAAGCACCTCTAATTTCTGTTGTGGTTTGATGGGAGCTATACTTGTGTATATGAAAGAGGAGATGTGTAGGGCTTAGGAGAAGCTGTAGTGCTAGGCTTTTACTTACTTTTAGCCTCTCTTACTGACAAATCTCGCTGTTCAGGCCGCAATGAAGATTTCCTGAGCAGGCTCCGACACCATGCCATGTGCGTTTTCGCGGGCGCTGTATTGATCAACTCAACTCCCGGGCCGATCAGGTTTATCAGTGGTTACCTCGTGGGTTGGAGTAGCTACTTACTTTTCCGAAGAGTTGCAAGAGCCTGTTTGCCATTCATCAAAGAACGACTTGAACAGACAGCCAAGCTGAGAGCTGACCCGGGCTTCTCCTGGGTACCTCCTGTGAGTGCAATGGTACCAAGCAATAAAGCGTCGTCGAGATCTACTAGTACTGATTTGATTCCAGCAAGATGGGCTTCAATGGATCATTGATGAATGTTACGCCACCGGAGACCCGACACAGCTCAATCCTTTGAGGGTGACACACCGACTAGTTTTCATGAACGATATTTCAATGCACTCAACAAGCTATACGGTTCAAAATTTGATTCTTGATCTGGCCGCAGCAGATCCATCTCATGGTTACATTGAGGCATTGCGGGCTGAGAGCGCCAGAGTCCTCAAAGAAGCTGGCGGCTCCTGGACTCGTCAAGCTGTGACGAAGTTGGAGCTTGTCGACTCAACAATTCGTGAATCGATGCGTCTTTGTCCCTTTAACAGCGTTGGTCTTTCTCGGACTGTAATTGACCCCCATGGAATCATGGTGCAACAGGGCGAGTCAACTTGGAACATCCCATACGGCACCGTCTTGACCGTTCCAGTGGAGCCAATTCACCACGACGATTCGATCTATCCTTCGGCGAGGCAATTTCAGCCATTCCGTTTTGCCCAGCCTGGTGCCGCGCGTGATATTATCGATTGCGCCGTAAGCGCGTCAGCAAATGAAGGAGACCACGCTGCTAAGGCTGACCGCCCAGTGCCTGCAATAGCGAAAACTGATTCCAAGCAGAAGAAGAGTGCTACTATCGACGACACCTTCCTTGGATTTGGTTTCGGAAAACACGCTTGTCCGGGCAGATTTTTTGCCTTGAACGAGCTGAAAATCTTCGTCGCCCACATAGTCCTACACTACGATATTGAGCACTTGGTAGAGGGCAGACCGAAGATGACACCGGTCATTTGGCTGAACGTACCACTCTTCGGCAAATTGAACGTGCGCGTACGACGTAGAGAGCCGGTTGAGTTAATGTAACCTTTATATCAAAATGAGACAAAGTATTGACTATTGAGGAGTGTAGTGGCTTAATCAAGTCAAGGTGAAGCTATAGGAGGAGGGCAGGGCCCGATTTATATATACATAGGCTGTCATTCATAGGCTCGTATCAGCTCTAAGAATAGGGCGTATCTCATCAAGGTGAACTCTCCTTTGCAGTGGTCAGGATGCAGGACCACAAAGTCGGCGAAACGTCTATTCTGGCTGGGTCCCTCCTGATACTTAGTGGAGATGGCTACCCCGCGGTACTCTTATAGGTAAGTACTTAACTTATGTAAGCAACACAAGTAGCTTTCCTTTGGACAACAACACTTCAATGTTCTTATTTGAGCCACCACCATGGCTGAATTTGCTGATTCCAGCCTTTTGTCATGTTTGAAGGCAGCAATATGGCCAACTTTAAATTGCTTCAGGTGTTCAACTATTCCTTAGGCATTCAATTTGCTGCTAATATATATATGCCAAATTGGATATAATATCAAGTTGTCACAAGTTCCGGTGCATAAGAGCTTCACCAAGCACCCATTTTCACCAGATACTAGGGCGGGGTAGGACGACGCTGGGTAGCGAGTCATAATAGTGACAACTTTTCCGTCTATGAGATAGGATGAGTAGTAGCACCAAAGGCCAAAGAGGCCGGTACTAGGGTGTCTAGAGTAGAAGAGGGCTGTGGTCAGAGCAGAGGCGGCACCGTCTGGCATAGGAGAAGCATTGTGGTCCGGATCCTCACTGGTTCCATTGTCCTTCAATATGGCTAGCTAGCGGGGCCGGAGCACTAAGCTCAAACGGAGCAATGAGGTTGGCGGGTCCTTTCGTGTCGGGTGTTCAATATTGCTCGACTGTGAAGTCTTTTTCTCCACATCAACTGTTTGTTCTGGTCTTATCTTTTGGGTATTCTCAGCCATGATACAGCATTAGCTCATTGAAAGCATTTGCCATGTTTGTTGGCCATCACCACATGACTGACTCGTTAGCACTATGAGAGTTGGCTCTTGTTGAGGCTGTGGGTCAATATCTAGGCTAAGAACCCCTTTCTATATGGATGATTCTTCTTAAATGCCTCCGCAATCTCACTTCGTGTGACGACCCTGTAGTAATCAGGATCAGTGACTATGTATACATCAAAAGGAACCTCGCGAAAGCACGCAGTCACAAGATAGTCACCACATCAAGGTTCACTTACCACACTCCCTCTTTCTGACTTAAGTACTCCGCGAACTGCTTTAGAGCCCCAAAGCGCCCATGACGGCCAATTATACGGCAGTGGAGCCCTATAGTCATCATCTTGGGCATTCCAGCCTCGCCTTCTTCGTACAAGACATCAAATGCATTCTTCAAGTGGTTGAAAAAGGCATTCGGGTCGCGAAATCCAGAGCCCGTTGTATGAAATTTGAAATCATTACAGTCATAACTATAGAGCTGTCAGTTTCCAGTGCTGATAACGGATCCTTCGCGGCTTACCTATAGGGGACCATCAGACACCCTTTCGGCTTCAGCGAGTTGCGCTCATATGGCAGATCAATCCAGTACGGCACATCGTCAGCGTACGTATCGCTCATCCATTCGAGAGTTTCGCCCATCTCGTCATATACCTGGGGGACTAATGTGCGCGAGTGAGGACTATTCCGGCCATAATACCAGCCCCTCGGTGCATATCCAGTCATACTCTTGAGCAATATGACGGCCTTCTTGATGTACTCTCGCTCCTTTTCTATAGGCATATCATGATATTCAATCCAACGATATCCACTGTGCGGCTAGTTCAGTATGTGTATTTCTATACCACAAGTCACGGGTCCGGTTTGCGCACTAGGGGACTTACTGAGAAGCGACGTCGTGGCCTTCTTCGACACATCGGGTTACAACTTCTGGCTGTTGCTCCACAGCTTGTGCGACGGCATAGAGGGTAAACTTCATCTTGAAGGCATTGAACATCCGAAACAGTCGCCAGAAGCCGGCACGGCTGCCATATTCGTACTCGGACTCAGTATTATAGTTACGCTCGTTGATACGCGGAGGACCACCTGGATTCTCACGCAAGTTCGGCTCAGACATGCCGTCTCCGTTCAACACACTGCGTTCTCCCCCCTAGTTCATAGTTAGTCCCTACTCAGCATTTGTCAGGATGGTTCCGGCATATATACCTCTTCGTAGTTGATCACGAAAGACACAGCGATCTTCGCATTGTTAGGCCACCCAGGGTCAATACCCTTTTCGCCGTACCCCTTGAAATCCCGGTCATAGCCATAATCAGGGTGGGCGAAATAGATTTCTGGCATTTTGGAATCTCTGGTAACGAAGTCGGATTACTCAATTATGGATTCTACTAGAACTAAAGGGGGTAGTGACGAGGAAGAATTCCAGTTCCAAGGTCAACCCATGGTGTCTGACTTCTACACACCACGAATATGCACCCCGCTTAGGGGCATCGGCAAGCACCTCGTATTCCTGGCTCTTCATGATGCTGTGTAAAAGATCTTAGGGGTCTTATTGGATGAGGTTCTTATCGCGAAGTCGTAGACAAAGTCTTGCACCTTAGAGAACGTTTAGTAATCTGCCAAGGGCCCCCACGTCGCATGCTATTATCCTCGAAGCATTCACAAGTAATCCCATCAGGAAATTGGTCGACGCACGCATACTGAAGCTACCAGTATGAACAATTGAGTGAGCTAGTATGTGGTGCACAAGATATGGCAATGTGTCATCCAGAGATAAGAACTGACCTCCCTCGTCACACTAGAGTGGCTCGGATGCCTCCGAAGATAATGTACGTTAGAACTGAAATGCTTCACCGGTACAATCAGATAAAATTAAATTTCTGCAATTATAATACAAGCACTAGATAGCTTTCACTGCCTATAAAATTTGTAAAAAGTGAAACCGCAAACGGCGTTTGTAATAGGTTCGTATGTCAATCTGGAGTTCCCCCACCCTCATCACACAGAAAATGTCTCCCTATGTACAGTGGTGTAGACTTCAACTTCGACATACCCTAAAATGTACACTAAGCGAGGGCTTACAAACCCGCGGGGCTTTCCAGAGACAGGAAAACCCTACTTTCATCACCTCATCGAATTCAAGTCGGAATTTACTTGAACTGGGTACCTAAATCCGATGCGGAGCCGTCACATTCGCGATTTGACACTGCCGATTCGGCAATGAGGGGCTTCACCAAGGACAAGGTGAGACTCGAGACCCGTTGTGACATGAACGCATCGACCCACAGAATCACAAGCCCGTTAGCATACGTATGCAGTCTCTAGACCCCAATCCGCGTTGAGCGGAAGTTCCCTGCAACACGGTAAAAGTAAGAGCGTGCAAGACGACAATAATCCGCGAAAAATGTCGAAGCTCTTTCAGCCGATGCAAGTCGGCGCGGCCCAGCTTGGCAACCGGGTGGCGATGGCACCTTTGACCCGGTACCGGTGCGATGATGATTGGGTCCCGCTCCCTATGGTGACAGGTACGCGACGCTACCCGAGAGTGCTGATGGCGACTAATGGCAGACAGAGTACTACCAGCAGAGAGCATCCGTGCCCGGGACCCTGTTGATCTCCGAGGCGACCGTCATCTCGCGGTCGGCGATCTCACGGAAGAATGTGCCAGGGATCTTCACCGAGGCACAGATCGCGCGATGGAGGGAAGTCGTCGATGCCGTCCACGCAAAGGACTGCTTCATCTACTGCCAGCTGTGGCACGTCGGACGCGCAGGCCAGCTTAAACTCCACGAAGAGCTAGGTACCAAGATGAAGTCATCCAGTGCAGTGCCCTTGGACGAGACGACAGGGACGCCGGAAGAGATGACGGAGGACGACATCTGGCAAACCATCCGTGATTATGCCACCGCGGCGAAGAACGCCATCACCGCGGGCTTTGACGGCGTCGAGATCCATGCAGCCAATGGCTATCTTGTTGATCAGTTCCTGCAGGACACCTGCAACAAACGCCACGACGCCTGGGGCGGCAGCATCGAGAACCGGTCTCGGTTCGGCCTAGAGGTGACAAAGGCCGTCATCGATGCCATCGGAGCAGACAGGACTAGCATACGGCTGTCCCCATTCAGCGACTTCAATAATATGTTGATGGAGAATCCGTATCCCCAGTTCGAGTATTTCGTCGAGCAGCTGAAGCCCTTGCATCTCGCCTACCTCCATCTCATCGAGGCCAGGATTGCGGGCAACGATGACTCGGACTGCGGCGCGGGACACAACGTTGGCTTCCTCATCAAGTTATGGGGTAACCAGAGCCCAGTCCTGCTCTCTGGTGGTTTCACTCCTGAGTCTGCGCGGAAGGCCGTAGACGAGACGTGGAAGGACTTTGACGTTGCGATCGCATTCGGCAGATACTTCATCTCGACTCCGGACCTTGTCTTCCGGCTGAGGGAGAGAATTGAGTTTACGAAATACGATCGATCAACGTTCTACACCCCTAAGAAGGCAGAAGGGTATATTGACTGGCCCTTCAGCTCTCAATTCTTACTTCAGGCTGGTTAAGAGGTGAAATTCCACTAGACTTCTAGAATAGTAATAGATGGTTATATACTTGTTTAGCTTAATATGACCCTGTTTAAAGTCTGAAGCTACTAAAAGAGTGACTTTATGTACTGCAGCATACCTAATCAGTAAATGCCATGTCATGTCCAAAATTCTGTGCAAGTTGTAAGTTGAATTGCTGGCACAGGGACACTGGGCTATGCAATTGAGGCGTCGAGTGAGGATCTCATTGGCAGCCAACATATATATATGGTTTCACCACTTGAGGTCATCACACCTCGCTATACTTTGTCACTTTTGAATGAGATTAGACTTGTTATTCTACTCAGCCTTTAACCAAAGCTAGAGATTTGACAGCCAGTGTCCAGATATGCTGTCCAGAAGTTTGAAAGGTCAAGCTGTGGTCTATGGAAAGGTCGATGAGATCTAGAGCTTTTCATGTTCTCGATTAATGTTAAAGTGTCCCCAAGGTTTTGTTTGGTACGACGAACGACCTGTATCAATCATATATGGACTCTCCAAGCTACTGCTAGGTTACTATCATGTTGTACCTTTCCTTCTGCATTGCCTTGGCGAAAATGTTATTGCTACACTGCGTGGTGTATGTACCGGCTAACTTCGAACCTATCACTTATAAGCATCAAGGAAAGCTAGCACTATGCTATAACGCCTATGTGTGCATCCCATGCCTTAGATGCGTTGCTATCCATCAAGGCTTCTATCGTCAACAGTATCAAGCCCGTTGAGGCATGTAAATCACCCCCTTGCCCACCAACTATGATGATCCATCTCCAGTTCTTAAGCAAAGCCGTTATTTATTTTAAATCCCATCGTCTCAATCTTAGCGTGTGTACGATAGTAATTATCCAAATGCAGCGTTTGCGTAAGTTTGAGCTTTGTATTCAGCCCTAGGCCGTGGCTTACGCTATGATGCCTAGCTAACGTCTCACCCAATTCACTGCGTAACAACGTGGACAATGGCGAAGTTCTCGACTGTTACATATGACTTCACTAGCCTAGCACACAAGCACCAACAACCACGGCAGCGTGCTTGATTACAGTATGAGCAGTGTAGAGAGAGGTAGGAAATTACCTAATAAAGGGTTAACCTCCCTACATCTGACAGGTCAAGTCTTGCTCGTTGCCGAACTAGTTGCAGCGACCGCATCCCCATCCTGGTCTACGTAGAAGGGCTAAGTAGGTCAAGCTATTAGCTAGCTAGTTGGCGTGTGTGCATTGCATCTAGGTCTAGACCCTGAAGCGGTAGAACATATCGGAATTCCTATGCTTATATATCTGTAGTCTGTGTAGACTTCACAGCATACAAATATTTTAGGGCACCTTTGTGCTCCGCGTTATGGGCTTTAGGTTGATCAACTGAGGTCTCCAGAGCAAAGATAGTGTCGATTCACACAACAAGATATATTAAGTCCTCCATAGGTTAACTTCCTAGTCGAAATCGTATACTCGAGTATGTGGTACCCTATAAGGTGTCGCCTCTAGTATCATAACCGCGTATCAAAAACCAAAACCTGCCCAGTAGCGTTCAATCTTCCTCTCTCCTACATCTGAATATTGTGGCCGCCTTTTGACCTTTCAACTCAATCCTCCTGTGCCAATACATAACTAGATCTCGATCCCTATATTTCACACCCAATCGTCCTTATGTTTGCCGTCATCTTCGTGTCGCTATTCGCAGCCGCGCAAGTGGTGTCCGCACACTTCGCGCTCACGTACCCCTCCTGGCGCGCCGACACTCTATCGGAGATGAAAGGGACGTATTCGGAGTGTTTATATCCCTGAATTTCCTGTCTCCTCGTAGTCTAATGGACTATAGTACTGACATGTGCACAGTTGTGGGTGTGCCTCCCAATACCGGAAACCGAACAGACTGGCTTCCGGTGGATCAGTGAGCCTGGACTTGCACCATCCGTGGGCGTACGTGGACATCAACCTGGGTCTTGGAGAGAACGTGGCCGATGACTTCAATGTATCTCTGACTCCCCAGCTCATGAATGTGACGGGCAAGGGAAACTTCTGCATCCCTTCGCTATATTTGCCCGAAAGTGTGAGCGTCAGCGATGGTCAGAAAGCGAGTATTCAGGTCGTTACCGGAGGCGAGTCGGGTGATTCTCGATATAACATGCGTAAATCATGGAGTATAAGATGAGTGCGAGGCGATGCGAGGTTCGAATCGAAGATGGCTGATAACCAAGGATATATGTAGTGCGCAGACATTACGTTTCGATCTGCGGCCAAGCCGCTGTCCGGCGCGGCATGCACGAACAGTACCGGAATGACAGCGACCAAGACAACTTCGACTCCAACGCCCACGCCAAACATGGCTCCGGCAAGGCGAAAGACTTTGGAGAGTGTAGGTATCGGCGTTGTAGTAGGTACCTAATGGTGCATGTGGCCAATAGGTTGGAAATACCTAGGTACCTAGGAGAGAGTACCTAGTTACGGTACCTACCTAGGAGGCAGGTGCGCAAAGGTTATATTTTAGAAAAAGACACCTTCCTCTCAGCCGGAGCTGCGAGGTCCAATGGCCGAGTGGTAACTTGACGGCGAGATAAGGCTGGAATGTCTGGTCTTTCGGGGTCCTGGGCGGGTAAGTCCTTAATAGGCCCCCTCAAGGTGCTTGCTTTTTTGCCAGTATTTTAAAGGTCACCTATTCAAGTCCACCATTTCCTTTTTTTTTTTTTTTGTAACAGTGTGAATGCCCTGCACTGTATAGCCACAGAAAGTGTGCTTTAGTTCTGGGACTTGACGTGTAGAAGAGAGTAACGAGATCTTGTCGCAAGAAAACGTAGGGCCCTGCAGGTAACAAACAAATGATGTAGGAACTCGTATTTTCTCAAAGACGGTCTAAGCAAGGAATACTGATGAAGATTAACAGTTAGCCGAGTCCGGTGCAATAGTCTACGCGTTTACATTATGATATATGTACATAGACCATAAGAACAAAACTAAAACTTACATGTCCGGATTGTTCTGTTCCGCATGACAAACATGGGCTACCGATTTCCCATTGTTGTGTTGATGTTACGTAGAGCTAGAGTGACAATAGGAGAAGATGCGTCTGTTTGGGGGTTGCCGCCGCGTAGGATTCGCCACATTTTACCGCCTGTGACGCATATACGACCACTCAGTTTGTTGAAATGAACGTATCAGACGTGATAGCAAAGCCGAAGTTAGTCGTAGAATCATATTCACGTTAGGAGATTCGGCCTTCGAGCAAGGGGGAATATCAGATTAGATCAGACATTTAGCCCGGCTCATTTACTTGTTAGGTGCAACCTCCTTAAGGATCTCGCTCATGACGTTGGCCATTGTGATACGTTGGTTCGGATTAGGTGTTAGCATGTGCAGTACGAGCCGTTCGACTCTGTCTCGGGGGTTGAGTCTACTCTTGGCTTCGTGTACCTCGTTAAGCCATTGCTGCATTTGAGCGACTGCAGACGAAGCCCTGGTGGCGTGATGTGTTGGCTTTCTATTGAGATCGGCTATCATCCAATATAGTTGCTTCGGATGACCTTGTCGGCCTCGAGCATCCGGGAAAGCGATTTTTCGAAGCACGTACAGCATCGTGACACCGAGGGCCCATACATCCGAGGCCGGCCCGCGAAGCTTCGATCCAATAAACTCAGGGGGGACGTAGTATGGTGTCCCGCCATTTGTAGCCGGGTCCACCGTACGGGTAGATAGACCAAAGTCGCAGAGCACTGCGCCGCGATCTCTCGAGTAGAGAATGTTGGCCGGCTTAATGTCGTTGTGGACCTTGTGTTTCTGATGTACGTAGTGCAAAGCTCCCGAGATGTCTTTGAGAATGCGAATGGCATCCGTGCGATCACCGGTGAAGAGGTCCGTGTTGTTATTACGCCACATTCCGCGCGCTGCTAAATCTTTTCCGTCGACATGCTCCATATAGAGCGACAGATAGCGAGCATCACCGCCGTATAACTTCACAATTGACTCGTGCTTCAGGTCTTCCTGGCTTTGATACTCGCGAAGCCAGATATCTGCCTGCCGGATGACATTTCGATGAGTGTCTTGCGGCCTGGCATTGGAGTTGGGGCCTCGTGTCTTGAGGACTTTGACGGTGATGACGCCGTCCGAGACGTTGGAATGCTGGGCGGTGAAGACCGAGGAGGCGCCCGTCGTTGCAATTTGGTCGCGCTTGGTCAACTGGTACTGATCTAGCTCGCATCCACCCTCTATATAAGCCGCCTGATCCTTCTGGATCTCTAAGAGCGCATGGCCATTGGGGATGGCGACCTCCTTCGTCTTGGCGGCGCTGGGGAGGGGAAAGACAAGCGATTCATCCTTTGGTCCCATGAAGATGATGACGCCGTCGTTATCCTTCTGCTGTGAATCATCGACGCGAAGTCTCTTCTCGATGGCGGCATTGCTCTGCTCGTGGTCGTTGGAGAACGACCTTTTACCGAACGAGTTGCGAACGTCCGTACTTCCGCCGGCGACGGGAGATACAGGACTGTCGTCAGGGATATGAAGGATCGCAGGACGCTTTTCCAAGATCCTGAAGTCAAGGACCGGAGTGGTCCAGATATTGATTCTCCAGGTACCGGGCGACAACTCCTTGGTTGTTCCCGGGTCAATCTTTTGATCAAAGTTGGCGCTAGCCGGGCCTGGATGGGATATCCTGGCGAGAACAATAGGATCGTCCGACTTGTTATAAAGGATTAGGCTGTCGCTGGTTGGATCATAATATAGCTCGCACCAGACTGGTGGCCTATTCTCAACCTCACCTCCGGGTATTCTGATAGAGAAGTTGATATCCTTCGAGGTCTGAGTCACAGCCAGAACCTTGGATCTAGGCTGCTGCGGGTCGGCGACCTCGGCGCGCAAGGCTAGCCATTGACAATTATCATTTCCAGGGCTCACTGAGCGGCTCCTGGTTAGGGGTCGCACTAGTATACGGATACCTTGCTTGTGGTGATTTTCATCGATGACAAGATTGTCCAAAGGTACGGTGTCATCATGCGCATCGTCCATCTCGACAATCTGGGTGTTCCTGTTCAGCCTCTCCTGGAGCTCCTCGGCAGTAAACGGCTCCGTCCGTTCCTCGGACAAGAAGCTCTCGGACATTGTGATGACGGGATGGATGCGAGACTGGGGCAAGAGAAGGAAATTTGGAACGTCAATCTAGTTGGAGCTTGGGCAGCTCTCTCTCATTTGTGTAGATGGAGCTCTGGGGGATGAAAAGGACAGGAAAGACAAAACGGGAAAGGTGATTAACAGACAGAAATGCTTCAAGCAGCCATTCTCACGATTTGAAGCTGAAGGGGCGTGTTGCGAAGACTCAGCGATCAGATGAACTGTTCTTGCGACCCGTTCCCTCACAAACTGTAAGCCCCGGTGAAGACAGTCATAGAAGTGGTCAGAAGTGCAGCAAGTAGGGTGAAGGAAGTGAAAGTGAGATATTGTGCGGCTGATCCCGCCCCGGTTTCTGGCCTACAGTAGGAACCGACTGGCTAGCTGCCTAGGGTCATCTCACCTATCTACATTAGGGCTGCTAGGTATGGTGTGGTATGCAGTGTACATACTCTACCAGCTTATTTCCTTGGGATCAGTATGTATGTACCGGGGTATGTCATGCCAGAGGCAGAAAATCGACACGATGGTTCGCCGCCTAGCAGAGCTCCGCCCGCCTCAGGTGGTGAGCGGTTGCTTCTGCATACTAGGCAGATGGACACACCTGTGATGTACCATGTAGACATCTTCGCTCTACATACCTAGGTAGCAGATAGATAGATACTACTAGGCTGCTAGGTAGGTAGTAGAAGAGGAAGAGGCTTGTCCAAACTAAAAATAGAGGGTCTCGGGTGGTCACATCACAGAGAGCGCAAATATCAACCTTGATAACGATGATTCGGCAGCAACACTGTGTTGTGCTGTGTACTCGCAGTACGTGAACAATCTCAAGTGACCGGAGAAAAGAGAGACACAGTCTGGGCTCGAAAGGTTGCTCACGGTGCAGATGGGACAGTCAAGTGATCCCACACAAGTCTCGGGTTCATGGTGGCGTGGCGGGTAAGCTGAGCCCCCAACTCAGTCCTCGACACAGCCGCCTGCCTGCTTTCATTCACTCACCAGTACTCGGCGCTTTGTGTGAGTCTCTCCCTTCCTCCCTCCATCTCATTCTCACTCATTCTCGCCATCCATGTCGACGGGTCAGATCCATTCAATAAAAGCATCACGAACGAGTTTCAAGACATTGATATGAGTTTAAATTTATTATAAGTTATATTCTCAAGTGCACTAGCACAAATGGAAAATAAATAAAAAAGAAGATGGATTGACCTTTTTGATTAGGGAATAGGCTCGGGAGGAATGAGGAATGCGGAATAGAGGCGGGGGCAGAGGGCTTTCAACCTCCGAGGTAAGGCAGATGGCAGGCTCTGGTTTCGTTGGTTGGCTAAGAAACCCGCAAAGCTGACGAAAGCGGAATAGCGTGTGTGTATCGGTGTGGTGGGTTGTTCCACATAACCTATCATGCGTATTGTTTGATTGGACAGGGGGCAGTCTGAGCCGCACTTCATTGGTCAGACAGGCATGTGGCAATGTGGCCAATGCGGTCGAGAACGGCTTCCTATTGGCGGGAAGCGGGCCCCCAACGCAGGTAGGCACGCTGTCTGACGTGAAAGTTGATGCCTGAGAAATCTCCATTCAGGCCACAAGGCAGCAACTGCGCTGTATGGTATCCGGTGGGTTCCCACGTTGTTTTCCCGTTGTTGCCACCCAGGTCAAATCCAGCGCGCCAACACCTCAAATGCTCCGGAGTCCTTACCTTTACTCACCACACACACATACACACACACACACACTGAAGGCCACTGACAACCAACGCCAGTACAACTGCCTACCCGCTCAGAAGTCGATGAAGACGCCAGTACACTCTACCACCAAAATGAATACCGCAGCGTGCATCTAAATGACCCAAGTCATTCATACTACCCGTCTTTTCACAGTGACGATACCCAGTCCAACGATCCCTAAACCCACCACCACAACACCTACACCGACCCTAATACCGCCGCTGCGTTCCTACGCCAGCGCCCTCGCCCTCGCCCGCGTCCATAACCGCGCATACGCCTACCCAGATACCTGAACTCCCCTTGTAATTTCCGTATTCAGTAGTCCGTTTCCTGACCACGAGCGAGAGCGTGAGGTCTGAAGTGAAGACGAGACGAGACGAGACGAGACGTACGGGACTAGACGAATCGAATCTACTCGAGCCCCCGGAGAATGGACGAGCCCGACTGCAATTGGTCATGGCCCGCCTGGAAATTTGGTATGAAGAGGGAAGAGCTCTTCACCAAACTTCACGACCAGTACAACACCCTTGCCTTTTCTATCCAGGACCCTGAGGCCTTCCATCACGACGTCTTCGAGGTCTCCAACACCGCGCGGACCTGCGATGAATTCCACCGCCTCCTAGCCGACCGCAAGCAACTCCGACTCAACGAACTGAACCAAAGTCTGGAGTCGGCCTCGCTCGAGATCATCGCCAATCCCGCTCTCATCGGCACCCAGCAATGGCAGCATGCCCTCCAGCTCTTTCGCACGAAGTCTCTAGACTCGCTCGTGAGATATTTCTCGTCCTATCTACCCGACGACCATCCGTGGCATCAGCCTACCACCGAAGACGAGATCTCGAGACCATTCTTCGGCAACCTAGATGATGATGATGATTATGATGATTATGATGAACCTTTAATGACACGTGAACCTCTTGCCATCAACACCTCTGCTACCTCGATTCCGGCAAGCCATTTCCCCCCTTCCCCTCGCTCCCTGACCATGTGTTCGGATTCCTCTTCGGCCTCGACTCCATCGCGAAGCCTCTCCTTCTCAGAACCCGAGTCAGACGTGATGGTGCTATCTACCACCTTGTCCAACAACTTCGACGACAAGTTGACGCAGTTCGATGATCCCGACACTCCCACCACGTCCGTGTCGGATATATCAGAAGCGTCATCGTTAGAACGTGAGGATCAGGCGGGTGCCGACGACGAAGACGATGCCACACCTTTGGCGGGTGCTGTCCAGGAAGGGAACACTTCCGAGTTCGAAACGCCTACGCCTCGGAACGAGCCGCGCTCAGATCCGTACACCACCAAAGAATCCACCAATCCGATACCATCACCGACAAAGTATACCCCTCTGGAGAGAAGTGTTCGTGGAGGAAGCCCAGGTAGTCTATTGAGAACGCGGCGGAGGAGTCCAGACGTTGGGCGCATTCAGAAGCCCCTGCCAGATCCAACCCGAGTCAGACCAAAAGGTCGGAGACGCCATGGTGGTTGATACCATCATGGAATTGTATATATGCCACGATGCCGTTGTACATATCTGTAATGTGTCTGTTTTTGCTACTCTTCGGCGTGCTGTCCTTCAGTGTGCCTTTCGTCAGTCTTTCCCTTTTGGTATTTGGACCGAGTGTTTGCTGTGACGGCTGGAGTAGATTCACGAACTACTAATGATCCAAATGTCCGCATCGATGATGGTGTGTCGTGTGTAGAAACCGGTGATGTATATATCCTGCTAATCTATCTCAGTTCTGGCTCATCTACAGAATTATAGCGCCTCTGAAATTGAGGCTATCATCGACTGAAGATGCTAAGGATGTACTAATTTGCAGTTGTTCACATCTACATTGTATGTACACTGTCATTTGGTGTGTAGTTAAGTACATACCCCGCCATTCCCAACATAGCCCCATAGCAGGCAAGGCCCCCGAAGCCACAGCACTCCGTCCGCTAATACTTCGCTAACGACTCATAACGTGCCCTGGCCCGCGTTCGACTTCAGGCCTTCCACCGTACCTCACTAAATCCATCAAGGAAGACATCGTGAGGTCATCGACTTTTATAACAAAATGAGGTCACGAATTATGAAGAAATGTGCTAATGTGAACAGAAACGTTGTCAGGCTCTCGATGTATACTTGGGTAATGTCTAATTTTCTCTTTACATGTACAATATACTAGTGTATACCTAGTACTTTCATCTTCATTCACACCTGTATTATAAGATATATCTCTTCAATTCAGTCAAATACGGCCTGTCCATCTCGACACTCTATATAGCCGAAGATCATCACAGTTTGGTTATACAAGCTGAAGAAAATCAATGCCTGAGACACTCCGCGAAAAAGCCACCAAGAAACTGCAGGGCCCCGGCGCCAACCCAAGCCAACTTGGTGATCCCATCAGTCTCAAGGCAGAGCAGAGCGACAACGTGCCGACCGATGGCGAGCAAGGCGCCCAACGCACTTCCCCGTCTTCCTCTTTTGGCAACTCTCGGAACAGCAGCTACGGCGCTGACAAGAAGCAAACTCATAAAGGCAGTGAGAGCTTAAGAGAGAAAGCGGCCAAGAAGCTTCATGGGCCCGATGCCAATCCCAGCCAGTTGGGCGATCCTATCAGTCTAAAGGCTGAGACGAGTGATAGGCTTCCTGTGGAGAGGGAGGAGGGCGCGCATGAGCAGAGGGGAAAGGACTCAAAGTTGTGAATAGCCAGTCGAACGAACTGTTACCGTAGAGTTGTTGGCCAGCCCTTCAGACCCATTACCGTAGCACAAGATTTCATATGAACTATAGCTAGATACACCGGAGAATACCGTGCTGTCAAATATATGATCTTATTGCATATTATAATTTGTCAGGGAGGGCCATTTCACTATGGAGATATTATTAATCATTCTGGTAGAGCGATTCGAGGATTTGTCAGCTTTTAGTTAACCTACCTAGGTAGCTACATGTAAACGATCGAAGCAGCAGCATCAGGATTCACAGCTCCACAAGGTTGTCACAGCTTAGAGCCGAGATTGCGTGAGTTTCACCCCTCTGGCAGCGTTTAAGTTGTGTAGCTCCAATACCATTTGTAACCGTTCACGGGTGATGTGATCTACAAGTGTAAAGTCGTGTGTGGCCGAAGAATGCCGCAACCTCTCTATAGGACTGAGTATATATATAAGTAACCACAACCCTCATGCTCAAACACATCTCGCGGACATCCTCTACTTTCTTGAATAAGTCCACGGTATCAGCGTTCCCAGCTATTAGTGTCTCGACCAAGATGTCTCAGCCTGTAAGCACTCCTTATCCCCGATTCTCATCGGTATCGTTCATTCACATTACCGCGTACGTGAAGCTGACCACTAGGTTACCAGACCAAACTTGACTACCAGAAGGAGGGCCACTTCGTAAGACCAGATAGCTCATTCCGGAACTTCGTCTCCAAAGACCCCAACTCTCCCTTCCCAGCCGAAAAAGGTCGTTATGCTCTGTACCTCGCCCCCGGCTGTCCATGGGTAAGTATTACTCGGCCTATCTCCCTAGTCCGAGCGAAAAACAAGACGCTAACCGCACACCGTGAACCCATAGGCGCACCGCACGCTCATCGTGCGCGCCATGAAGCGCCTCGAGGACGTGGTAGACTTATACCTGCTAAACCCATTCATGGGGCCCGAGGGCTGGTTCTTCGACGGCGAATACGGCAGCCTGCCGGCGGACCCGCTGTACGGCTTCCACACGCTGCGCCAGCTGTACCAGAAGGTCGACCCAGACTACAGCGGGCGGGTGACGGTGCCGGTGCTCTGGGACAAGCAGACGGGCACGCTGGTGAACAACGAGAGCAGCGAGATCATCCGCATGCTGTACAGCGAGTTCGACGCGTTCGTGCCCGCGGCCTTCCGCGAGGCCGCCAAGCCCGGCGGCGGCTTCTACCCGGCGCACCTGCGGTCCGAGATCGACGCGATGAACGAGTGGGTGTACCACACGGTCAACAACGGCGTGTACAAGGCCGGGTTCGCGACCGCGCAGGCCGCGCACGACGGCGCCGTGTACCCGCTGTTCGCGTCGCTGGACCGGCTGGAGGCGCACCTGGCGGCGCGCGGCGGCACGCCGTTCCTCTTCGGCGACCACGTCACCGAGGCCGACGTGCGCCTGTACACGACGCTGGTGCGCTTCGACGTCGCCTACCACTCCGTCTTCCAGTGCAACCTCAAGAGCATCCGCCACGACTACCCGCGCCTGCACCTGTGGCTGCGACGGCTGTACTGGGACGACGGCGAGGAGACCGGCGGCGCGTTCCACCGCACCACGCAGCCCTGGATCGGGACGTATGCGGAGGGATACGCGCGCGGGAGGCATACGGTCGTGCATAAGGGTCATGGCGAAGTCGTGTTCCCGAGGGGCCCGGCCGTGCTAGTTGAGCCCTTAAGAGATGACGAGAAGTTGTAAGCTGGATTTCTCATTTATACCGTTTATTCATAGTTTAGTGTTGTACTATCCGTCATGGCGGAGGAGCGAGACACAGTCAAATTGATGATGACCGTCGTCAGGTTAGGGGACGAGTGAAGAGAGAATGTACATAAGCGTAGGCGATGTTGGCTTTTACAAGCACTCAATGCATCATTTTCTACAGCAAGCGTGCTTCAAGCTTAAAGATGCGAATATCTGCAAATAGGGAATTCGTAGCCTCTGCCATTTTACTCACACTTCTGAAACACTCAAGCCTGATCCTCGCGGTCCTGAGATAGCGGCTACGTAGAGAGAGTAGCCCAAGCCACTTTCCTCTTTCCTGGGATGTGTATGAATATATGCGATAGGATTGCCGGACAGATGTCGTCACCGAAGTAGTGCTGCAGCTACTGGAGTGGTCTGCGTTAGATGGATTCAGCCTCAAGAGTGGTTGCCAATGTATGGGAAGAATCGCAAGTATTTGGCTACATGAGAATAATGCGAGTTTGGGTGCATGTTGTTATTGGTTGTTATTTGTGCCGTTTCTCTTTGCGAGCCACAATGTCTTATCATAGTATCAAATTTTAGAATTTCTTGCAGGCTACTCCTGTTTATACTTTTGTTGGGTTCTCGAGATATTCTTCTCCATTTTATTTCTTGACACATATAAGGAGAGATATCAACACACATTAAGTAGAGATCCTTACTATCATCTGAGATTACTATATGTTTTCCCTTCATATCATAGGCTCATTTGAAGTGTTTTCGCTCCCTGAAAGCCTGCATGTAGTCAATATTAAAGCAGGGATTAACTCGGTGGGAAGCAAAATATAAGGTTCAGAATGCTAGCTGTCAAAGTCCGTGTTTAAGTTACATCTGTATAAGCTTCTCACATTGTCATACAACCTTATACCAAGATGACTAATAATTAGGTTATATGGAGGGAATTGCATAAGTCCATTGAGCAGTTTCTGAACGAAAGCCGAGAAAAAATCCCCTAGGGTTGAAAAGACAACACTCTCAATATGAAATGACAACTCTGAGTAGGAGGTATAGACATTTCCTTGCTTGCACTTTCTACAAAATTTACAATGTATTGTGAAGTCTTGGGTTGCATTATAATATGAGTAATATCAAAGCAGTACCTAAAGGACAAGTACCCCGGTGCGAGGCAAATAATTGGAATATAAAGCCAAGGCAAAGAGCAATAGATGTCACAATTAGGATGAAAAGTGTGCTAGAAGTGTGTATAATCAATCTACAGGATAATCTTTCTGAATGGGAGCTCAAGTTCAAAGTATTGTCATGAATGGTAGTGGAGAATAGCAGATATGAACAACTTGGAAGGTATCTACATATTGAAGCTGGCATTATCTGTCAGAATAAAAGAGCGCAAATTATATATGTATCTAGATTGACACAATTAAGGTAAGATTCTCTTCACATTGACATCGCTTCGACCTCACATCGACTTCATATCAACAACAGCGTTGGTCCCCAGCAACATCTACAACTGTCTTGCTCTGAACTTTCTGCCTTTGAGGCAATCTCTTACAACATTATATGGTTGCACCAAATAGAACTGTGTTACAGCATGGCGTACTACTTGGTTTTTCACCTAGACAGATAACATATCACCCTGGAGACCATCATCATTTCCTTGATCAGTATCCTGCAAGACACAATTCTTTTACCACCTGGCCTGTCTGAATTTCCTTCCCTTTTCCTTAACCTCTCAACTCACGGCTTCCTAGTTCCACTTTGACTGCAGACTTTCAAATCTCCCACTTAACAATCCTATTTTGAGTTTAACAATCTCTTGTGCAAAAACAGTAGAATTGTTACCTTCCGTCTACTCTCGTCATTCGCCACCGCCACCTACTCAACGCGTCAAATGAGCACGATCGAGTATTTCTCTTCAAGACTGGGATAGGCACTGGTAAGTCCTGGTCACAAATTGTTTAGTTCCCTGGAAGCACGTTTTGAACATTCACTTCAATATTTCCAATCTTTTCCCATGTCATTTGCCACCATTTTGATCCTTCGCTCTTGCCCATCAATTCCTGTCCCCTTCTACCGCTACAGGTCCACAACCTCCATTGTGATTAAGATGCTGCTTCATACTCAGGTTTGTTCAAAGAGACTCCCATATTGAATATAATATCCGGTGCCTACCTTTGACCTTATTGGGTTATTGGCCTGGTTGCTCGGTGACTGTTTCCTACCCGTATAGGAACCCGTATGCCCCTTGCTCCAAGCTTTTAGTGCTTGCTTTAGACCTGGCCTGCCTTGTCTTCTTATTCGAATAATGATTCTCAGCAGCAATTCTTTCTGCCATGGATTCTTACTGACTCCGCTTTGTACAGCTATAATCTACTTGCGAACAGGTTCTTACCTCGACATTGGTACTATCAAGATGTCTTCCAAATCCACTGCGGCGTCCGTCAAGACAAGCGGCAACAGCTCTAAGGCCGTAAAGGGTTGGAGTGCGGAGGAGAATATACAAATGCTCCTCATGATCTTGAAGCATAGCAACCCTGATCTAGCAGTCACGGGATGGAACGAGATTGGCAAAGTGGCGCAAGAAGTCTTCGGTGGCAAGTACACTGGATCGGCTGTCAAGTAAGTATGAGTCCTATCTTGAACGCCCTTTAACATCCTTATCGGCGCTTTGACGAATAGCTAAGGGGGTGCGATCCGAATATTTCCTCGCACGCACTTCTCATTCTGCATAACAGCTTCTAACCTTATCTCAAAGGCAGCAATTCCGCAAACTCCGTCTGAAGTACCTTGCTGAGTCGGGTGGTAATGATGCGACGGGCAACGCTTCCGCCAAAGCTCCTTCAAAGGCTCGAAAGCGTGCAGCAGCCAGCGATGCCGATGATGGCGACGATGAGGAAGGCGCTATGAAGCAGAGAAAGCCACGTGGTCGGCCCGCTAAGAAGGCCAAGGCCAAGTTTGAGGATGATGAAGAAGAGCTTAATGATGACGCCCAGGACGAGGATGTGGCTATCGAGGCCTCGAAGCCCGATACAGCTGGTCGCTAGGACAAGGCAGCAGCAGCTTCCGTTGCAAACCCCGAGACGGCTGCCGATCAGGAAGAGGATGCTGAGGATGAGTTCTGAATTACTTCAATAATCCAAGGAGGTGAGCTTCCGCAAAATATTTCGGTTTCCACGGCGCATGCTGACTTGCTAGAGATATGCCTTGAAGGGGTTTGGTACTTCAGTTCATTGGCGTACCCGTTGACCATCTGTTGGTGGCCCTCGGACGTCTGCATTGTTCAGGGGAATGGAGAGGATGACCTGGAAGGAGGCTTGAGCTCGCCTTTGCCAAAGTGATTGTCTCCTTAGTACTGGCCGCCGGAGAACGGAATATATCTGGGCTAAAGTGCCCGCATTGACGGCGGCCCATTCTTTTATTACCGACAATCCTACGTACTCTGAATATGACATTCCCTATACTGCATAGTCTGCTGATCATTGCCGTGTCTGAAACTTTTCATAACCTAACGTTTACATACCTTGATGATTCATGCTCGCATAAGTAATAAGTCAGAACCTTTTCTCACGAGCTTCTGTTTTCAGCTTCCAGAAACATTGTGTTGCTTCTCCCCTCTCCTTTCATATTACTCAACCTACCATCTGCATGCAGCGCCACGATGTCGGATACAGCTGAAGGTTGTACCTGACTGACCCTATCGTCCATTTATGCGGTATCACATGTCTCCTATTCCCGGTAGGGGAGCGTTGAGTGCCGATGCGGCTCATGCACATGCAGATTGTCAGACAGGTTGGCCTCTGCCTCCGGGCTAAACTACTACACAGATTCATGCAGCTTTTCCAGTCGTAAATCAAGGTATGTGGTCGCATTCCAGAACTGATTCCAGTTGGCCTAATCGGGATACCTAGACGATCGTCGTTGAGAAACAAGGCTTGGAAAACTTGGATAGAGCTCCCTCCTAGTCCCCTGACTATATGTGATTCCTCTACAGGACCCTTCTTCCTTAACGCCGATGTATCATGCTCGATTCTAGCGCTAATTCCCTTGGCGCTGTAGGTTTCAGGGTTGGCGATGCGTCTTGTCTTATGATTTACCTTGCTGGCGCTGTCATGATATGATAAGGACGTCATTATGAGAAGCCGACGAAAGCTGTCATTGCGGTGTTAAGTCTGAAGCATGTCGTGATGTACGTTTGCTAGATACCGATCGATGCGTTTGAGAGTAAGACAATTTGTTTCGGTTCGTTATACAGATCATAATCAAAGTTTTAAAGTTAGGTGCAGCCTTCCATTTATAGTCTCTACGGCCACCTGCTTGCGTTTTTCTTACTCTTGATAGGGGAATTGCTTCATGGTGATGTCAGATACTACTGTGCCAACAGATAGATAACATCATTGAACTTTTGAATTTCATCTTTATAACTTGAATGTGAAAGGCAAGGTATAATAAGTGTCGCGGGATATGTCAGACGTAATTTCTATGCAGCAATTCAAGGCGTTGTTATATACGACTTAAGCATAATGCGCCAACACATACCGGTTTGAGAGCGATGCAGATCACTAGAAAGTGACGAGTGAGTAGATTCTGGAATGATGTTCATGCAACTTGTCAAGCTGGCTAGGAGGACTATGCAGTGTGTGATTATATGAGACATCCTCCTTTGAACATATGTTTCTCGTGATCTATTTTATTCCGAAGGTATCATGTGTATACTATGATGTATATACATATATGTCAGGAAGCAACGGTACTGGGAGCCGTCTAGACGGCGCTGGTATCTTCGTAACAGGTAATGCTTATGAAAACTTGAATCGTCCCAAGGAAGTGAATGTGAGTTATTTTCAATTTTAGCATTCTCAACAAAAAGTTGGAAAAAGGAACGCAACAGGTATGAATATCAGAATTATCTGGTAAAACCATATGTGGGAGCTTCAAAAGAGTCTACTTAGCCTTGATACTTTCTGTCATGAAAAAGTGGCGCTTGGTTGAAAACACGAAACGTCGATTAGATCTCTCTCAAAAATGGAGTTATAGCAGCAAGGCAGTCTGTGACCGCGTGACTCAAATTCTATGTCGTTGTCGTTAATGTTACCTTTGTGGGACTCGATTGCTGCGGGTTAGGTTCCATATTTCTTCTTAGATGATCTCCTTTGCCGCAGTTTAGTCTTCATAACTTAGCTAGGATATCCTTGCAAGAGATGAGCTTCCGTTGAACCTGGTTTAACAGCAAGAACCCTAGAGCATCCTGGTGCTATCCACTTCAGGACCGAGGTAGCTCACTTCGAAGTGGGGGTTCTTCTATAGAAGTCATCGACGAGCTGACTGCTGTCTTGGGAAAGAGCTGGAAGCTCAAACTAATTTCGTAATGCAAGCTGTGGAAGTTCTCGTGAACATGATCGAAGAACTTTATAAAATTTACTCTCTTAAACGTGAAGATCAATGATAACTAATCAACTTGGCTTGCAGGCCCAGGGGAACCTGCTCTACTAGAAAATGTATTGTGAAGTTCATACCATTCAGGCCATGGCTAGCTAGAGATATTAACGACGAGACTCCCCCGTTTACGTAGTTTGCTTTCTGCAATCTTTTTTTCAAATTCTTTTTTTGGAGTTGATTACGAGGACTGAGGGATTTCTTTTAGTAATGTTAGCAATAAGAGCGGTAGTTCAACTTTGGATATATTCTCGAGATTCAACATAGTGGTTCAATATAGTGCGGGTAGACGTATTAGTGATGGAAAACCTCTCCACGCGGCTGGTTTCAGATAGAAAAGCAAGAAAGGTACAGTTCATGCCGCATGACCCACAGTATATATAGGAGTGGATCTTCGTGGTGGTAACGGTACTGAAGTCTGGTAACTTGAGAAATCAGCTGAAGGGCTAGGCCGTAAACTTCAGCGTGCCGATTCTGCCGTACTTCGCAAGATATATTCACATGTCTAGTGTTTTGCAACGCTAGTATAGTTGTATAGTCCTAGTTCTTGGCAACGCACGGATTATTCTAGGTTCACCTTAATCTACTATCGCCTGAATATGCTCAAACTGAGAGAACACTATTATGTGATCACTTGAACTAGGAGCACCTGCACGTTATACACCACATATACTGATTGCATTCATGTTTAGAATATTTTATTGTTGAAGTATTACAATTTAGTGAAGCTATTTTCACTCCTTATTCCTAATAGAGTTTACTTTTGGTTAAATGTCGTTATGAATTATTCTAGAATACAAATCTTACGTGTCTAATGTTACTTGATATGCTCTCATATGGATATATATGTTTCAGCGAAGGCGTTCAAGGCTCTCGGGAAGCCATCTTAGTATATCACTACGACGAGATCTTCGGTACCCCTTACATGCGGCCTACGAACAAGCCTAATGCGACGTACGAGGGGTTCAAACCTCCGATACCGGTACTATAACTGCTGAGGTTAGTGGCAATAGGGGACCTTGTTTCGGCGGGGAAAGGTCAATACAGTAGTGAAAATGCTCAAAAAGAGAGAAAAGGTATACAGTGTAAGAAAAGGGAAGCATTCCTTATGACCGGTCGTTAGAAAGACTGCGTGAAGTATTAACGCGAAATGAAATAGAGTAATAATTTCCAGTAAGTGTCCGGACATAACAATTTGCTAGATAGGGTCACATGCTTATACTCTAAGAACCTGAGCCTAGCGTACCTGAGTACGTGTTGAGCTAAAACTATTGTGGATCGCCGAGGGTCTTTTGGTTTCTTGTAGGAACTATTTTGACACATCGTCTTGCCTGGTTGGTATGTCCAACACGTTCTGTGGATAGTTGTGTCGACAGCGGTCCCCACAGAGTTGAAGACTATAATTAATTTAGTGATAGTAGTACAGTCCGCCCCCTGTAATAATGTTATTCAGTGGCACCTTGTAGTGAATATGCGTTTGTTGAAAGAGCCAAGAACGATATTATAGAGATGGACTCGTTCTTAGAATTAGGCCTTCCAAACAGGTACTTGGACTGACCTTGTTAGTATTGGAAATTACCTTGTAGCGGGCTTCTTCCCACAGAATCTCTCCACAGAGGAACTGAGCATTATTCCAGCGGGGTAGACTGTATAGTTAATTTTTTGATCTTCTATACTAGTAGCTATTGAGCCAGTCCTTGTGCTTACATTTACCTTCGCCTGTTCTCCAGTCTTTCTCTTGTTCATCTGGTTGCACTCGCTTGCTCCTGACTTATAGGACTAACCACATTCTCATAATAGACCAAAAGCAAGAACGATAAGAGCTATCATGATGGAAACATAGTGAAAAATGATGAAATAATCTTCATGAGACGGAACTTGATTAGATGGCGCAATCCTGGTTGAGAAATTCGATTGGAGGCAAATGCTTCGGATTTGAACGCATCAGGAAATGTAGGTAGGCCACTAGGCCACTTACTGAAGGGTATACTTCTTGATAAGAGTCAATGCAACATGATAGTAATCTGGAGTGCCGTCCAGCTTATTCAAGGTTGTCCCCTCCGACTAGAGTATACCTTGAATATTGCGCGCTAGCAAGCATGTGAGGTTCAATCATTGAGGACCAAGAAAACGGCGATGCAAAGTTTCTAGGAGCTCACGCCGCTCTACTAGACATCATGACTACCTTGGTAGTTTGGATGGCATTTGCGGCTGCATGAGGAAAGTCATCTTATACCACCCACACCTTGGATACATCGAAAGGTGACGACAAGTGGCGCATGCGGAGTATGTGAGGGTTGATGCAGGGTTCATTCCACAAACCCATCGATTGGAGAACGAACCGAGCTAGGCATGCAAGGAATATGTAGATAATCAATTAATCTACAGGGGTGCTATCAAAAGTTTCTAAGAATCGGTACCATACCCTATCCGCAGTCCCGAGGCAGAATTAACGCGATGGTTTCTTATTAGGTTGAGCCCGCGTCTAAGGCAGACGCATATACCTGTAAGCGCGTGCTAGCGGTGCCTCTGACCATACACGACGGTACAAGTCTGACCTCGAGATAAATTAGAAGCCTCAATTTCAGGCTATGCTCGTCAGCTCGTCAGTATGACCGCGACTGCAAGGGCAAACTGAGGAACGTGCCTACTCGAACTCCGAATAACTGTCGTGCAGCCGGAGGAGCCACTGTTATCACTTGCATCATCCCATTAATATTCACGTGGGATCAGACCCGCCCGTCGATGTACGCAATAATACTTAATGAATACTAGGTAGGAAGCCATTCAGCTGGACAAGGAAGCGGCGGTGATTGGAAGTCTAGCTTGGATCGAACAATGCGGATCTGTGACTATGTGGCGTTCGGATGGAGGTTAAAAATAGAGGCCGGGTGGCATCTGAGACGGGAATGATCCTCGAGATACTATCTTTCTTTCCGACGAGCCCGGCGTTCGCGCTCAAACGAGAGGGGTTCGTAACTCAATTGGCAACTGGCAACAAACAATTCAAGATCAATTACACCCATCGCAAGCCGATGCTGGAGACAGGAGGCTTCCATGAGCCGAAGCGAGGGTCCTATATTTAAAAAAATGCCTACGCAGTAAGAAGACGCGCACCGGGATCAGGGAATGAAATCAACAGGAGTCAGAACCTAAATTAAGCATAATTCCCCACGTGCGCCGGTATGGCTCAACGTTTGCCAGCCTCCACGGATGCACAGAGCGCTGGATCTTGGATCTTGATGCAGACCTTCGCGTGTGATATCCTGGCCTTGCGGATGCAAGCTGAAGCCATTGTCATGCTATGTTTAGGTAGGCGAGAGTCTCGGGCGCTGCACCGCCCATCCGCCTGGCAGTTCAGGTGTGTGACGGGCCGCAGCGATCATTGCTGACGGGACTCCAAGCTGACGAGTCAGTCCCCTGCGGACCTTGCGGCTCGCTCCGGTGCCAGATTGCAGCCAGAATCGTTCAAGACAGGGCGATCTCCACTCGGTGTAGCCACCTAGCATCGTGACACAACAGCGAGAGATGTGCGTATGTCACAAACACGCAGCCTGTGCCGGGCCGTGGTCCTGACCTTAGCCTTGACGTACATAGACTCGTTTTAAACCATCTGCAGCCTGGCGTGGATCTGAATCCTTCTTCCTTGGGCTGAAACTTGTTCGCTTCCGATCAGAATAGAAAGTTCGTGAATCGTGATGAGAACCCCAACTACTGTCGGACATTATTGTCACTGGATGCTTGTTGCTTAGACAAGAAAAGAAGCTAAGTAACTAACCTACATACTCCCTACCCGCTGTCAGTTGTAATATACCGCGGAAATGTGGAATTAGGCTAGGTAGGAAACCCTATTGCCTATGTCCATGGGTTAGGTAGATACGGACACGCTGACAAAGCTAGCCCCTCGATAATCCGTACTCCGTACCCTGGAGCACTTTTCAGGGGTGTTCTCGGATCCATGCTCTGTGCCAAGCTGTTACCCCCTACCTCCCCCCTCCCCAACTGCAGTGCTGTACATGTACCTCTGCGTAGGATTTGAAGGGTTACCTATGCCATTCATCCACACCAATCTCTTTCGTTACCTTCTCGTTACAGCTCACCTCGCATTCTGTGTCCGGAGTTATGATAAAGTCACAGCATTGCATTGCACTATTGCACTGGCTTGGCTTGTGCTTAACCACATCTCCTAATGCAATCCACGGATCAAAAGATTCTTCCGTCGCCATCCGCTCGACTTCTTCCATCCAGCCACGGAACGCTCTATGCCATGATCTTTTTCAGTCTTGAATGCATGATAATATGGCCTCTACACAGGATTGATGCGCAGTTCAACCTCACAGACATCGGCACTTGTCATTCTATTAGCATATATTCTTTGAGATTGGCCCTTCCTTGGTGCCTACCGGCTGGCCTGTCTAGGCCTGTCACTGAATAATTCGGGGTCCCGGTACCCACCCCTCGCCGAGCAAAGCGACAACAGGTCCGCCGTTATCTGCGGCACGGCGTCACTCACTCTTGGCCTTCAGGAGAGAGACATCGCGATCCCTTCCAAAAGTGGGAAGTGCCATTCCAACCCGCAAGATTACGTACTGTGATGTATGCAGTTAGGGCAAATGTCCCGGAGCAGTCAAAGGCCCGGCAACACAACTACTCCCGGAGGGCGACTCTCTCCATCCAAGCTGGCGCGAGAATTTCCGGCTGATTTAACTTGTCGCGGCGATTATTAAAATTTTTCCTCCCACATTATAGTCCTAGTACAATATCGACCATCTCAGGAGGACCCCTAAAAAGCATTCTATATACCGACCCCTATCACGTCCTAGCCAACCCTGTTGCAGATCCGGTTGACGGCTCACAGGCAGTTTCCCTGCTGCGCCTTGCATTTCTAGCCAAGCTTATGAGTTCTGGTCTGTGATGATACAAGATTTCTTGTCCTTTCCAGGCTTCTGGAACGGATCTCGTACTACTAGTTAGAGGCTTGTCGCCAGGCCCACCACCGAGCATAGCATGTGTTGTTTCCGATCTGCTAAGGATTGATCTTTCGCTTTTAGACACATCCACGTTCCCTGTCGGAGCCCAGCGATGAAAGTCCAACGCATTTTGATGTTGAACAAACTCGTGGAAATGCGTTTTGTAAGATTTTCACATCGTCGTAGAGGGGCCCAGGCCGTTGCAGATCCTCTTACAAAAGACATGAGGGAAGCAGTCAAGCATGTGTGACTGACCAGCCGGGTATAGCCAGACGGTGCTCTACTGCTAATATCGGAGCGCGATCGCAGCCGGTGTATGTATATCATTACTCTCTCCGTCGACCTCAGCCCAGTGTAGATCCCTGGGGTCATTAGTGTGTATCTGCACGACTGTTGCTCACTACTCTCGATCTGTACTCGACCCGAAGCTAGACCTCTGCTGGATCCATAGCTATTTTCGGCCGTTCCCGAGTTGTGCATCTTGTTTAAGTTATGGCCCTGCACATATATGTATGGCAGCCCCAAAGTCACTTTTATACCCTTGCCTGCCCTTGCCCAGGTCCAGACTTTTGCGAATATCCTACGATACTTCATCACGGCGGGCATGGTGGAGCCGTGTCACATCTGTGAAAGCGAACAGCTCCCCCCCCCCCCAACGGTCTCCAACTTCATATATATTAGGTCACTGTGAGCGGTCTTGAACAACGTCATGGCTCCCAGAAATATCATGAAGCGACGACTTTGTCGTCGCAGCCATGGCGCCTCGCCACGGAAGTGTGCCCCACGGTACTCTATTCTATTGTAGCGCTGAACAACTCGGGTTGATGTATCCAGGTCGCTGGCAGCAGTCGACTCAGTCACTCCGGAGGATTTTAGCTCTGACAGGGCTTGATAGGGTTGCATGCTGATCCAATGAAACCGGCAGTCTGATAAACACCCTGGTCGAATGCTGCCCGTCTCTGATACGTCGTCCCCCGTGGAGACTCGCTACCACTCCCACTCTCCTTACCTGAACAGGAAGGCATGATCTCCAAGCGGCATATGACGTGCAGCTAGTCTTGTCTCACTAGTCGATTTGAATTCTTTTTCGCATTGGAAGACACTCGAGACGCCTTGCTAGTTCTGGGCGATGCGAACATGTTATCAACCGAGATCTACTATCATGATGTCTCGTATATCTAATCAGGAACAGTAACACGGAATGACTAGACAAGGCAGGTAACCATATCAACGTGATGATATGACGGCGTTATAGTATCGGGGCCAAGGTTGATCCACAGATGACGCCAAATTCGCAAAGACTTGCGGCAATCCTGCTATTGTGACGATGTTACCAACCCGATGCATCAGGCCTATGGCAACCGCCCAGCTAATACAGCCTGGAGTTGTGCTCGCCGATGTGTAGTTAGGAAACGCAACTTCTGGACACACACAACACGCCAGGTTTCTGAGTTTCCGTAACGGGGTTACTGTGGCACTAACGGTATAACGGTAGGATTACGCCAAGGAAAATGTACTTTTACGCTGTGCCGCCGATCCACAGAATTGTCCACCTCGACACAGGGACATTTATACACACGGAGGGAGATTTTGACGCGTACCCTTATTGGCCTGTGTTGGGCCATTCTGTTTCCTACCCCTTGGCTTGCTTCAAAGACTGAGGCGGAGCAAGCCACATTGTCTGATATGTTTTGTACACATCTACCCCTGCATTTGTGCTTGCGTACACGGAGGGGGCTGTACTAAACACCTCACTTACATACAGACAGCTACCTAACTGCGGGAAGGACCCTTAGTACCTAGATAATCCTATGTGCGGTCGAAATCTACGCTAGCAAAGAAGAGGTTCTTGGCAGGTTACGACTCCTATCGTTTAGCCTGCAACTACTGGCGGCCCATGGTGTCAAGATTGGGGGGTTCTGGGGTTTTTTGATAATGGTCCTGGCCCGACCCTATCAACTCGCGTAACAAGTTCGAACTTGAGCTGGCCACCTACTACCTTACCTTAGTCCTGCAGTCCCAACATAAATCACCCCTGACCTATGGGTTGATCAGCTACATGGATGTCCAGAGATTTTGCGTCATGTTTCTAACTAGTAGTGTTGTTGGCTCATTACCTGAACCTCAATGTCAGATACATACTTGAGGAAGCACATCTCATCTCGTAACCAGGCGTGGATCCTTTGATCATCCTTCTTTAAATATTTATTTCCGTTGTCGCTGCCTTGCCCATCCAAAAGAAGATTATAAGGAATCCTTCGGGCCCGTCGTCTGATTCAGGAGCATCAGTAACTCAGGTTAACCAGTCGTTGTACTACCGCCACGCCTTACGGGCCACGAGGCACCAGATTCCATACATACCTTTACCGAATAAACCGAGATCTGCTACCTGGGTCACATTTAGTCCTCTCTCTCTGCCTGTCCCCTACCTGGGCCCACATCATCATTACCGTCTCTCTGCTTCGGTGTCTGCTATTCACAATGTCTGGAACATCTTCTCCACGCAGTGGTCGTCCACTTACAACATCGTATGTGGACTTGATGAAGCCTGATGAGGATTGGAGAAATCTCCCTGATGCCGCCGAACGAAGAAAGATCCAGAACCGGCTTGCCCAGCGAGCATATCGTAAGTAGTCATAGCCGTCATGTTTCTAACCCTCCCATCAAAACTAACAACGTCCAAGGCCGCAATATGCGAGATAGAACCAAGGAGGTAGAAAGGTTGAAGAAGCAGCTCCAGCAACTCCAGCAGTCAATGAGTTCGGATCCATCGACCACACCGCCGCCTGAGCATGAGCTCGCGTCTGGTGATAGAAGTCCGACCAGCCTAGGAGACTCGTATGCTCATAGTGCTGACATGGTATCAACGAGCAATGGCTCCCAGCGAATGAGCGATTACCTCCAAACCTGGTCTCATAACTCAGGGCCTGAGCATTTAAATGGCCTAGGACTTACATCAGATGGAGAGAACCCTCTCGGCTTTGATACCTCGTCTTTCTTTCCATCGGTCCAGAATTCCAACGATGTAGTACCGGAGCTTTCGTCAGCTCCGTCTGCGAGTCGTCGAAACCGTGCCCTTACCGCCAATATCTCCTCGGCACCTGTGCAACATCCGCACCACCTACGCAGTAACAGCATTCCCCCGATTTTTACATCCAGCTGCTCCAGCCCCATGTCGTGGCCGCAAGCGAGTACCACGGAGAGTCACGACGGGCTTCGTGTCACTACCAAGTAAGATACTCGACTTGGCCCGTTCTGCGCCGCATAATGTACATGACTAATCTGCTTTTTGTTAGTTTCAATGTATATAATAACGCCGAGGAAATGCCCCTGTACCACCCAGAATCCACATTCCCCATAGAGGACGGGATCACACAGTCTAGCGCATATGCCACCTCCCCAGATTCGGATTTAAATAGTCCTGCTGGGTGGTCACCCTTGGAAAGAAAATCGGGGACCAGGCCCGGTAGCTCTTCTCTAGCCTCGACGTTTCTCTCCAATGTTAGCGTCGCAGAGGTCCCTGAGATGCAAAACTCCTTTCCCGAAACTAGTGCACCCTTGCTACACTTTGCAGTTGCTGGCGGCCATACGGACACATTACGGCTGCTTCTCCAGCGCCCTGACGTCAACGTCAACGGCAGGGACACTGCGGGATACACAGCCCTTCAACGAGCTGTGATGAATGGGCGTACGGATATGGCGGCTATGCTTCTCGAACATGGTGCGGTCGTTGACAGAGACGACAATTGGACGGCCGAAGTTATGCAACGTGCCAAACTTGAAGCTCAATAATCAGTCCCGATCTTTTATTTATTTATTTTTGTTTTCTTTCCCTGTTCTGTCGAGTGTAAGTGGTTGTTGAGTTTCGAAGTCGTCCGCATTGTAATGTACGAGTCCTGGCGTGTCCGTGTATAGCAGTTGGAGGGAATGGCCCGAATAAGGCCCGTATATGAGATGGGTTAGATATCTGTGGGTTAAATAAGGGAATGGCGTTTGATGGTCTTATTTATACCCAAGGGAAATTTAGAAGCGCTCCAATGGAAAGTACCCCAGGAAGCGGAAATCAAATTCACCATTAGCTTGGCTCTCAATCATAGGGGAAACTTTTCCTGTTGGAAGTCATAAATTGTGCTGCAAATTTGAGGCCAACTTTTATGTGGAAGATTCGAGCTGAGATTATAGTTAGGGGTTCCAGGGCGGGAGTCTTTGCAGCGACGGACTGGTTGAGGATCTTACGGCAAGATATATATCTCTCAACCCATTATATTCCGTTTGCGGCCAATTCCCAGGACTTTGCAGATGATTTATATGTAAGAATATGGGAGCCGGGCTTGGTACGAAACGCTGGTTTATTTTCTAAACGCCTGCTAGTGCTGTCAAATGAGAAAGCGTTAAGCGTCACGTCAGTAGTTAAATATTAGCCTTGGGAGAGATCTATACCCGGACCTTGGTAATCAAGCAGCTTCTTGCTGGTCAAGTTCTCGAATTTCATATTATATCCAGCAGCATCAGAGTAGACCATCAGACTTTGCACAAGCAGGTCGGTTCAATGGGAGGTCGATAAGCCTGTAGTGAGACTGACATAGTATTTTTCACTCTTTAAGAGGGCCGCACACAACACATTTTATATTCCTTGCTTTCTTAAACGTCTCGGTAGTTGTTGGGATATTAATTGCACTCTTATCTGTGCAATCACTATATATTTCATTTTACTTGATTGCGTGCTCGAGATAAGGTGCTTAAAGATGCCCAGAAGAGACCCGAGCACACGGGCTTACGGTCCAACTTCCGCTCGACCGCCTTTTCGCCGTTCAACGTTACCCGGAGTCACCCGGACCCGGCTATATAGTTACTTCGCGGCTATGATAACGTTGACCTAACAGCTCCCCATTGCTGGGAGAACCACTCGCGCTCACGCATCACAGTATTGGTCGGCGGCCGGAGAGCCCCGCTACCAAGTTCTCTTGTTCTGCAGGTGAAGTAAACTCAAATGCTGTTTTTGCAGTCATATAATTCCACTACATAGGTAAGTCGTCCCTGAATTCTCCGTTGCTGTAGATTGGTTGTTACTCAGACGCGATATGGTGGATGCTAAAAGGACGGGTTGCTTGGATTTCTACAGCTCAAGGCACGAGTTCCTTAGATGTCTGTCTTACACTCTGTAGGTAGTTTCCATATCTAGGGCTGCTAGGGTATCGCCAAGCAAGTTAATCTCAACATCCCCAGATTTACAGATTCACTTGTGGGGTTGAATGCGGACGTGCTGCCGATCAGCCGTCAACGGTTCCACATATTGCGGCCCTAGCTGCGGCCAAGCTCTTGAACATTGTGGCTTAGTAGGAGGATTGCAGATAATCCTCGCTATTATGCGAACTTTACGTATTGATGCAAGCTTTTGAATGTGTCAACTAGCTACGGGAGATATGGTGGCATGGCCATTGCCTGGAGTGCTTCGAACCGTACCTAAGTGCAAGGATTGCTCACTTATAACTTCAACTTCAGAGGTTTCACTCTGGGGTTACTACGCAGGCAGCAGAGCAGGCCTGCAGGATTATCCGAGGCCAGTTGCAGATATGACTGTTATATTTTTAGATCCAGGTCTTTACTAGCTATTGATAAGCACAAGCAGTGCAGGCAGTCACGGGAATACATGTACAAGGTAGGGGTAAAGAACAGGGGTCCGGAGGATGACCTAGCGTCTCGGAGTTATTGACATTGCTTTAGGAAACAATCAGTATCTTGAAATCTCTCAATAAGTCAATTGTCGCATGTGCTCCAGCTGTGCATTTCACAAGTGACACAACGCCACATACGGGAGGGAGCACGAGGACAAGTCAGAATCAGCTATAAATAGTACTTTACTTCTAGTCATCGTCCTAGTGAGCAACGACTACTTATAGAACCTAGGTATAGCCACACTTTATTAGTCTAGTTAAACCGGTATATTTTCAGCCATATGTCTGACGGACTTGGGAATTCCCGTAAAATCCAAATGGAATTTTTAAAATGACGGACGGAGACGCCACAATAGCGAGATGAAGGGGGAGGACAAATAATTATCATTGACCAGTCCTGCTTGTTTAGTACAGGAATACAATATGTGCACAATACGAACCTCAGGAATACCTACATATTTATCACTGCAGATGATGTGAGGAGATGTTGCCAGGTACTGCCATTAAAGCAGATAAGAACCCATGGCATTAGCTTCTGTCGATATGTAGGGATTGAGGTCCTACTCCTACTGATTGTCCCTCCAAATGGTCACTTTCTTCTATAAAAAGCTCATTCAGCATGCATCTCTCCTCCCTCCATACGTGGTATCTTCGCAGATCTTTCCCTAAGATGCCAGGGGTGCCTTGGGGGTTTTAATACGAGACTGGTGGCTAAGTTGTGATAGATCAGGACAACTGATGTTCTAAGTTATCTGCCCGTGTGGTATTTGAGAAGCAACATGTAAACTACACACCACACTTTGGAGTTCTGCCTGTCCAGTTACTACCCAAGGAAGGGTAACAATCCCTAACCTAAACTATTAGACTTGCATGTAACTGTATACTGTAGTCACTTTGATCTCCGTGATCATCTTGATCCAATACAAGCAGGGCGGTATCGATAGTATTCATGGTCAGTAAAGGTCGCTTAGTGCGCAGTTTCGTGGATGGATGATAAGTATATTTAGATCCAATACTACAAGATACCTAGGTATATTTTCTTTCCCGACCTAAACATACAGGGGTCTGGTGCTGCTAGTACTTGGCGACAGGGCGACGAACACGGCCCCGGAGTAGGAGGTTGACTACTTCGGCGGCACGTATGATTGTCTAAGTGCCATCGCAGCCTCATACATATGACCTACACGCCGCAATATATATCCCTTCCAGCATAGGTAGCATGAAGTATATAGATACCGGGGGGCATCTGTATATGGCGTGATTGGACTTGCTAGTAGTTTGCCCCCCTTTTTTTTTCTGTGCCTATACCTAGTCTTCTAAAAGTCTAACAATTCACCAATCCATGATATCCCTAGTATACAACACCAGATCCCCGCCGTGCTTCGTTGGTAGTCTCGGCGAGCACCTTCATCATGCCATTGCACAACTCATTTAAGCCGATCATGAATTTTTCCCGCGTGGCCTTGTCAGATTTTAGGCCTACGGCTCCCCTATCATCTAGGTCAGTAAGCCGGGCCCCAGGGAGATTGAGTGCAGCCAGCTGTCCTCCTGACTGATTCAAATGCTATACCAGGCCGGTGCCGACTTGAACGGGCCGTGTACGACGTTAAAAATGGGAGGTAGTTGCTATGAGAGTAATGTTATTAACATCATCCTGGCACAATACGTAAAGATGGAAGAGAAGATGACTCTGGATGACCGGTTTACTTCAAACTACCATCCGTGCTTGTCATAATCGCATATATAGGTTCCGTCCTCGATTATTGCAGGAGCAGTCGTACGGCCTGGCAGAGCTACAAAATAACGTATACGTTAGGCTACATGTGGACAACGATGTCCTCTAGTTTGACTTCAGCGACCGAATGCCAGATATAGTTCACACCGGCATAAGCGATAACGATGTCAATGCGGCTAATCTCCGGGCCCTCGATATTCTTGACGGCGTCAAAGGCATCCTTCTAGAGGTAAGTATCAATCTGAACTACGAGAAGCTTAGTGCCTAGCTTCAAGTGTTCCATTGTGGCCGCACGGTCTGGGTTGCGGTCGACGGCAATGATTGTGTGGTCCTACAGCTTGATGTAACGTTCAAGAAGGCCTTTACCCAAGCCCGGGCGATTCCGTATCCCTGTAATCCGTCACACAGTTTCAGAAGAAATAAAGGGCTTCAATCGAGGTAACCATCAATAGAATGCGGCAAATACAAATACGCTTGACATATTGCCAGTTATCCATTCCAAGACAACCCTACATATTTTATTGCTACTAACCCTCGAACAAGTCATTCAAGCTCTAATTCATACCAGCTCAAATTTCCTACAACCACGAAACATCTAAGATGTCCTCTAAAGCACTCCTTCGGCGGTAAGGCCATTGGCACTCTTTGGAGGGTACCTCGTCCATGGGCTAATAAATTGAGGCAGCTTTATCAAAGCCGCCTTGCTTACCCTACTTTCCCAGCAAACTATGGCCATGCCAACTATAGTGAATCCAAGAACGGAACGTGAGGTGACAGTTCGCGATGGTGTCGAGCCCTGTGAATCGTCAGCGGCGACAGTCGGGGATGGCACCCCGATCCAGCATATCTTACACAAGCAACTCACAGAGAGCCAACACTGCTCGGACTCCAATTCGTGCTCTGTGGCATTCACCAACGAGAACTCTCTCACCTTCGAGTGGTCCGCTGTACTAGGTCCTACAGACGCAATATTTATAAGTGCAGGCTTTTCGGTCTCAGAAAGCTTCTCTGACTCTAGACAATACACATGCGATGGGAGTAAAGGGGATGTAGTGTGCGTGTGGTATGGGATGGCTCATACTGGATATACTGTAAGAAATGAATACTATGGGTCTTGCATTCCAGTTCGTAGCACAGATCCTTACGTTATATACGCACCCAACGATAACAATGTAAATGGGCCCGGCTATTATTGTGTTGAGGGGGATGCCTGCCGCACGGTCGACTCGGAGTACTGGCAGTATGGTGTGAAGACTGGCCCCCCTTAAGGGAAAATGGAGAACAGGTGGATATATTTGAGAGTGACAGTGGTCAGCATAGTCTATCTTCCTAGCCCCTTTCCGTTGCGGAGTAGAGCTCTGGGTCTAAACATTGTCAGGCTATATACGTATTTCGAAACTGCTCTTCAAACACGGACAAAATACTTTTATTATATTGCTCCCTTACTCAAATTTTCGTATCGTGCGGAATGGATTATAAACGCCATTACGTTGACCTGGCATACCCTCAAGATACTCCACATCATGCATCAGCACTACAGTATTTGTAAGTTCTTTCATATATGCAGACTTGCTGCTTATGAGAGGATGTATCAATTGTTGAAGAGTTATCCTATAACAGTTACTGTATGAACATATTTAACCTTGCCCCCTTCCAACCTCACCTCGTGAGAGTCAGGCATGTTCCCAAGGGAATCGAATGAGCATAGAACATCCACCGATCCAATCTCCTCGTCAATAACATATCGCCTATTTCCGTTTGGTACCTGACTACCGCCCCTCGGTAGTGTGGCACCACAAGGTTTAGTCAACATCGACCCTTCAACTCGCTCACAGTCAGTTCCCCAGGGAATAGAGTCTGCTGCCGTCGCATCTGTCCACATGTCGAGATATGCATCTCCCACCCTCTTGAGCTCGTCTCGGCTGGCTCTCTGATCTTCCTCGAGTGGTCCCCAGTTCTCTTGCTCAATATACTCTAGGGTCTGCGGCGCATTGAAGAACAGGCTACCAGTAGTGGCCGCTATTGTATCAATCATGGCAATCGAACTTGTATTCTCCCCATCATGTCGGATCTGGGTCGATGTGACATACGGTTTGGAGCCAGTGGTCGATATCAGCATGGTATAGCTTGCACATGCGGTGGTATCGGCCGTCGAGCGATTGAGATCAATCATCAGCGGTTGGCTTAGTACGCCAGTTTTTACGTCCAACCCTTCGTTGTTTTCTTGATATGTAAAGTTAGTGGCAGATAGCGCAAGGCCATCGATGTTCCCGCTAGTCTGCGCTTCGATGTAGCTGTTCGCCGCTGCAAGTAGCCCTTCCCGCGAACATTGAGCCGAGCCCAAAGTGAAGCTCATCGTCATGCTTACGATGACTCCAAATACTCCCTTCCCATTCTGTTGAAACATGATGATAAAGTCTGATGCAATCAAATTCAAGGTTGAAGACGCTTCCAAGATGGCGAGTCCTTGGATACCTTAGGAATTCCAAATGCTTTATTCTTCCGTCGTGGGTAAGCGACATATATATATATAAACATGCTCTCAATAGGGAAGTCAATACAGTACCCTAAATATGTGCCGTTCCCCTTGCGGAGCGGACTTCTAGCCATATTGATTATCCGCGCTTAATATTAAACCGGCGCAACGGTGGGTGGCCAGGGAGCCGCCACTCTTTGAACAACCATCGAATCAGATAAGTAGCCCTTAGATTTTCTTAGATTTTACAGTACCTAGCTCATTATAGGTTTCAATAGCTCCAGCTTGCTTCTATACATCCATCCCTGAGACGGAGCAACCCTGGGGTCCCGGACCGTCCCGCGGCGCTGTGGCACGCCCGGCAACGCATTGCCCCCCTCCACCCTTCGTCCGTGGCCGTGTCCCGGGACACCTAAGCACAATCCGTCTCCTAGTTGACCAGTATTAAACCATATATTTGCCAATAACACGACGCACTACCGCCCTACGGGGCATTGTCGAAGAAACAGAATCAAATGACCTATGGGTAGAATTTCATTTCAAATGGAAAATCGAAACTGATACTCGAAGCAATGGTTCAAATCTTCAAAATTCTTTTTTCCCCTTCTTTTTTCCTCTTTCCCCTAAGCGTGTATTACAAATTTATGTAATACCCTCTACCAGAAGGTTACTTTTGATGGCGAGAACAAGCCTACTCAGGTCATAACACAGTTTTTCTTATATATATTTTACGTAAACCAGTTGTTGGCACTTGGCTTTCTATGACTTGACCAAGTTTTATATTTACAATAAATAGTATGCTTTTCGAGTATACATAGTTAAATGGCCTTCGCTTGAGCGTTACCTTCCAAACTGTGATGCGCATACTCTTCTGTCTTGATTAGTCTTTGTACCTCTTCATTACATCAGTTGTATGTTCAGCAGTTCATTCAATATACGCGCATTAACACTACCGAGGTATGCGTCCTGAACATCAGGGTCTACTATATTGCCCTGAATTGGACTGTTGCATTAGTTCAGCCGGTTAAATAGCCATGCGGAGACACGAGTTAGCGACAGCAAGGTCCACATCTTGACGTCTCGACAGATATATCTGCCCGATCTCATGCGGGGTACAATGTGTTATGTCGATGTAATTATTCTCCAATGATGCCGATCATGAACTCTTGGATAAATGGTGCCCCAAAACAAGGAATACGTACGTGTAATAACTCCCCACCATCAATATCGCAGGGATTCGAAAGTTGGAGAAGTTGAATATGAAGATGTGATGCTCAGGAACCAAGGCTTGGCATACTCCATTCGGTTGACTGCATGCCGAGGAAATGATTTCACTTGCAGATCTTTGACGGCCCGCAGCCGCACAGCCGGTATATAAGACAGATATGAAGAGTTAAAAGTTAAACTGTTGTAAAATTCGAGTGTACTCACGGGTTAGTTGGATAGCATTCACCTGGAGAAGTGTGACGATGAAGCATTCGACAAGGTCACTGGTAGCTCTCTCATGCCTCAGCGCTCAAGCGCTGGGGAAGATGGATTTTCCCGATTGCGTTAATGGGCCCGAAGTCTTGACGAAGAATCTGGTCTGTGACACCACGGCACATCCCTCGGAGCGGGCTGCGGCGCTTATCAGTGCTTGGAACGTCGACGAGAAGGTAGCCAACTTCATAGAGTAAGTCATGCTGGGGAAGATGAGTTAGCCACGGATCTGACGCGATATTAGCAAGAGCCCGGGAGCGTCACGCTTAGGTTTAGCAGCTTACGATTGGTGGAACGAAGCTCTTCACGGAGTTGGTTCTTCTCCTGGCGTTGTATTCGCTGATTCTGGCGAGTATTCATCCGCGACCTCCTTCGCCAGTCCAATCTTGATGTCTGCTGCTTTTGACGATGGGTTAATCCACGAGGTAGCTGAAGCGGTCAGCACTGAAGCTCGAGCATTCAGCAATGCTGGGAATGCCGGTCTCGATTACTGGACCCCGAACATCAATCCTTACAAGGACCCGAGATGGGGGCGAGGGTCGGAAACTCCGGGCGAGGATCCGTTTCGTATCAAGGGCTACGTCAAGGCCTTGATAGACGGGCTACAAGGTGACCAGAATATCACTAAGGTCATCGCGACATGCAAACACTATGCTGCTTATGATCTCGAGAAATGGGAGGGAATTACGCGATACCGCTTTGATGCAATTGTCGGAATGCAAGACCTCGTCGAATATTATCTACCGCCATTTCAACAGTGCGCACGAGATTCCAAAGTCAAATCCATCATGTGTTCATATAACTCTGTAAGTGTCACCCCAAGCTCCTTTAAACCCCCCTTTCTCGCTACTCAGAGATTCGGGGCAAGAGAACCTGTCAGAACCCTCTAGTCTTTCGTTAGTTGGGTAGCTACTGACTCTTAATATCACAGGTTAATGGAACTCCAGCCTGTGCGTCAACCTACTTGATGGAGACAGTCCTGCGAGACTTCTGGGAGTGGACGGATGAGAGCCAGTATGTCACCAGTGATTGTGATGCTATCCTGAACTTCCACCAGGATCACAATTACACGACCACCGCAGCACAATCAGCTGCCGTCGCTTTGAAATCTGGCACAGACACAATCTGCGAGTATACATCTATTACCGATATGACAGGTGCCTGGAACCAATCTTTGATCCCAGAACCTATCATGGACCAAGCCCTTCGCCGCTTATACGAGGGACTGATCCGAGCCGGATATTTCGATCCTGCAGACGCGACTTCGTATAGGTCGCTTGCCTGGAAAGACGTCAATACACCTGAGACCCAGGCACTCGCCGTTCGATCTGCAGCTGAAGGAATCGTACTCAAGAAGAACGACGGTATCCTTCCCTTGAAAAATATCAATGCCTCAATAGCACTTATAGGCTTCTGGGCAGCAGCTGGAAATACTTCAATGCTTGGAGGGTATGCTGGGATTCCACCTCATGTGAGTAGCGTCCACGATCACTTGTCACCCCTTTCGTCTTTTGTTTGAGAAGGTATTCCTTGGTGGGATATATTTGGAAGTTAGATGGTCTCCGAGACAGGTCTTGGAACTCCGGGCAATTGGCCAAACTGGACAGAGAAAATACTTACTCTCGGTACTATAGTACTTCTCGCCGCTTTACGCAGCCCAGCAACTTGGGTTCCAGACGACCAATGCAACCGGTCCAGTCAAACAGGTGGCTTCAGATGAGGACACTTGGACTACGGCCGCATTGGAAGCAGCCAACAATTCCGATATAGTGATATACTTCGGTGGAAACGACATGTCGATCGAGTCGGAAGAACTAGACCGGACATCCATCGCCTGGCCGGAAGCTCAGAAGGCTCTGATCGAGAAGCTCTGCGCGCTCGGAAAGCCCTGCATCGTCGTTGAACTGGGTGACCAGAACGACGACGCCCCGCTACTAGATAGCGATGACGTATCTGCTATCCTCTGGGCTGGATTCCCTGGCCAGGATGGAGGCACTGCCGTCTTTGATATATTGACAGGAAAGACTGCTCCGGCTGGCCGACTACCGGTGACTTTATATTCTGCGGACTATGTCGATCAGGTCCCGATGACCGACATGAGCCTTCGCCCGAGCGAGACTAATCCCGGCAGGACGTATAAGTGGTTTGACGGGGCAGTCTTGCCTTTTGGATTTGGACTACACTACACCACTTTCGAGCCTTCATTTGCGCCAGACGCGTTTGCCGAGAAGACGTACAGTATCGACGAATTACTAAGTACGTGCAGTGAGAAGTATCTAGACCTGTGTCATTTCGAGACAGTAGGCATCTCGATCAAGAACACCGGCAACGTAACGTCAGACTTCGTCGCTTTGGCCTTCTTGTCGGGGGAGCATGGCCCAGCCCCCTACCCGATTAAGGAACTCACCGGATACTCGCGAGTCAAGGGGATTGAGCCAGAAGAATCGAAGGAGGATGTGCTGAATTTGAAACTAGGAGACTTGGCACGCGTGGATGAACACGGTAACACTGTCTTGTATCCTGGAACGTATGACCTCTTACTTGATGTGCCGACACAAGATACAGTCAGCTTCGAACTGACAGGGGAAGCGAAGACGCTCATAGAGTTCCCGCAGCCTCCCGCGGACTTAGGAGAAGGTAACGGCCACGAAAAGTTCACTCCCAAGTAAACTGAGCTCCGTAAGGTAGATTGGATATCTAGGCATATTTCGAGTCACACGTGAACCGAGTTTCTGCTAACGTTACGTGAGGCAGGCTTTATCTTAGACTTAGAGCTATAATCAATATAATTGGGTATTCTTGTATCATGCTGTCAACTGCGAAAGTTCATTTATGCTGGCTTTTTGCTCTGCCATTCTATTTACACGCTTCGGTTCACAGATTGCTCTTCAATCTCGACCTTCGAAACATCGTGCTTATCACCCTCGGCAACTATAAATTTATCCTCTTCTGACTCGCCAAATAGCTTGCCCATATGTTCGAGAGAGACGCCTGAAGCTGTTTAGTCATAGTAATTTTACCATCGGGGAATAGCAGCGTACCTTTTGTTTCAGGAATAAAGAACCAGACGAAGAAGAACATGGAAACACAGAAGCTACCAAAGATCAAATAGGTACTACAAGGTAAAATGGTGTTAGTAGAGCCCGCCATTACAGCTGTATATCTGACTCACCCGTATCCGTGAGGTCCAACCGTGGCAAGCATATTGGGTACGGCTCGGGCGACGACAAAGTTGAACAACCATTGCGTCGCTGCGCCCAGCGCCACATTCATTGGTCGTAGACGAGCTGTAGGTATTTCGGAGATCAGGATCCAGCAGGCAGGTCCCCAGCCAAACTGAAAGAAGGCGGCGAAGATAAAGATACAGACTAGGGCGACGTATCCAGCTGGAGGCACATCTGCGCCTTCTACAGGCGGCGCGATTCGGATATATAGTCCAATATAGAACATGCAGAAGGCCTGTCCTACCGAAGAGACGAGTAGTGAGCTGCGGCGACCAAGCGAATCGGCCATGAAGAGCAGGAACAGTACGCATGCCACCACTTTGACAATACCATAAACGCCAGTACTCAAGAGGGAGTTGGAGGTTCCAACGATGCCAAGGTTCTGGAAGATCAAGGGAGCGTATGTGTTAATAGCATTCGTGCCAGTCATCTGTTGACAGATCATAAGCATGATGCTGAGGAGGGCTCGTTTGCGGTTGGTAGCAACAGTCCACATCTCCTTTTGAAGTGACCAGAAGCTGGCATCTCCTATCAGACGTCGTTCGTAGTCAAGCTGGTCGGCGATCTCCTGAAACTCCTCTTGTAGATACGGGTGATCTGGCGGGAGGTGTCGGACCCTGGTGAGCACCGCCTTTGCTTCCTCCCAACGGTCCTTGCGAGCCAAGTATCTTGGTGATTCATTACAGATCAACATTAAGAAGAAGAGGAGGAGAGCCGGTAGACCTTGGACGGCCAGTGGCATGATGTACATCACGTGGCCCTTCAAGTGTACGCTGACAGCGAAATTGACCCAAAATGCGATCATGCCTCCGGTAACGATGAATAGTTGATACATTCCAGTGAGCAAGCCACGAATAGCACGGGGCGCATTTTCGGCAACGTAGATCGGGTTCACAACACTCGAGCAACCAACTCCGAGACCTGATGGCTCACTCGTTAGTCTGGGAAACGGCTGGTCACGATGAAGCAGGGGGGACAGGGGAAACATACCAGATATAAATCGACCGATGTACATCGGCTCAAGGTGGCCTGAGGATGCGGCCTGCATGATCACACCCACAAGAGTGAAAGCTGCCGCGGCCATCAGGCACGATCTACGGCCATAGGCATCCGTCAGGGGAAAAGCTGCAAGTGCACCTACGAAACACCCAGCTTGCAACACAGAGACGATGTTGCCCTGGAGATTTGCGGTGGCCACGCTGTTCTTGCTTCCAAGGTCAAAATCACTAATAAAGCACATTGTCAGAACTTATTCCAGAACAGGGAGACCATAGAGACAGCCACAGGGCACTGACGCGATGAATGGGTCAAGAGTAATAACACCCCCGATAACACCGCTGTCCCAGCCAAAGGACATGGCACCGAAACAAGCCTATGGGAGCAAATATCAGTTCTGTAAAAGATCGCATGAGAAGAGTAAGCGGGTTGCTTACAGAGCATGCTAGCAGATAGACTCTCCAGCCGTAAATCTCCTCGGGGTCATTCTGCATCGCCTCATTTTTGACGATTTTCTTTAGAAGAAACGACATGATTGCCGATGAGTGGGTGCTTCCAGCCGCCGTGTCCCAGGTCTAACGTCTGCTTTCTCGAGCCTCTTTCGGGAAATAGTCACGTTGCTACCTCCCACGTTGTCTTCGACGATTCAAGAGAATGAGAAAGAAAGTTCATGGCTGCGTAAGACGAGCGCGAGACGCTACCTTGAAGGATAAGATATACGCATGTAAGTCCGTGGCGCTATATTTCGCCGCACGTAAATGAATTGCAGTACCACACTATTGGAGCGGGAACGTGCCTTTGGCCACACTAAGTTAGATGTCACACAGCTTGGCAAAATGGGAGATCCGGGGGTCTGGAGCGTTGGAGAGGAATGCTTGTCTGGTCTAGAGTCCTATAATCGGTGGAAAAATGGGTGTTGGGTATATTCCACCAAGCAAATCGAACGATTGATCTGGACGAAAGGCGTTGGGGGTTATTGGACCGAGAGAACCTCCTGCCCTAGTGATGAGCTTACAACTAGGTACTTACTTGGTAGGCCCCTGGTCTCCGAGCTAATACTCCATACACGTAGGCGACAAAGCCTACTTAGGTAAGCTCTAAAGCAAAACAAGGTAGTTCTTATATAGTATAGTCCTATTTCGCCGGCCTACATTTCACGGAAGACTATTAGGATATAGGAGCCATGAAGTCAATTCATTGCTGAGTCCGAAGTTAACTTGGTGAATATGCTAACGGTTGACGCTCCGGGAAATTTAAATACTAGGAATCCGGTAGATATTCAGCACAAGCTGGTAAAAGCTGGGGTTGTATGGGGAGTGGGTATGGAGTTGAAGACCAATGCTGGGGACTCGTGGTGCTCGGCACAATTCCAACCTATCAGCAACGTTTGGTGAAGCTCAGAAGCTAAGGAAGCTAATGAATACCCAGTCCTCTACTGCGGAGATAATGCTCTTTTTAGGCTCAATGCGGGGGTTAGCCGATGTACGCATGTCCGCTGAACTGCTGATGGAGTGCCATTACGCGAATTAAGCTGAAGTTAAAACGTGGATATCGTGGAGCTGAGACTTCGTATTACCTACTCCTAGAACGCGTGAATCAAGGGTCCAAGGGATCCCAACTACGTAATAACTGTTGATATAAGAAACTTGGTTGAGTATATAGTGTCTGTTGGAGACTATAGTCAATGAATTATAGGAAAGTCGATATTGGACGTACGCATATACCCCCTTAACAACCCAAAAGTCTTCAGACTTGGAAATAAACCATAAAATATACAAGTTACATCAAGACAGTAACAAGCATTGTGCTGTTTGGAACAACCCTCTAAGACTAGAATAGTCGTCCAGTCAAGGATAGTATCCCATTTACACATGTTTGCGGGGCACCCACGAATGGGTCTTCGAAGTTGAGATGAAGCTGTTCGGAGGATTACTATACCGGTTATTCGTCTGTAGGACTAGTTAATTCCTATTACATCATATGGGCATTTGCACTCATTAAATCAGGTTGGTTCTATACTGAAGCTGTACCTGCATGCGGTCTGCAATGTTGTGATACCATCCTTAGTTTCCGATCAGCCGCATCCTAGTCAGCAACAATGGGTAGATAGAAGGTATCGCCATTTGGAGTACCATAAGCCTCTACTGGTCCCACCTCTCTGCGGTCATCACCAATTCCCGTCCCTTTCTGCGCGAAATGTTAGCTAATCCGTCAATATCGGTACTGGGCCCCGACCCAGCACATCGGAGATGCGTGCTGAACGGGAACGCCTTCCAACAAGACGCCATCCAATCATTCAACGGCTGGCAGTATGCGTGTTTCTACGCCTCGCTGCCGGGCGCAGCTGAGCCGTTATATATACACATATCTCGCAGGAAACTACCCCGGGGGCCATGGGAAACTCTAGTGTTCGACGACTACCCACAAACGACAGACGATGGGCACAACACAGTCCAGGTAACAGCGCCACGCATTAAAATGAGTGAATGAGATAATATCGAACGTAGACGCTAAAGCGACTGTGAAAAGCTCGGTATATGCCCCGGTGACGGGACCATTCATCTTTCGTATGATCACCACTGCGATCGGTGCGTATGACTTGCCTATAATCCCAAACTCTCCAACGCGGGTTGCTTACCAGAAATAGTGTTCGGTACCGCCACTCCCAAGCCGGCGTAGCCCTGACCCCTGAAGCATTCAGCTGGGAAGCCTCGCTCTTCACGCCCACCTTGGCCCATCTGCCCGGACTGTCTGACCAAGATGAATTACTCGGCTACATCACGTACCCGCGATTCGTGCAATTGGGCACGAACCTGCTGTTTTCATTCCGCACAGGCAAGGCCGGGCTCGGAGACGACCACCTGTGCGTGTACGCGCCGGGCCCCGCAGACGGCAGCTACGGGTATACGCTGCTAGGCACGAACCTCAAGGGCGTAGAGAACAACCCGTACATCCACGGCCTCGACTACAGGTGCGTGATCGATGTCCCAACTGACACCTGCTGCAGTGGCCTGCACTCTCAAATCTAGGTAACAGTCAGGGGGCCATCAACTGACATCTGGGCACGACCGCAGAAACGCCCGCCTCTACACGACCTGGGTCTACCGCGCCTTCGTCTGGTACCCGGGCTGGGACGACCCGCAGGACACCAAGCACAAGGCGCAAGCGGGGCCGAATAGCGGCGCCAACAACCACGACATCTGCTTCGCGTACAGCGACGACGAGGGGCGGACGTGGCGGAACGGGGCCGGGGAGGCCATCGCGGACCTAGCCAGGGGCCAGAGCGTGCTCCCTTCCTCGCCGGGCATCACCGCGTTCGCGATCCCCAAGGGCTCCGGGCTGGCGAACCAGGAGGCGCAGGCCGTGGACCGCGCGGGTGGCGTGCACGTGCTGAATCGGGACTGTGCTGGGCAAGGGGGGGAGGCGCGGTGGAAGCATTATTACCGGTCGCCGGAGGGTAAGTTTGCGCATGCATAGTGAGACTTTGATTGACACACTTTATCCCGTGCCGCATCTGCGTTGGGGGAGTCCTACGAAGAGACCTAGGCGACTAATGTATGCAGGCACCTGGTCCCAACACGCCCTCCCGCACGTCAAAGCCGGGAAGCGCGGGCGGCTGGCCGTGGGCTCGAACGACGACCTGTACTTGATCCTGCCTGACTCCTCGGCGCCGCGTCTGACGATCTTGCGGGCGCGACGGGACACTGGATATGCGGGGTACGAACTCGTGTGGCAGGGGGAAGGGTTCCCGGCCACGGAGCCGCTGGTCGATACTACGAGATTAGATGATGATGGTGTGCTTTCGGTGTTCACGAGGGCGCAGGCGGCGACGAGTGGGAAGGTGGATGTTGTGGTTCTTGATTTCCAGATTTGAGGGCTTGTTCGGTAATGAGGCATGATACTTGCGGGTTCTGTCGGGTTCTGCGGATGAGCATACTTTGGGGGATATACTGGAAGTATCTAAACATCGATTACGCTTACAGCGACTTGGGTCAATAAACCTTTAAGCATTCAACTCCTATCCTTTCCATTCTTGGCCGTGTCCCAGGACCCAAAGATAGTCATTATTCGCCCAGTGCAACCGCGTGTATACAGGTTAGAGTCCTACTAGGACTTGAATAGCATTGTAAGGATACCATCGTGAAGCAATCGACATTTATGTTCTCATTTCCCATTTCTCAAGGGCACATGGGAGAAGTAAGAGACTCGGTTCTTGCATTCATGAGATTGATCACCAGTCTGATACGAAAATTAGCTCATCATCGAAAGCGATCTAGTCGTTCAGGTCTGTCATCGATACCTGTGAGATGATTTGTCGGCGACTATTGTGAGATGACTTATATGCGACAACTACCTACTTATTATCTCATAGCTGTTACGTTTCGCGCGTCATATTCAGCATTTACTACCAATCGTATATATGTGTCAACCCATATATTACATTGCCATTATGTATGTATAACTGTTGATTGTGGCATCCAACAGCCAAGTCGCCACTGTTGAACTAACCCCTCGTCTAAGATCGTGTATATTATTCTTCTTCTATGTTATCTGTATGTCCTAAGTCCAATATCTGTACAGGTAAATGTCATAATTCGTTACATCCCCACGCCGTCTGTATTGTATTGCTGGTCAGTCTTCCGGAGGACCTAGATATCCCTCCTTAACATCGCTTATGAGGACTTCCGATTCCTGGGGGCCCTCATCACTGAGGACGATTCTGGGAACCATCACCTTTCTGCTGTGCTGTCTCTCGGCGTCATCGCCGGAGGTCACCACCCATAGAACACCGTAGGCCAAAGCGACCCCTAGCGTGATCAGATCGAATAGGTGGACGGCCCACCAGATGTACTGCGTGCCGAGGGCGCAATTGGCAAACTCGAACTTCCACTCCCAGGACACCTCGTCGAACCAGACACTGAGCAGGCCGGCATTGCCGCCGAACCCACCCATCATGCTGCGGACCGTGATCTCTCTCAGCCCCGGCACGCCAGGCCGTCCAGGCAGCTTGTCCGCCTGGGCAGATGGCCACCGGGTGACCTGCCATTGGCGCTCATCGCGCTCTGCGGTCTGGTTGATGTAGTGGTAGGTATCGCACCCCTCGTGGTCGTGGCCATTGAGCACGACGCCCCTCCTGCCCCGGCCATGCCCGGGCGCGTTGGGGTCGCCGCTCAGACCGAAGATGCCCTCGAGGAAGCCGCGGGACGCGTCGGCCGAGAGCTGGTTCTGCTCCTTGACGCCACCGCCGGCGTGGAAGTTGAAGAAGGGTGCGTCGACGCAGACGCCCTCGGGTTTGTACAGGGGTATATGGGTCAGGACCAGAGTGAAGTGGCCCTCGTACTCAACGGAGGTAGCCGTGTTTATGACATCATTCACGAACCCATACGTCTTATCCTGGAGACTCTGGTCTGCGGCCGGCGTATCGAGGTTCATGTTATTGATGTTGACGATCCGAAGTTCGGGTGCCAGGCGATTGGACTCTGGATTGGTCTCGGGGTCAAAGACAGTCGCATTGGCGGCAGGGTTCGTGACGGGCAGCTCAAATCGCAGCTCGTACGCAGCCTTGCCGAAGACGCGCTCGAATCGCTCTAGCCGTTGGACCGTCAAGTCGCCCGCGTAGCCTACGTCGTGATTGCCCGCGACATTGATGAGCCTCCGCCGCCATGCCGCCGCATTGTCATCATCGACCCCGAGAAAGCCGGTCAAATCGTATTCCTCGGAGGGATTCACGGCGACCTCGTCGGGCACGCGCTCGCCGCCCTTGAAGGAGCGGTTCCAGAATCTCCAGCTGCGCCGCTCGAACTCCGGGTCCCTGATCCATTGGCTGCCCAGCAGATCCCCAAGCACGGTGACATGGGTCGGTTGAGCCCACCAGCTTAGGGTGCGGTAGATGTGGGCGAGGTAGAAGTCGTTTCCGAAGAGGTCGATGCGCTTCCGGGTAGACTCCAGCGTGTCGGGAATATCGTCAAAGCAGAAATCAACAACGTCGTGAAACATCTGACGCAGGCGCTTGCGAAGCGAAGGATGGCTGGTCTGGAATGAGAGGTGTCTGACGGCCTGGGTCAAGTGTGGGAAGGGCTCGCGGCCGTAGTTCCTGATGGAGGTGTCGCCCTCGATCTGCGGGTCGCCGAGCGCCAGAAGTCGGAAGGGCGCCGCTCTGTTGGAAGCCAATGCATGCTGAAGAAACGTGTGTTGGAACGCGGCGGCGGCGGTGGCTGGCTCGGTCATCTGGTCGCCGGCGGACTGTGGAAGTGGAAAGGCGCATCCGAGAAAGACGGGATAAAGATACAAGACGAAGGTGGAAGCTATCGCGAGCGGAAGCAGGACTCGCAGCGCATTGCGAAGGAGAGAGGTCGCTGAGGACATGTAGACGGCGGCATGTGGCCGAGGCCGTGGGGATAATGAAGGTAGAGTGCCTAGAAACGGCACATGAAATCAGACAAACAGAGAAAGCATTTGTTGTTTTAAAAAGGGTTAAAAAGGGTGCTGATCGTCGAAGAGACTTTGTAGCATTCTGGTGTTGAAGAAAAAATAGGGGTCCAGCGAAACAGGGCTAACAGGGCTAAGGCCCACTGCCGAGCAGCGCCGAACCGGCCAGTCGGCGCGGAAATTACAGCGCCGTCGGTCCCCTGTTCTCCCTGTAGAGCGCCCAGAAACGCCCCATGAACCGCCGCACCCAATACGAGCAAGCTGCTTTTGCAGCGGTAAGGTAATTTGTATGTAAAAGAACACGCAATTAAATCCACGCGACACAGCCGCAATGTCCAGCTTACCATGGCACCACCGTTGTAGCCCTGACTCATCGACTCATCGACTCATTATGAGCCTATCCAGAGCCATAGGTCGAATCGACTAATAATACTTCTGTAATAATAAGACATGAATGCTGTTCAATTGCCATCCCTTTTCTGTGATTTTCTCTCCCCCTTACCAAACGCCCTCAATACATAGCTAATTGACCAGTATTACAATGTAAAGCATCATTGTACCCATGTTGTTGGAATAGATCTATAATCATTTGCCGAGTATTAGCAGCCAGAGATGCCGCAGTTCTCGTAGGCCCGTGCCCAGAGGCCCCGAGTGATCGTACTGTTTTTCGAAGCCTTCTTGTAGTAACCCCATCATCATGTCATATCTCATGAATATTGTGACCTCCTTCGATAATCCTTTCCACTCTCATTGTCCCTCCGCATACTCGTCGTCGTAGCTGGGGAGATTGACCGGGAACGGGATCTCATCGTCCTCGTCTGCATCGTCAGGTCTGAATGTGAATGCAACAACGGCATTGTCCTTGAGACCTTTGCTGACTGGGGTGTCCTCCTCTGTGACTTTCAAAGGCTTCCAGCCTTGGCTTGGATCTGCGAGTATCTTCGGAACAGCAAACTCTACCCGGGCGGGATCCTCGGGGAGCTCAGTCTTATCGAGCGGTGAGGCAGAAGTAGTCAAACCATCAGGGTAGCGCTCTCTCAGGACTTCCAACAGTTCCTCTGCGACGTCGCTGAAGGGCTTCTGAGGGTCAACAAATAGGAAGATTGTATGGTTGCCATGCTTGAAGCGTATTGACAAATCAATGTCTTGGATTTCATCTCGTCGTACCTATAAGACTGTTAGGGAAGAAAACGAAGAGGCACTCAAGCCGCTCGACTTGATGACAAAGAGAAAATGTGAATGATATGATGATAATCACAAGAAGTGACGGCAAATAAGAGTAATAAAGCAAGCAAAAGAAAGAATAATAAACTGACCATGTTGCCCACCGCTTATTAGAAGTTGATATGTAGCTTTCCGAGGTGAGTATCCTTGTCGGAATTCCAGTAGGTCAGTGTGGGAGAGACGCGAACGAATGAAAGTAGCAAACGCGGAAGCACGTGCATCGCAAAGAGCTTACAGCAAGGATTCAGGTACGGATGTTCCTAGGAATGTGTTGATTACGTAAGGTACGGTTTACAATAAGTTTTTTGGTGGCCTAAGCTTTCAATTAATACACAGTGCTCATATCTGATATGATACAGATCACACTGTCTGTGCATGTGCCTTTGTCTCCCGTCCCGTAGCAATTTTGTCAGGTGAGTTTGAGACAACAACTGATTATCACACCTCAATTATATTCGACAGGACTATTCGGTACTCCACGACATTCCGTCTACCACCAGATTGGGTGCCTCTTCGGTACTGCATAATTCACCATGAGCTCAGACTCGGAATTTGGTCACACTGGCCAGCCCCGATGGGTGCCCACCCGCGAAGAATACGCCCAGCTCTGGAGAGAATCTCGCCTCTCCATCCCGCCCCTCGTTCGCATACCCGCCGCGGCTTTCACAGCATTTGGTGTTGGCATGTCATTGGGCTTCGCCCACGGCAGTAAGATGGAAGGTCTACGTTTCCGAGCCGAACACGCGCACCGACTGCCCTCCACTACCACCGGCTGGTACTTGTACCACAAAAGCAAGAACTATCATCTGGCATATGGGGGGCTGAAGGAGGGTGTTAAGGTCGGCGCGAAGCTTGGTGTGTTGAGTACGGCTATGTTCTGCTCCGAAAACTTGTTTGACGTCTATCGTGGTACCAAGGACCTGATCAACACCGTCATGGCCAGTCTTGCTATAGCCGGCGGCTTCAGTCTCTGGAGTATGTCCCCGCAGCGCTTGCTGCAGCCGCCCTTTTTGTCTGGAAGCTGACTTACATCTGTCATACGCAGATCGATTCTCAGCCGCCGAGACCGCGAGAACTGCTAGAAAAGGTCTGGTTTTTGGGCTTGCCTATGGCGGTATCCAAGACATCATTTCTCTCGCTAGAGGCCGGCCTGTCGGCTACGTCGAGTTTATACGAAGACATATCGGCAAGACTACCCAGCTCGATGATGAGGCTGTATAGCCGGATGTCATGTTTCATGAGCATTACCCCTCTCTGCATATCCTATTATGTCTCGGAAAGTACTTAGAGACGATGGACAATTCGCTCCTCTCCCATCACTAGGTTTGACATTCGTCCTGCAGCTGCCCGCCACGGCGATAATCATTTTGCATGAGATCGCCACGTTAGCTGCATGGAATTGTTGGTTTCCCGCAGGCTATGACACAGTCTATACCGCGACAGAACACGAAAAGGCTACCTTCGGTACCCAGAAATCTCGATGGGTATAGTCATGTTGCAAGGCTTTACGCCCAAATTACCTAACAGAGAAAGTGGCCAGGAGAGCCAGTACGGCCGCAATTTATTTTAGAGCTTTCTTGGGGTTCCGTTCCCATGAATCAGTGCCAATGGACATTATCGCGTCCGATCGCGGCTATCTCGTCAGAGCCGAACACTCGAGGAGCCCTTGGGGAAGCTCGGCCTAAGACAGGTTGCCCCACGGGTCTCGAACCACGTTTATATAAACTATAAGCGGCTTGTTGCTGCTATGTTCGGTCGACTTCTACCAGCCTGCCGGACAGCTGCAGGGAGACGTCGTGACCGTACCAGGGCTGCCAGGGTCTACCAGGTCGACTCTGTGCCGCTAACGGGAGCCTATTACTCCACCTCTCACGTCTTCTTGCTCTAGGCACTCCACGGCTTCGTGTCTGATTGGCCAATGCTTGCGTCGACCTCCCTCTCACCTTACGGCTACAAACGGCTTTCTGGCTGGCCTCAATGGATCCACGTGATCTGGTATGATAAGAACCCGCAGACGGATGGGAATGCATCTCCATGGCGTCGAGTCGTGATTGGAATATCGGCCAGCCAAGGTGGATGTTGGCCATCCCGACAGTGGTTTCGGCCTACCGTACGTTGCGCCATAATCGCATCGATTCCCAACGGCTCAATGTGCCGACTGCGATTTTCGGAGATAAAGGAGCCATTGAGGACGAACAAGAGTAGAACCCGAAGATAGTTAAAAGCATAACCTCCACGTATGCGCTCTTTCTTTGTCTTGAGATCCCTCATGATACCTACCTGCTTGTCTTCTCCCAATAGATTATACCATATCGCTTTTCCGCCTTTTCCTTTCCTCGTTGCCGATATCGTAGTCCGTCTCACTTGACATAAGACTTGGTGTCCTTGAAGCATTCACTCGAAGCATTCAAAGGAAGGCACTGACAATGGTGCTAGGCTCAGCCTTAGGCAGGAGGCCATTGTTCTTGCCTGTTTGCTTAAATGTAATAAAGGCGCAATCATGCGGTGTTTACGTCGCAAGTCACAATGTCTCAAATCACATATCCTCGACACCGAGGAGGGGGATGCACTCGTCTTCCAACAAACGATCACCTCCCGCCTCCGACCAGTCTGTCTTAGCCGCAGCAGCAACAGCATCTTCCATCACTCACCTTCCCGTAGAGGTCCCCATCAAGTCCGTCCCCATGTCTAAATCAGCGCCACTTTCCGTTCTCCCTTTCTCGACAGTCGTCCGTACCCTAGCGACGACCACCATCTCCTCGTCACGAGTCCTCCTCCCCCCTTCCCTCGCCATCATGTCCACGCTTGCGCACTCCGAACGGGCAATTCTCAACCCTGACAGGAATCCCCCGCTCCGCTGGTTCCTCAAGAAGACCTTCTACGCGCAGTTCTGCGCCGGCGAGAACGCCGCCGAGGTCCGCCACACCATCAACGACATCAAGAAAATCGGCTTCACCGGCGTCATCCTCGGCTACGCCAGAGAGGTTGTGCTCTCGGAGTCCCAGACCCGCTCCCTCTCATCCTGCACCGAGGGCCCCGAGGCTGACGCCTGCGTGCGCAACGAGATCGCCCCCTGGGCCGCCGGCACCAAGGAGACGGTACGGCTAGCGCAGCCTGGCGACTTCGTCGCGCTCAAGTTCACCGGGGCCGGGAGACAAGCGCTCTACGCGCTCAAGAACCGCCTTCCGCCCCCCAAGGCCCTGCGTGCCGCCATTGACGACATCTGCGACCTCGCGACCCACCGCAACATCCCTTTGCTCTTTGATGCCGAGCAGGACGCGCTGCAGAGGGGCATTGACGACTGGACCGTCGACTACCAGCGCCGCTACAACACGGCCCCCGGCCACGCCCTCGTCTACGGTACCTACCAGGCCTACCTGAAGAGCACGCCCGCGACGCTGGCCTCGCACCTGGCGACGGCGTCCGCGGAGGGGTTCACGCTCGGCGTCAAGCTCGTGCGCGGAGCCTACCTCGGCGCCGACCCCAGACACATCATCCACGACACCAAGGCCGACACGGACGCGGCGTACGACGGGATCGCCGCGAGTCTGATCTGCCGGAAATGGGGCACGGTGCTCCAGCCACCCCGCTCATCATCATCATCATCATCATCGCAAGGAAACACGGAGACGCCGTTCCCCCGCGTCAGCATCGTGCTCGGCTCGCACAACCTCGACTCCGTGCGCCGGGCGCGCGCGGTCCGCGCCTCGCCGCAGTCCGCCGGCACCGGCACGGAGCTCGCCATCGCGCAGCTGCAGGGCATGGCGGACGAGGTCAGCTGCGAGCTCGTGTGCGCGGCGCGCGAGGGCGGGAAGGCGGCTGGCGGAGGCGGCGGCGGCAGCGGCGGCCCCGAGGTGCCCCGGGCGTACAAGTACATCGTCTGGGGCACGACCAAGGAGTGCATGAAGTACCTCCTCCGCCGCGCCCACGAGAACCGCGACGCCGTGGCCCGCACGCGGTCCGGGAGGGGTGCGATGTGGGCGGAGCTGAAGAGGAGGACGTGGGCGGCGCTGGGGATGGCGTGAAAGGTGACGGGGGGGGGGGGGGGGGGGGGAGGGTATAGAGAGAGGTGTATTGTTGGGGGGGGGGGGGGGGGGTCCACCCCCCCACCCAAGGCAAAGGGTCAGGCCAAGGGCGAAAGAAAGCCATTGCAAC
>MU385756.1:286782-300722 GCA_022497155.1 Whalleya microplaca | reverse complement strand
GGCCCCCCCCCCCCCCCCCCCCCCCCCCCCCCCCCCCCCCCCCCCCCCCCCCGCCCGCGCCCGGGCGGGGGGGGCGGCGGGCGGCCCCCCCGAGCACGCACGCACGCAAGGCAAAGGGTCAGGCCAAGGGCGAAAGAAAGCCTTTGCAACCTAAGGGATAGGAGGTGAGCTGTGAAAACGCCGATGCAGCACGGAGATAGAAGCAAGCGGGACCTGCGACAGAATGGCACTTATGCACGAGCGGATCTCGTGCGGACGTCAAGCCACATCGTATGGATCGTGGCCCGGGGGGGTGAATAGCGTTTGCCGGAGCCTGGAGGTGAAGGTGGTCCCGTATGCTACGCTAGCCCCCAACCCAACCCACGCCGCACTAGCTAGCAACCTTAATGGGTAATATGTATGAATGACTTACGACTCTTTCTCGACCACGATGATAATGATCACGCAGTCAGTCTCACGGTATCGGTTACCGCGGGGTGGATATACCTAATTTAGTCTATTGTGTTAATTTGATCTATGGCTGCACGTATCGAACCATGTTTACGTATGACTGCAGAGTTTTTGATAGACGATTTTCTTGACGGTCATCATCTTCACCGAATAGCACTTGTGATACGGATTACTATAATAGGTTTATATTGACTGAGGTAGGTATCTGAGCTTACCATTGAAGAGTGAAAGGCGGGTTTTAGTGTCTATTCTGTATGTACGAACCCGAGTCCTGATATTCTTCGGGCTTCTTATAATATATATAGTATCACCGCCCACGTTTTCAGGTACACAGGTAGTCATCCATAGGACCCGGCATTGGGGAACTGCATCAATATGCAAGTCAGAGTCGGTATCGCGAATGAAGAATTTCCTGGTCCGCCTCTTTCGTTTACCTATATATAGAATAGCGTCGTCTGTGAGTCGTCGGCATCCCCATATGTAAACGTTGAAGAGTCATGAGATTCATGAAAATTCAAAACCGGGAACGAGAGCGAGGTAGAGTCGATCAAGGGCCCCCCCCTCCCCAAGATAGATTCCCACTCATTTTCAACCAGGAACGATTGTGAAGTGGTCGATCAGGGCCCCCAAGTTCGATGCCCACTCTTTCCATTCAGTGAACCGGGTAACGATCCATGTTGGTTGAAGCCCCAGGTTGCGAGGAGGGTCCACTCCTATATGTATGAACTGTCCCCCTAGGCTATAGGTTATATGTTATCTGCTTACACGCGCAGATACGTCCCACGAGGAGCAGACTAGCGCTTAATAAGACGTCTGAACTATAGGGCTGTAGATAGGGTTTTTTTTATAGTTCTGACATTGGCCCTGAACGACGGATTCCAAATACAATGCTGTAGGGCTGGTAGGGTGTGTCTCAGGTCCCCATATGTGGACCTTGCGGCCCCCTAATAATAAATAGTACGCGGTAGCAGGGTGCGGAACTTGCCAGCCGCGCTTAGTTTTGTTTATCGCAAGCGAGTCCGAATCGAACGAATAGTACCTAGGGCGATGTTGTTATCGTATTCGAGATAACGAACATTTATAATACGTATGTAGCCATTCCTCAAAGAGTAGGAGCCCGGGCCGATATTCCCACGCCCTTGGAAGTTTCTATACCTATTCTCAAGTCCAGTCCTGACATGCATATGTAGTCATCCAGAATATCTGTCGAATACGTGGTAGTTTATTCTGCTTGCTGCCTAGAAAGAAAGCGTCCGTCTCCCTGTATAGATGGCCAATAGATTATAACGGCAGCTTCTATTTTCGACGCCAGAACTATACATATATGCCAATAGAAATATGTATTGCGTCCCAGCGTAGCTAGGTAGGTAATCATAAACCCCGTAACGCCATGGCTCCCAAAATAAGCAGTTCAATTTCTCGATCCTTCTGGGCCGGGTCTTTGATCCCGTCCAAACCGGGAGCACCGTTCAGCTTGTAGTACTTGCGCACCTTGGCCCAGTCTGTGAGTTCTGAGAGGGTCGCGTCTGTGAACGGGGAGAGCTTGCCCTGCACATGGGAGAGTAGATGTGACGACACGTCCTGTGGAGATAGCTTGCTAGGCTCGCCGGACGAGGGGGAGATGAGCACTTTCACTATGACAAGGTCCTTAGTCGTCGGTGTTATACCGAATCGACGGTAAGCTTCTGAGATCTAGGAGCACGTGAGCGGCGCTAAAATGAAGTATGCATGTAGTTCGGTGGGCTCATAGAAGGGCAGCGAACTAGGCATGGGTGAGAGATGAGAAGAAAGTGCCGGTGAAGGTATAAGGCATGTGCACAAATATTAGAATAAGGATGGGCAAAGAAGGGCAAAGAAAGGGGGACATAGGTGGCTAGGTGCTAGGTCACTGATTACGTACGTTATTGGTAGGGCTGAGAGAGCACACGATCTCCGAGTGGATGTTCGGTGTCTTCATGGTCCCACCGAGTTGTATCGTCGCCGCCTTGTAGACAGCAGACAGCACCTGAAGGCGAGATGTGACCTGTAATATCAATGAAGATGTAAGAAATAAGCGCCTAGTCAATTTTGACAACATCTGTGAAGTAAAGCAATATAGCAATAGCCTTCCTGTTCACACTTAAAGCATGATAATAAAGACATACCGAGCTAGCGTCTATGAAGGCATATTCGAAATCCGCGTTTCGGCCTAAGAGTTGCTGGTGTAGGAAGGTGGCATTCGCGATGTCCCTAAATACGCCGATGTGAATCGAGTGCGTTGGGGGTAGATGCTCGAGTGAAATGGCTTCTAATAGCGGCAGCCCCGGCGGAGCTTCTCCTGAGGGAACCATCTTGGTATGAGTAGATGGTTGTGGCTCTGGGCATGTAATTTTCGCCAAGCACCTAATTATGATGAGGAGTTGAAGATCCTGTGTTGGATCTTTTTGATAGTTGAATAAGGCAGTCAGTTATCGATGATGGCGGGGTATTCGGATAGATAGATAGATGTACATAGCCATAGCTGATAGAGGGGTACAAAGCAGCTGCTGGCATTTGCTGACCAGCTGGCAATTACATAAAGTTCGACTGCTGTCTTTTGATAGGCCCGCTAAGAATTATTAGTCGATAATAAGTGAAAGAACGGGAACCAAGCTCACCTGCTCACCTGCTCACCTACTACTAGACAATTATTTAACTACCTAACTAACATATACAGTTTATAGTACACATGAGTTGTCTGACATGTTCTATTATATGTATTATACTCAACTCGAACATCTGACTAGTCATATCGCTTATCCACACCCCCAACTAACTGGGTATTATACCACGATAGACTCGCGAAGATTACCCCGGACGCGGTTAATTCTGCCTCCTCGCCGGGGTCCCGTGCTGTGCCGCGCTGACTTCTGTCACTTGCAGCAGTTTCGGACCCGAGACAACGAGCGGCGTAGATCTAGAAGGCGATGAAAAAGGAATTAAGCTTCGACCATCTGAGCGAATCAAAAACTGTTTTATCACTTCTTACATGCTAGGATCTATGATGTGCCGCAACAACGCTTTTAAGGCTGACCCGACCACCCGGTTTGCACACCCGGCCTAGGAGCCCTAGGGGAAGCAGCTTGTAGCTTAGTCTGTACGTGTATGTAACACGCGCAGACAGCCTGATCGAATTCTATCTATCATAATTGTCCGGATCAGTTCTCACTATGTAGTACGAATTACACTTTGTGTCAATTATGAGGCGACCCATGTTACAGGTACATAGCATTTGTTTGCGTGATGGCGCGTGTTACATCCAAGAATGTCGCATGCCCGCGTGCCCGCATGCCGCGTGTCGCATATCGCGCTCAAGCTCTCTACGGAGAAAGCCTTACACGCAAATTGTGCCTTGCATATGAGGATATTGCCGAGTTCCCCCCCCCTTCCCATTGGGAGAATTCGCTGCTTGCTTTCTGCCGAGAAGGCTGTTGGTCCTCAGTGCGCCGCTGGCAAGTGCCGTTGAATGTTGCCTTGATCATTTATATAAGCTCGGCCGCTTCTCTGGAATTTCTGCTCATGGACTGCCCTACTTCACACACAACCTTTGCCATTCACGATACCTACATGTACCGACAGCGCGGTTGAATCTGCCAAACCCATTCTTCCCACGGCCCCCAAAAGCACACACCGCCTGCTACCATCTACATACTAGCACTACCAGCAGTGCTACCACCCACAGCAACAGGACGAGCAAGTGGGCCATTGCCGTGCTAATTAGGTATTTGTCATTCTGGGGAGATATCTATCCCTCGATACCTGGACTGGTATGCTGTCATAAGCGCGTGTGTCGCTCGCTTCCCCGGGGCTAATGCTCCTTCGCGCTATCGTTCGAGTGCACAAATCTGTTATTCCCGTCTCGTCTTTCCTGGCAGCCTGGGTATTGCTAGTTAGGTAGTAGCGCCCTCTCACATGTCTCTAGCTCTCGGGTGCTCCCATGTGGCTGTCTTCGGAAAGGCGTACCGTGCCAAGGTCTCCTATTTCCATCCTTCATTTCGGTTTCGTCTATGGACTAGTTCAAGAAGGTCCTTCGCGTCGAATGACTACCCTTTCTACCACGACCCGGCAGACCAATGGGCGGGCTCGTGACGACACGTAGTGGGCGTCTACCGCTGGCTGCAAGGACTTTTTGAGTGGGTAAGCTGAAAGTGGCCTAGGGGGAATGCTACCATGACCGCCTACCTGGTCGACGGGGGGTTACGTAAGGTACCTTATCCATCCTCCTGGTAACCCTACTACATAGTAGAGACCCCATAGAGGACCCCATAAGACTCTCAAGAGACCCCATCGTGGGACAGGGGATCTGATCCCTCAGCGACCGTGCTTGTTATAGGCAGTATATTATTAGGGGACCCAGCTGGGTCCGTTATCGTTATACATATAATCCAGTCTTGGCGGGAGTGGCCCATACATGCGCAGACGACCGCACCAGGAGACTCCTACAGGAGGAGGTCTAAGCCTTACGATTGACGTAAATTATCTAAGCATGCTTCACTAGAAGGAGTTGGGGGTCTCAGGAATACCAGATGGGGTCACTAGTCACGATCCAGTGCCAACCGATCCGGATGGGTATGCTAATTGTTGTTAATTTTGATCTCTTTCGAGCCTATATCTAACTTCCTGGTATTTCAAATTCGGGATCAGCTCAGCAATGAAGGTGGGAACTCTTGTTCAAATGAAACGTCCCGCCGGGTCACCAACATCACTGTTCACATTCCTCGTCGACCATATAAGTCCTGGCCTCCTTCACTTCTACCATCTTTACCGGCCAAATTCTCAACCGTCTTGACGTCGTTGTTGAACGTACGCTCAAGTTATATCTAACATCGAATCCCATTACCTGAGTAACTTGGGTGTTCAGGGCTGAACCAGGAGTTGCGTCTGTTGACGTTGTATGTACTGCGTTGCGTTGCTTCTGCGTTCCGACTTATATGTGTAAGTCCCCAATTCATCCCTACATATACGCCTCTCTCTCTCTCTCTCCCTCTCCCCATCCCCAGTATGCAATAACAGCAATAAGCAAGAAAAGGCATGATCATGAATAGGCTGACTAACATGACGGTTCGCTAACAATTCATTAGCCAAAAACTCACAAGAAGCCAACATTGAACCACTTTCCAGTCACTTTATCTCCCTCTCACGATACAAGTCGACGGCATATTCCGTCTATTATTCATCAACCCTCTCCCCCACCAATTTACGACCAATCTACGGCAGGTCGAGGACGCTACTGGGCAGACTAATAGCAATTTAAAGTTGCTAAGCACTTTGTATTTTACTTAGGCTCCCCGGGGTACGCTAAGGCGCCCTATCAACGGGCTATCAACGCCCTACGAACGGAGTCAAGGTCCTGTAAGATATCACCTACTGTTACGCTATCGGTAAACTCCATTTCCTATCTTCAGTCGGCGTAACAAGCTCCAATCCTTGTGCGCCAAACATTGGCCTTTCACAAGAAAGAAAAGGAAAGAAAAGGAAAGAAAAGGAAAGAAAAAAAAAAAAACCTTCGTGCCGCCGTGCTGCCATGCCTCCAGGCCGCCCACCGAAACGGCCTGGTGAGCCTGGCATTGATCCTCTTAACAGTCCGGGGGGATGCAAATTCCACAAGCTTGATCGCGACCGGCCCGCTCCCAATGACTTCTCGAGCGTTGTTAAGAGCAAGCTTCAGTCGTACACGAGAACGGGCCAGGCGTGCGACCGATGCAAGGTATGTTTTGACAGACAGTTCCTTGTTTTTGTTTTTGTGTTTGTTTTTGTGTTTGTTTTAATTTATTTTTATTTTATTGGTTTCTTCTCTTCCCATTCTTCGAACATATGCTGCGTCGCATGTGCCCGCAGCGAGCGCCATTGAGTCGTGTGACCCGTCGTGCTAACGTGCATCTACGCGCCAGGTTCGCAAGATCCGCTGCGATGCCCTGCCCGAGGGCTGCTCGCATTGCATCAACCAGAACCTCGAATGCTATGTGACCGATCGCGTGACCGGCCGGACGGAACGGAGGGGCTACATGCAAGAGCTGGAGCGCGAGAAGATGGACATGCTGAATCACATCCGCGACCTGGAAAAGGTACTGCAGTCCAAAGGCGTTGAGGTCAAGCCGTGGCATTCAACCTCATTCCCGGCCAAGGAGGGTCCCAGCATGGGCTTCGACGACGGTGTAGGCCACAGCATGCATGGCACACCGAAGGAGCAATGGACGCCCTTGGGATCATCCATCTGGGTGAAGGATCTCCCGACCAGGATCCCGATGGCCGACATCCCACATACAATTGTTGAGCCGAGGCCAGTGGACACTCACTTGGGAGTCGGCTCGGACCACGCTCTGATGAGTTCAATCAAGGGGACTACTTTGTCCATCCTCGGGAGCACCATAGACATAGGATCGTTCGACGTGCCAGACATGGACGAACCGTCCCCCCTCGCCGATGCTCGCTCCCCACGCTACAACAAATCCGTCCAGGCTCTGCTGCAGTCGTGCATGCGAGTCAACCCTCCGCTCCAAGTCGACTTACCTCCACGAGGCGATGCTTTCACGTATGCCGAGTGGTACTTCCTCATGATCTATCCCTTCCACCCGATCCTCCATAAGCCTACCTTCATGAACCTTCTAACGCGCTTCTACGACGACCCTAATTTCCAGCCCACCGTGGCTGAAACGACCATGGTTCATATGGTTTTTGCGTCGATATATCTCCAATATGGCCTCCGGAACCAGGATCTGCCCAAGCAGAAAGCTCACCTGAACGACTTGTCCAACAAGCATTACCACTTCGCCGCGAGCAAGTTCTTCGACTTGGCCAGCTCTCGCACCTTATATGATGTCCAGGCCTTGGCTATGGTCTGTGCGCATACAATGCGGTTCCCAAAGCCCGGTCCTAGCAGCCTGATGACCAGCTACACATTAGGTATGGCCATCGAGCTGGGCCTACATCGTGCTTGGAAGAAGCCCGGCGAGGGCACGAACCTGGAGAACGAGCTCCGCAAGCGGATATGGTGGACATTATTAGGAACAAGTGTCGCACTGAACGGTCGAATGGGGCGTCCAATGCCTTTACGGCTAGAGGAAATCGATGTGGGGTTCCCAGAAATGATAGCAGATGAGCTGCTGACGGAAGACGGAGTCGACACCACAAAGCCCGGCAAGTGCATCTACGAGATTGGCGTTATGACGTTCAAAATCACCACAATATTTCTCGAGATGTACGCCAATATATATTGCGCCCGAAGGGATCCTGACCGGTACCTTCTTACCGTTGAGGCGCTCGAGGAGCAGCTTAGGACGTGGCGAGACGACCTCCCTGAAGGCTTGAAGCTTACTGGCGCCGAGAGTGACAATCCTATGCTTCCTCTATACGCGGAGTATATGGCACTCGAGCTTCGCCTCTCGCTGAGGCATCCCGGGGCCAGTATAACTAATGATCCCAAATTAATAGCTACAAATACGAGGGTATGTGAGGAAGTGGCAAATGATATGTTGAGAATTGTACATAAATTGTACAGGCTGAAGTCCCTCGACACGACATGGTACTGCATTTCGATATATGTTGCCGCAATTTTCTCGACCCTTACCGCACATTGGGAGAGGCGGCATGAAATATCTGCGGCCGAAGTGCAACTCCTACACGAGGATATGGGCCATTGGCTGGATATCCTGGCTGAGACTCAAAGTCTCATGGGTGAGTCTGCCTTTATGTACCCGTGCTCAGTATACTTCTTGCTGACCTGTGAACTCTATTCAGGCTCCGGCATGGGTCTCCGTGATGCTGTAGGTGCTATCGTTGATCGTACTATTGCTTGGATAGAGCACGACCGCTTTCGAAACTCAACCGAACCACTCCCACCATCCCATCTCTCACAGGACATGCTTAAGCATTCCCCACACACGCCACCCTATACAACGGGCATGGCTCCTTCGCCCAATCCAAATACGGGCGCCATGAATGGCTCGATGGGTCACATCATGCCAACGCCTCGTAATAGCTACTACCCGGAAACCACTCCGGATTCTGGGGCCTATCCGCTGCCATACACAGACGCAGGTGCGACGAACGGCATCACCTACGAGGCGGACAACTCTTTCCTATATCCACAAGCGGCCGGACAGGTGGTCGCCGCACAAGCTCACGCCCACGCCCAGGCGCAGGTGCAACAAGCACACGTACAAGCGCAAACACAGGCACAGGCACAGGTGTCCATCCAGGCCCCGGACCACAACCCGCTGACGACATTCGCCACGCAGGCGACGCAGATGACGCAGCCCGCGGACATCATGTGGCGCCAGCAACCCCCGCCACCACAGCCGCCGCCGTCCTCCGGTGGTGGCGGCGGCAGCAACACCTGGCACAACTGGACCGCCGCCATCGTCGACAATCAGGACCGGTACAGCGCCAACGCGCTGATGTCCCTGGGCGGCTCCGGCCCCAGGGGCGGCCCGCCCTCCCACGTCGCTGTCGGCTCGGCGCCCGGCGATATGGGGCTCGGCGTCGGTATGCCTGCTTCTGTCGCTACGACTACGGCGGCTATGCAGTGGCCGCTGCTGCTATTCTCTGAGGGCATGGGGGGCGCTTGAGATGCTACGCTGTGTTATGCTACTCTACACTATTATTCACTTGATTAAGCACGGCCGGGTCCGCGTTGAGGATCTACGCGGAGGCCTGGAGCCTAGTCTTCAAGGGCATTCTCCCGCTTAGTCGATGACTATGAAATACCCGGCCCTTAAGAGGTTCAACGGGCAGACAATGGAGCTAAAATCACCTTATTGGCGTGCTTACTGCGTGGCAGTTCCGAACGGGTATCCCGCCCGCCGGAGAAGCAGAAAATGCTTGTTTCACTGCCAAGCTTGTTCGCGTGGTTGCCCTTAGGGGTGCGTCTAACTACATGGCGTGATCTCACCGGGATTCTGACAGTGGATCTCTACGTATCTATGTTACTAATGTATGTGTGTATGTATGTAAATGAACAGGCCGGCCAGGAGTCATCTTTTTCAGGACGGGCGTTCATGGAGGGCAGGGAGCCCCGGCTGGAGCGCAAATGGGATTTGGGTTGGAATTCCAGCGTTGGATTTTTTTTGGGTACGGTTTTGGTTCTTGTTTTAGGTTGGGAAAGAGAGAAAGAAAGAAAGGGGTTCGTGGACGGTACTGGCTTGGGCTGGCTATAGGCGGCTGGCTGTTAGGCAAGCAGATTCATGCATGCACACATACATACATACTACGTTTACATACATACACTATATATATCAAAAATATGATATCTACAATCTAAGAGTTTAAGTGTGGGGTGTGAATATCGTGACATTTTGCTGCTACTAGTCTTACTATATGTACATACTCGAGAACTTCTATATGCTAAGTAGGTAAAGTATGTATGCTTCTCTACATTACCTCCTTGCATATATGCCTAATAAGCGTATCCTTGAACAGATTTTGTTGAGCATATCTGGATGATCTCGATTCATTCAGATTATACGCGGTAGGTTAATAGATAGAGGAACCCATACCTATCACCAGACTCGGCTATTACGGGTCCTTAGTCTCGGGTCTGGTGGCAGGTGGGTTTGGAGTTTGTTTGTTTTCTTCCCCACAGGGTCTGTTAAATAAGTTGCATTAGCAGCCTTTGCTAAAATATGCACTGCGCTTACATCCCCTGATAGCCTGTGCTTCAGATTGAAGCCACTTTTCTACTAGGTCCCAAGTATGGTTCGGCTGCTACCTAGAGTGGAACCAGGGACTATACGTATATGCTAAAAGGTAACCGAACAGCCAAGAGGCTACTTATTATAACGAAGGATATTTTTGACAAAATAGCGTTGATCTGTTAGATATATACGGAATACGATTTTGACCCAAGATAGTTCTGACTTGTGCGTTAGTGAAGATATATTAAGAATCTGACCATCCTAACGTTCTATGATATATCGTCGAAAATCTAGCCCACCTAAAACTCCCTCCCTTTTTTCCTAAAACTCCCCCCTCTCCACTCAGTACCAAAGTATGCCGCTGACATGGGCACCCCTCCAGATTAATATGTAGATGAGATGTATTACGTATATATAAATACCGTACGCGCTGGAGGCATTTGACGCGTATTACTTTTTTGGCCCTCACGTTTAAGAAAGCCGATATCCTGCAGGGCCTATAAGATAAGTCAATATAAATGAGGTTATAATAGCCAACTACGGAACTATACTTAAGTAGGTAGTTATAGTAGATGGCGCTAATATCGATTGTTTAGTGTTGAAGGAGGCTGTAATTGACGAAAATGGGACATAGACATCAATAACTACCTACCTACCTACCTTAGGTACAGAGTGTATACGGCGGTATATAGCCAGTATATTGTAATTTCACTAATCGACACTGATCTACATACTAATCTGAGAGGTCACCTATGTCAGCGTATGATGGCGCTGTACTAAGTGGAGAGGGGGGAGTTTTAGGAAAAAAGGGAGGGAGTTTTAGGTGGGCTACGAAAATCATGCTGATCGGCAAGGGTTATTAATGGGTTACCAAGGGTTCGACTAAGTGCTCATCGCGGACCAGGTATTTCCAGCAAAACGCTGCTCATGCAACATAACAGCCCCATAACAGATCCATATTGCTAACTCATTCAGCTACTTGCCGAATGAATCCACCTCAACTCCATAAACTCCATATAAGCAGGCAGTCGGCCGGTGAGCTATATGAGTGGTCGAACGGTCAGGTACTAAGAGCTGTGGCTGAGCAGACAAGAGTGAGTTAGGTTAGATTCCTAAACAGCGCTATTGGCATTGGGGTTCAACACCAAACCAATTCTTCATGCAGGCAGTTTAGCTGCGGGAGAACTTCCAAGTTTGCTTTCTCGCATCCTCGAGCTTGGGACCTACTATAGTAGATGTTACCCAGAAGTCGTATATCGAAAAGGACCGAAGAGTGAATGCCTACCACCTACCGACATTCTTTATTCAGGCCTTGGCTTTTCGCATGGTCTGTTGCTCTTTAAGCTATGCTATCTATATGCATGTCTACGAGACGGGCTTAGTCCAGGCATGGAATGAAGTCCCGGGTCCATAGCTTTGGGCCGGGAAGGTTAGATTGAAAGAGTTCCCTTGTTCGTAGGAGTTCGTACGAAAAGAGCAATTACTGCCGAACATATCAGGGCTACTTAGTTGGTCAGGGCCGTTAGGCGACATGACGGTTGTGTCACGCCAACGTGCGTCGTTTGCCTTGGAGTATGCTGTCGCCCTTGCATGCGATCCAGCTAGGCGACATATCGGCACGTACGTGGTAGTAGGTAGGTATGTGTTTATAGGGAAGTAGACGGATAGGTAGATGGGTTTGTCCCCATGATCTCCATATGTTGCCTATAGCTTCATTCGTATAGATGTTGTATGTAACTTGAGGTATCGTGGCTACGTACCTAGGTAGTTAGCTCTAGTTCATGAGACACGAACCTTGCATCGAAAACTTACAATTCCAGGATGGATACCAACTAAGTTGATGCCATCTGATCCAATAATTTCACCATAGGTAAAATGACAGGCTCTATGTTACTTTCACACGGCACCCAATGGTCTCGGATCATGATCCGCGATCATGGAAACTCAATAAGTCTCTAAAGCAAATTCCCAACCTCTCATTTTCCCAAACCTATAGCAACTTGGCATTCAGTGTTGTCTACTGTTGGTCAGCCTTGTGTATCTCTCATCGTCATCGCTGTCACCCTCTTCTTACGCAATCTTGTATTCATCGATCCTTCTGGGCTCAGATCTCGTGCTACCCAGAACATCGAACGCAAACAGATAACCACAGGCTCTGTTTTCTTCTCCAAGGAAGAAAGCATGAGAGTTGTGGTACCAGATCGATTTCTTGATCGCTCCGGACTTGGAGACCATCTGACCTCAACCGACGTCGGCTCTTCTTAACCAGCATCTTCGATCTAAAGACGACCCCTCAGCCTTGCTCTCCCCGCCTTCCCAAACTTCTACGTTGCTCGTGTAACATATACATTAAGCTACTAGGTATACTGCATACCTTGGTACGAAGAGCGGTCGTGCTTGCGACGTGTTTGTATAGACTACTCTAAGCAATATCTTAACATGTTCTGCTCTTGGTACCAAATATGAAGTTATGACTAATTGTATGTAGTATAAAAAGGAAATCTCAATAAATATATAGACTGCCTGACGTGTCGGGTATTCTTAGCTATAGTGAATATTATTTCTAATTTCGAGACAAAGTAAAGGAAAGCACTTATACGGCCGACTCGGGTCTACTACCGCCAAGAGTAGGTACAGCTGGTTCTTCAGTACAGAGCAAACACGATCGTGTCACGACGGACATCTGAATCTGATCGGTATCTTTCTCTTTTCCACTCGGCGCATCATCGAGTGCCGTGCCCGCTCCCAGCCACGCGGCTGTTGGGCTCACCGACAATACGTTTCTGGCGGTAGCCTTGGGGGGTGGGGGACGTCCGTGGTACAGTGTGTCACGGTCTACGGCCATATCAGCCGGTCCGAGCTCACAAGCCGAGATCTTATACGCAGCACACCTCAGAGGCGGTGAGTCGCCTACCGCGGCGTGAACAAATAATATGTAAGAAAAGAATGGCCATCATCATAGATATGAGAGGTAGTTTGGCCATGTGCGTAGGTAGCCGTACTTCCATGGCATCTTGTGCAATGTTGTCCAGGACGAGTAGCATGTATGTCGGTGAATAAGCTATAGTCATAGGGTAGCATGCCAGTTTTGTTGAGGATATGTTATTACCGTAACTTGATGAGAAAGTCGAATCGATTCTCATGGGATTCGATGTTGTGGAAGCAAGTACGACGATGTCAGCAGGCTCTTCTGCAATGACCCATGATATAGATGTTGACTACAAGAGCCGGATGTGTTGCTCTAACCTAGGTATACAGTCAACCACCTGACAATTCTTGGTATGTTATCTCTAGACTTCATGTTGTGAAAGCAGTTGAAGTGAAACGAGACGATATCAGCAGGTTCGACTATGCCACACCAACTCGCGAATAACTATAGTTGGTCGAAACAGGCATCATATACAGCAACCTTATAAGCACGTTGCCTGAGACCCCAATTCCTATATAAGCCCCAGAAGAGGCCACGACTATTGACCGTCAGTCCTACCTTACAGAACACTTCTTATACATACCAGACGCGACTATCTCGTTAGTTATAAATATCCTATAGCAATATATATACACAATGTATACCTTCGGCATCTTCAGCCTCGCTCTCTTCTTCGCGGCCGGCGCGATAGCCGCCCCATCACCCACGTGGATACCTGCGCCGGATCACGCAGTGGTGGCAGCGGCGGAAAGTGATACGCCAGACTGTCCTTCGATAAAGGACTACTGCACACACTGCAATGGGTACGTATTTCTTGCCAGTTTCTTTCTTCTTTTTTTTTTTTTTTTTTTTTTTTTTTTTTTTTGGGGGGGGGGGGGGTTGCCGGTACATTTAAAACAAACCAAAAAAGG
>MU385756.1:0-286772 GCA_022497155.1 Whalleya microplaca | reverse complement strand
CCATTGGGTCCCTCGTGTCGCCCCTTTCTGACTAATTTCCCTTTTTCTTTTTTTTTTTTTTTTTTTTTCGCGCCTACGTCTGTTGCCGTTCCTATTCAACCCAACCCAACACTGCCCTTGCATTAACACTTCGTTTAAAAACGAAAGAAAAAGACGCTAGGTGAAGAGGAACAAGCACTGCTTGAAGAGTGACATAGGCGGTGATATAATCGATTCAATGACTGACGTACACGCCAGGGACTTCAACTGCGAGACAGATCCCCGATGCGAGTGGTGTTACGAGAACGACCAGTTCGGCGACGACTGATGATCTCAGAAAATCTTTTCAGGCATCTAAGATGGGCACGCTTTCCATAGTTGCACACCTAGTGTGGTGTTCAAGTTAGGCGGGAAAGAAGAAAGGGGGAGAGGATACAAAAAATAGGGACCGACTTTGCGGCTTGAGTTCTTCTTTAACATTCACATTGCGAGACATTACCGGGAGGTGTAGCTGTGGCCGAGTAAATGGAGCGAGTTAGGTTCAATTTCTAACACCGTTATTGGTATTCGCCCTATTAGCTCATTTGGAGGCGGCGTTCGGTATCCCAAACATTTCAAAATCGGGGGAAGTACACATTATACAATTTCGCTTCATCATTCAGGTCAGGGTTTTTCCTCTCTACATACACCACCAACCAACTACCCAGGGGAGAAAAACCGTGAAAACGGCAGTTCAACTCTTCTAGTACGTAGTCGCTCGTTTTATACTTATAATACAGGGGATTATGCTTGCTGTTCGTTCAGATCTCTCTCCAGTCCCGTTCTCTTCCAGGGGCTGGAAAGAAAAGAAGCGAATATGACACTCACTTTTTAATATAGCCAGTCATTTTCTTCCCAGACCAGCCTGCCTTCCATCCCATGCAAAACCATTATGTGATGATGCCGCCATTCCAAACATGAGTAGAGTTCAGGGTGTCGTGCTGGGTGGTTTTTCCTCCCCTCCCAAACCACCCGAACCGTGTACACCCAATTGAATCAAACGCCTGTCCTATGTCGTTGACCCAAGCTGGAAATAGGAGGCCTTTCCGTATCAATACATTTCCTCCTAGATAATCATATCATCCTCTGCATTTATTTCTTGGGTTCGTTAGGATTCTCCTTCGGTGGGTTCGAGCCCACAAACCAGCCCATAAAGGAGGTCTTCATGCTGCTCATGGCCTCAGCCTGCATCTTTTCCTGCGCCATCTGCTCCTCCTTGAGCCACTTCTCGCCGTTTTCGCGGATCTCCTTCTCCATCAGCTCGTAGTTGCGCTGGCCCCTTTCTCTCGCGATGTCCTGCAACATCTTGCCTTGCGCGAAGGCCTCGCCGGGGCTCTGCTCGCCCTCCACCGGGACCATCATGGTCATGCTGCTCGGTTTTAGACCAAGCAGGCTGCCCAGCGCTCCCATTCCAGACCCCTTCGGCCTGCGTCTCTTCTCCGATTCGAATTGCTTCTGGAACTCGGCGCGGGTTATAGCTTCCCGGCGGGCAAACTCGGTCGGGATATGCTTGCCTTCGAAAGACTTGAGCACCTCACGGACGTCTTTGTACTGTACCGTGTGAATATACTCGAGAAAAGGGATCAATGATACGAGTTCCTTGTCACTCGGATCGCCAGTCCACGGTTTAAGGATGATAGCATTCTCGGGCTGGTTTCGCACGTGCGACGCCTTCGAATCAATTATTATAACTTTAGAAAGATCACGGTTTAAGTAGGACAGATCCTGTTCGGTAGTGATCGTCAGTGGCGGCCCGGGCAGAGACAGAATTGCACGATAGAACTAACCTTTACGATCTCGCCGTCGTTGTACTTGGTGGCTTCCCTAAATAGGGGCCATACAATAAATCGGAAGGGGTCTAATTTCCGGACAAGCGGTTCGCCCATAGTGAACGGCACACTGGTAAATAGCACCAACTCGTAGTACTGGCTGAGGTAGTGTAGGAAGTAGTCAACGCCAGGACGCTTTGCGACTCTCCAACCATGTTCCCGCGTCCATTCGCTGTGTACCAACATATCCTCGAGACTGATACAGAGGGTATACGGCCGTTCAAACATCGGATCGGGATCAGGCAGAAGCTTATCGAACGCAGGCTCTTTGTAATAGCTCGTGGTGTCGTCGATGCGAGCTGCGGCGCGCTTCCACCACAGACCTATCGACCAACCGTTGGGGATATCAGTATGCGCAGCTGCTTCGTCCTCTTCCCAGTCCCGGCCCAGGTAGGCAATGCCCAGAAGACCTAAGGCCAGAGCTGCGGCATACATGCGATTGGCCACTTTGATCCTGCGCTTCTCGGTCGAGCTCATGTACGCAGAAGCAGGGAGCTCCCCACGCCCACGCCCACCACCGCCTTCGGTCTCAGGCGTCTCTTCCTCCTCAATGGCGGCCAACTCGGACTTTTTGGTGGCACCGCTCGTCTCATACTCGAGTGTCGAGGGGATACCTTGTGTCAGGTCGGGGAGGGAACTGAAGTCGGGTTTGGAGGTCTCTGGCGCCTCTGGCTTCTCTGGCGTCTTTGGCGTCTCGGTTGCGGATGTCTGCGACTCGGCGACGCCTTGTGAAGGTTGCACAGAGGGGGAGGCGGATGCAGGACTCGGACTCGGCTTCGAAGACTGGGCACTCTGTGAGGGTTGAGCGCTAGGTGTCTGTTGTTGTTGGCTTTGGTTTTGACTTTGACTGTTCGCTGAAGGCGCATTTCTCGGCCGATTCTTCTTAGCCATGCCTCGCATCCATATCGTTGTGGCCGGTATGGCTACTCTGGGAGAAGTCGAGAGGGCAATGGCCGGCCTTGAGAGCGCTGGTAGCCGCGCAGAGCGCGCAAGAGCTCTGGACAGCATTGCGGCTGGTAGACTCTAGCAATGGCTCGTCTCACAAGGCCACTATATGTTGAAGCCACCAGCGACAAAATGCTGTCAGTCAATGAAGCAGGACGCACGGGCTGAAAGGGTCGGCTGGTGTTGGTTGCAGAATGCACGATGATGAAAATGATAGCAGTTCGGATTTTTTGGAGGACATAGCTTCCACAATCTTCTCATTGGCTTCTCTACTCCGTACCTACGTACCCATCTCTAAATTTTTATTGCCGAACTTCTGCCGCGTTCGTGCCACCTGCAGGCTGCCATGACGGAGACTCGGGACTGCCCGATGGATGGGACCACGGGCGTTGCCTTTCCCCGATGACCGGAGGTGGTCAAGCCACGAAGTCTCTGTTGAATTCTTACGTCATATGTCCGCTGGGTGCTCGTGCTGTGGCTGACATGTCTTTCATTGGCCCTAATCCCTTCAATTGCCTTTGAACCCCGCCTCCCCATCTGTGGCTGCCGTGCCATCCATCTTCCTTATCAGCCTATCACTTGACCTAAAGCCGATTTGGATACATACTCTAGTCGTGCAATGCATTGACTGCCACAGCCTTTGAACACTCTGCTCCGGAAAGCAACCTTCTCCTTTTACTACTGCAACTCTCTCGCCATTTGCCATTCGTCCTTCCCCTCTCTTTTCTCGACGGAATTGATCTCTGACACGGCTATATACATCAACTGACCACTTTGCATACAACCATTACCAACATCTTTCACCATGGCAGCGAACAGTGCTGCATTCTAGAGGGTGGCTGTCACTCGTTGAAGTATCACGATGGCACCACCCTCGCGATGCTTCGTCGTTTCCAGATATAACCAGTCGCCCTAGATCATATAACGAACACGACACACCATAATCCGGACACGATTATACAAACTTCAAAACTAAATCCGAGTTTTTGCCTCGGTTCTTTTCTGACCTCTGTCTGGTATCTTTGCGAAAGTGATTTGTCGCGTGACTGAAGGAACCTGCCAACTGCACCGCCACGTTTAGACTTTTCTAAATCCTAATCCAAACTGTCAGCAATTCGCAAAGCTCTGCTCAACACAAATTTGCGACATGCGTGGACGCAAAACCGCGGCATCAGGTAGGGGATCACGGGCGCTGGGCCTCGCCTCGGGTCCCACGCCTGTCTCATCAGCCTTTACTACTCCTCTCAGTTCAGCATACCCCTCCACCTATGCCTCCGAAGCTGAGTACGATGTCAACGATGAGGTCGCGAAGATCCCGATGGGCGCGCTTTCGCTTCACGCGCCCAGCCCGAAAACACCGAAGCCGAAACGAGTCAAGCTGAAGCCGTTTCCCTTTCTCCTCCTGCCATCCGAGTTGCGCTTGAAAGTCTACGAGTACCATTTTGCCAACACCGGCTACGTGCTCGATCTGGATCCCGACAACTACAAGAGGATCCATCAGAAATTGGCCATCCTGCGAACTTGTCGCACTATATATAACGAGGCCTCGTACCTCTTCTACAGCACACACCCAGCTCGCATCTTTCCGACTTACCCTGGGCGGTTCTTCAAGACCAAGAAGCCCCTACTGGCACGTATGAAGCCGGGCCAACGGGCGTGTCTGACCTCGCTCGAGTTGCGCCTGGGCCCGGGCTGGAGTAAGCCGCCGCGCGGCTGGGTGGTGAACCCGGCGTTGGGGTTAAGTGATTGTATCAACATCAATAAGGTCACGGTCTTCGTCGAGTGTGACCCGGGAAACGATATATTCAAGGGGTTCCGCCAAGCCGACCAGTTCTACGAAAAATTCTCGATGGCGCTGCTGATCGCCGTCCTCGACGAGATGCCCTGGGTTGAGCGGGTCGAGTTCGATGCATGGTCCAGTGTTAAGAAATCAGGGGCCCTCATGCGCGGATTGATGGATGTTGTAACCTCCCGGGGATTGAGAATCATCTGGGGAGCGGAAAGAGGGTGGACTGATGCGGAGGAGGTGGAACCGAAACCGGTTCTGAATCTCCATGCGCCACTGCTCATGAACTCAGGCGGCCACAATATTATGGTGGTTGCGTAGAAGCACTGATGGACGTGTTGGTGAACGGGCTGCAACCCGCTTACTCCGTAGGAATATTCGATATGAAGAGGATAGGGAAATTGATTGGTCCTGGCTGGCTCTAATGATGAAGGGTTTCTTGTACATGCACCGCTCACTATAACGATGTTACGCCTGGATACATTCTAGCAAAATGACTTTCCCAACTCTCGCATTTTTATCTGTAGGATTTTGCGTGACGTGCCACTCGGTGGAGATACGGCCGTTCCAATCGAAGTACGACACTCGTTCCTTGTTGACCGTTGACATACCCACGTGCCTAGACTATCTGTTATAAGGTACCTTGAGATGTGACCTAGGTAGACCTGATATAGAGTAAAGCATATGGGGGATATATAACTATACTGGCTGTGTACCTATCACATGATGAGAAGTGACTATAGAAAGTATAGCAGCTGCGGATACACACATGCTAGGTATATATCATCATTAATAGGTTCAATTGCGTTCTAACAGAGACAGACAGACACTCTTAAGTATGACATGGATATTCCCTTTTCGGTAAATCCGGGGTAGCAGCAAGCATCGCATTGGTGGGATCCTACGCCCGCACTATTGGGTCTCCTCCAACTTCACAAAAACTACTTGGTAAACCCCACCAAAAAAAACGTCCATCTTCAACAACCTTCAACTTGACATTGGCGTTTTTGTTTTCAACATACACAATTGAACTGGTACATTCAGTAATACAGCGTCCAATTTTCTCGGATACCTAATAATCGTCTATTAGATCTCACACTACCCCATCCCGGTATTCGGTTCCGTCCAACTCAACTCAGCTCAGCTCAGCTCAGTCCAGCCCAGCCTATACAGGCACAATCCCACACACCCCTAAAAAAGGGAGCAAAACAGAATGCCCCTCGACACCTCAACCTACAGCCTAGCGCTCCTGCGCGTCGACGGCCGGCGCTGGAACGAGCTGCGCCAGCTGCAGGGCCAGATCCGGACGCAGACCGCCGCCGACGGCTCGTCCTACCTCGAGATGGGCAACACCAAGGTCATGTGCGTGGTGTCGGGCCCCAGCGAGGACAAGCGGAAGGCCGGCGCCGGGACTACTACGGCGAGCAATACCGGTGGTGCTGGTGGTGCCGGGGGTGCAGGTGGTGGAGGGGGCGCGGACGTCAACGTTAGTATCGTGGTCGCTGGCTTCAGCTCTGTGGATCGGAAGAGGAGGGGGAGGGGGGATAAGTGAGTTTGTCTTTATATACCTATGAATCTATACGTCCCCGTCTACCGCCAGTCACCGCGCGATACACCTCCCCACCCCGCCAGCTCACCCCACCCAACAATCAGCTAACCAACACAACACAACACAGACGCATCCAAGAACTCCAGACAACCCTCTCCTCCGCGCTCGCCTCAACGCTCCACACACACCTATACCCCCGCTCCAGCATCTCCATCTCCCTACACGTGCTCTCGCAAGACGGCTCGCTGCTCGCCGCCCTCCTCAACGCCTCCACCCTCGCGCTCATCGACGCCGGCATCCCCATGACGGACTACCTATCCGCGTGCACGGCGGGCAGCACGTCCGCGCACGCCGCCGGCGACGGTCCCCAGGGGGCGGATCCGCTCGTCGACCTCAACGCGCAGGAGGAGGCCGAGCTGCCCTCGCTGACGCTGGCGACGCGGGGGGCCACGGACCGCGTCGTGGTGGCGGTCTGCGAGAGCCGCGTCCAGGTCGCGCGGCTGGAGGGCATGATGGCCTGCGCGGCCGACGGGTGCCGGAATGTGCGCGGGTTTCTGGACGGGGTTGTGAGGGAGAAGGGGAGAAGGATGGTGGGGGAGGGGGCGGTGGAGAGGGGGGTTAGTATGGCTATGGATATTGATGTTTAAAGACCTATGTACGTGACGATGGTAGAGGCGATGGTCTAATGAATTCTATTAAATCAGTCTGGAACTGGGCAAGGAGGGATGTGTATTATTTGGCTGGCAGACAAACCGGATAGATAAAAGGGTCGTGTGTACAAGGGGGGTTATCTAACAGATTACATCGTGGACTCGTTTTAGGTACACTTTCTACAAGTAAGTTGACCCTGTTCACTATCGACCTTCAATGATGATTTTGACTTTTATTTTTACTATCTCGAGGTTAGATCGTTCACTTTGTTCCAAACAAGCTAATTCCAGATCTCCCCCTTTTTAGAGCTCTTCATGTTTAATCGGTGTCTCAGTCGACTCCTCCGCCGACTCCGTCGTAGACGACGACGACGATGCTTCGGCCTCGACCGTCTCCGCGGGCTTCTCCTCCTCCTCTGCCGCCGTCTCCTCCGCGACGACCTCCTTAACCACGCCCTCAGGCAACTTCCTCTTCTCGCCCTCGCTGAGGCGAATGGCATCGATCCAAGCCTCGACGCTCTCGGGGCTGAAGTCGTCGCCCTCGTAGCGGCGCCACCAGCCCCTCTTGCCGTTGACGGCGACGATCTCGACCTCCCCTGACAGCTGGAGGCTCTTAAAAACCGGCGCCGCGACGCTCGCGTCGTCCGCGTGCACCTCGAAGAAGGGGAACAGGCGGCGGTGCGCGTGCGCGTGCTTCGCCGCCAGCTCGGCGAGGCTGGCGAGCGCCTTCTCGGCCGCGGCGCCGCGCGCCGCGGGCACGAAGGCCAGCACGCAGGTGTGCGATTTGCGGTTCAGGCATTCCGCGGTTAGCTTGTCCGCTTCGGTGATGGCGGGGATAGGCGGCGCAGGCTCGGGCTCGGCCACGGCCGGCTTGCTGTCGTCGGAGGGAGGAACATCGGTCGACTCGGCCGGTTCCGTCGAGGTGGTCTTAGAGCTGGAGTCGGAGGACTTGGAGGATGCCTTCTTGGGCTTCTTGTCCTTCTTGTCTCCCTTGGCTTTGCCAGGGGCCGGGTCGGGGTTCGGTTGGCCGGCTTGCGACAGGAACTTGACCATGCCGTCCTTCTTTATCTCGCCGTCGTATACGATGCCTTCCTTGTCGCCGCCGGGGAGCAGTATCAAGGTCGGGTAGGACTTGATGCCGAACAGCTCGTTGGCCTTGGTCTCCTTGTTCCGGATCTGGGCGACGGTGACGACGTCGAGGAAGTCGATGGCGAGGCTCTTGAGCAGGGCGCTGGTGGTGCCCTTCTCGGTGAACAGGATGGCCTTGGCGGTGGCGTTGTCGGCAGCGAGGAAGGCGTCGAGGTCCTTGTCGGCGACGCGGCGCACGTGGTTGTTGATCTTGTCGACGACGGCGTCGACGATGCCCTTGGCGGTGCGCGGGCCGTTGTAGTCCTCGACCACGGGCTTCCCGGCCTTGCCCTTGCCCGGGCGCACGGTCTTGAGCGTCGGGAAGCCCTTGACGCCCATCATGCCGCACAGCTGCTTGTTCTCGTCGTCGTCGCAGTTGACGGCGGCCACCTTGGCCAGCCCGTCGAGGTTCTTGGCCGCCTTCTCGTAGGCGGGCTTCAGGTTCTGGCAGTGGCCGCACCACGGCGCGTAGAACTCGACGACCTAGCGCGATCGTTAGCCGGATCTGGATCTGGAATTGGAAATATCGGAGGAACCTACCGAGGTATGGTTGGACCTGGCGATCAGCTGGTCATAGTTCTTGGCGTTGACCTGGACCACGGGGGAGTTCTTGGGATACAGACCGGCGTGCGCAGTCGGCAGGGCGGAGAGGAAGGCCACCGCGGCGACTGCGGCTTGCGCCGGGTTGAAGTGGTTGAAGGTGTGCATGGCGGCTCAGTCTACGGAGGTATGGATAGGTCTATGTAATGGATAGCTCGCTACCTAGCTAGGCCACCTATCTAGTGTAGCTAATCATAAATCCAGAGAGTATCTCGAGTCAAAATAGAGCTGCGTATAATGTAACGTGACAGCTTCTGGGAGCAGCAACACAAGCTAAGCTGCAAAGATGCAAGAAACAAGGGAGGAGAGCAGAGCAGCGAGCAGAGAGCAGCGAGCAGAGAGCAGAGTGAGAAAAAGAAACTGATTGCTATATCCAACCGTCAAGGTCATACACGCGTTTGTTTATAAAGTGTATGAGTGGTCTGACATGACAGATTTACTCATGAAGGATGAGTTTATGCTTGCTGTCCTGGTGCGAAAAGGCCACGGTGGAAGATCAGATCGATCTCGTGAGGGAGGGGCGCCAGTGCGGTGCAGCTCAATTTATTACCTAGCAGTTGGCTGCAGATCCGGGGTTGTACATAATAAGTGTATTACATAATTGTGGCTGGTGAATAGACACATACTGCACAATACTTAAGAGGCCATAATGCAGCTGTTTTTCAATATACCAAAAGAAAGTTGAAATAGAAAAAGAAAAAGAAAATTTTCATTTAAATCTTATTTGAAAAATGAAAATTATTCATTTCATATATACACATCTTCAGATTTTTCCAATGCTGCTTAGAGGTTCTGGTACTTGAGTTCTTGGGGTAATATGGCTTCAATTGATTGTGTTGTAAGTGAGCTCAAGCCAGGTGTGGCGCGAGCTTTACATACAGCCTGCAGTGTCCCGCCAAGTGGGGTTGCAGTGACTCCAGCGGGGAAAAACCCCAAGGGCCCTGACGGCTGACGGCGCCTGAGTTGAAACTGCTTCCAAGTTGCGCCCGTGCCTGGACACAGCTGGCTGGAGACTTTTTCCTTCTCATCATGAACTTGTTGCCTCACAGTCTATTGACGATATACACCGTACCCTCTGATAGTGAACCAAATATCCACGTAGCCCATCGATCGATCTCTTCTACGACCCTACGACCCTACGACTGCCATTGTTTCCATTCTTGCTTTCATTCTTGGAAAGCAGGCCTCCTGAACAATGGCGTCGAGTATACCTGCGAAGCTGAAGCAGGCCGGCATCACGCCCTTCATCGTGCGCGCCACTCAGCTTGAAGCTGCGAAGCCCGTCATCACCTACTGGTGTATGTTCAGCAAGCTTCTGCGCATTCATATTGACACGAGAGCATCCTGTGCTAACGAAGATAAATGCGCTAGGCCAGTACTGGGTCGTCAACCAGATCCTTGCGAAACAGCTTCATACTGCCGATCAAGAATGCCTACAATTCACTACGAACCTGATGGACAAGCTAGAGCAGGTATGATTATGAAGGCGCTTCATATCTATATATATGTTCTACATCTGTCGCGTGGACTGCGACTTGCTGACTTCGGCTCTCTATCTTTCCAGATGAAAAACGAGCAGGTCGGAAACGATGCCATACTCGACGATGTGGCCGGCCAAGCGTACGTGGAACAGTTCGCGCAAGAGACCTTCGAGAGGGCGCTTCGGCCCTTGAAAGCGAACAAGGTCACCCAGTACGAGATCCCTTATCGCCTCCTTGGCTTTGTTACGAAGGAATGCCGCTAATGGCGAACACAGACAAACAGCTAGCACATTCGAAGCTGCGGCCACGTTCTTCCAGCTGGTCAATATCTGGGGACAACCAGATGCCGAAACGCAAGAGAAGATCAAGTATGCCAAATGGAACGCTGCTCGCATACTCAAGGCGATCAAAGACGGAAGGGACCCCAACGAATCGAACCCGAAACAGGATGAGGCAAGGAAAGAGGACGATGTGCTGTCACTCGACCCTAACGATCCAGAAGTGCAGATGATAAGAGCTTCACAACCAAGGCCCGCGAGCGTGGAGGATGCGCCCGATGAGGACGGTAGGCTGCGTCCCGCTCCAACAGGGTACTCTCAAAACTCAGCCGCGCCCGTATCACCAGCCTCACCACCATCGTCAGCGCCGGCGCCCGAGCAGGTATCTCCTATAGCGCCTCCAGATCCACCCACCCCGGAGCTCGAAAGCTACTTCCCCAACGCGCGGCCTTCGTCCGACCAGAACCCCTTAGACCTGCCCTCGACAACGAGCATGCCGCCCCCAGGCTCGAGCATACACAACCCGATGGGTCCTCCACCCACCATCCCCAGCCCCAGCTCACACGACCCCGCCACCCTCCCGCCCCCGTCTGCGCCGTTCTCACCACCGAACGTGCCATCGGCTCCGCAAGACTTCTACCGTCCCGGCCCGCCACCCCCGGGCTCCACACCCACACCACCGGCTCTGCCCCCTCAGCAGCCGCATACTCTGCCTCCCCCTCCCCCTCCCCCTCCCCCTCAAGCGCCGGCGGCCAGCCAGAGCCACTACTCGCAGCCCGTGGTCCCAACACCGGCGCCGGCGCCGGCGACCCTGCACGGCGGCGCGCAGTGGGGGCCCTCGAACACGGACGATATGGCCATGGCGCAGGCGCAGAAGCACGCCAAGTGGGCTATCTCGGCGCTGAACTTCGAGGACGTGCCCACGGCCGTCCGGGAGCTGCAGGCTGCGCTGGCGAGTCTGGGGGCGCGATGACCTGCTTGCTTACCTACCTTCCGTCTTGTGGATAGGTATGTGATGTTGGGAGCTGAAAGAGTGAGTGAGAGAACGGGAGGGATGCTGGGACTTAATATGGATGTAATGTTCTACGATGCCCTGAAGTTGAAGTGCCAGAAAATGGTGGATGTATAGTCTGAGTCTGATGAGTGTTCATGAGCATGGCAGGATACCTACCTAGTGCACGCGAGTACGTAGTAGAGCTTGTAGATATTTATTGGATCAATAGGAGCGTCGTCCTTCTCCTCTAACTTAGGCTGAATGAATGAATGAATGAATCGATCTGAGACTTTTACGTGCTGAAGGACTGGAGGTTGTGATGGGGAGGTCGTGCGTTGATGTGGACTGTAGTTCAAACTTGTGAATGAGGATGGTGTACGGTTTAGGGGATGGTTCGCCGGCAGTGCTAGGTCCTGTGAATATGTACCGGCGTTTTTGCCAAGTCGAGTTGTTACTTGACTTGACTTGACTTGATGGAAACGCTGCCACGGTGGTACAAAGTAATGTGTATTAGATTTCATTGACTATGCAATGGGAATTAGATGGTTAGAGTATCTAGTTCGGAGACGAAACTAAATAAAACTTAGGCACTGGGAACTGTTGTCAACGTCAGCATTAGCATTTATCGCACTTATAAGTCCGTTAGTTAAGAAGGCGACCAGCTACATGTTGTTATAATACGTTTCCCGGGCGCAAGACATATAAAGGGTTACTGAATTAAGTAAATGGTCCAACATTCAAATCCGGATCTTTACGATGGATGTATGTATGTTAAGCCCGACGACCCGTATCGGAATTAGAGGACCTCTTAACATGTAAGGCCGATGTCTAAAGTGTAAGGCCGATGCCAGCCACCACTAAAAGATTAGCGGCGTTGATCCGATCCGCCTATCTTACAAGGCGCAAAGCAAAGAGCTGAGGCGCATGTATGCCGGACGATCGCAAGACTAGCGGTGGGTAGAGTCCGGATGTATATTCAAAATGCATCACGAGCTTTACCTCCACATATTACCTAAGATACTGTGCGGCAGAGCAAAGTGAGGGAGTTGTTGAGACGCAAGGGCAGAGGAAATTGTCACAGGCAAAAGTAACCCCCACACTTGCAGTGTGTTTGACGGCTATACTTTGCGTATGCTAATGCTGCTGTGCGGCAGAGAAGAGAGGGTAGATGTGTAGCAATACCAGAATATACGGCTAACTCACCGCAACCTACTATGTGGAAATAATCCTAGTCTTTTGATTACCGGTCTTCCAATCATTGTATTCCTTGTTGTATAGGGAAGTGATCGGACATAAACTTGCTCTAGTGATATCTCCTTAGATAGGACGATAGATTGCAACTATCCCTAACACAACCTCGTCGCTTCTAATTATGTATTATAAACCCAACGAGGGGCCGATAATGTCAATTCCGACTACATACGCACGTATAGTAAACCTAATATACTAAGGTTTTATGGAAAGGCAAAATAAACGGGACCTCGGCTACCGTACCCTGCGTGTGTTGTGCTGGCTTCCACGACTGATATCATGGTGGCGTAGGTTAGCATAGGTAGATCAACTCGGGTTTCCCGTGAGTTTTTTCTCGTGGCCATATCCGACCCTGGATTTACAGTTCTGGTGAATCCAAGACTAACAATCAGCGCGGGCCTTCGTGATTCGACGCGGGCTTACAACTACGCATGCATCCCGAGGGGCTACTAGCGGGCGCTGTCTCACCTGAGGCTGTCAGGTTTCCTGGCGGAATGATTATTGATCACTGATTAGTAACACTTACACATGGGAACCTTGTATAGGGTTCAGTAATCGTAGATATATATGTGCATAAATACCACCCGTACATCACATCTATTAGCTTCTAGATTCCTGTCCTGGGTCTTCACATAGGTGTATATAAGACTTTGACCTCCCCCCTTCAGCATACATCTAACCAGTCTATCTCGAATTCACATCTGCGTATTAAACCTAATCACTAGATAACCACCGTGAAGGAGTCATGCCCGCATCACTCCCCAAGACCTTCAAGGCCGCTGTGCTGGAGAAGCAGGGCGAGCCCATCAAGATCAAGGACGTCGAGCTGAAGCGGCCGGGCCCGCGCCAGGTGCTCGTCAAGGTCCTCGCGTGCGGCGTGTGCCATACCGACCTCTTCGTGCAGAGCGGCGCCCTGGGCGACGTGTTCCCGCGGATCCCGGGGCACGAGCTCGTCGGCGACGTCGTCGCCGTGGGTGAAGGTGTCACGCGGTTCTCGGGTGGTGAGCGTGTGGGCGGACCTTGGCATGGGGGTATGTATCCCCCTTTTCCTGTGTCTATCTTTTCTATTTTATATTTCCCTTTTCATGATGAGACAGACTCGACATTTTTGCGAGTATGCCAATATTGACATGCATTCGTAGGCCACGACTCCACATGCCGCCAGTGCGCGCGCAGCCAATTCCAAATGTGCGACAACGCAGCCGTAAACGGCGTGACGCGGGACGGCGGGTACGCGGAGTACGTGCTGCTCCGCGAGGAAGCCGTAGTACGAGTGCCGAAGTCCGTGGATCCGGCGGAGACGGCGCCGCTGCTGTGCGCGGGCGTGACGGTATTCAACTCGATGCGCAAGATGCACGTGGAGGCGGGCAACGTGGTGGCGGTGCAGGGGGTGGGCGGACTCGGCCACCTGGCCATCCAGTACGCGAGCAAGATGGGCTACCACACCGTGGCGATCAGCTCCGGCGCCGGCAAGCGCGACTTCGCGCGGCGGCTGGGCGCCAACGCCTACATCGACGCCAGCGCCGAGGACCCCGTCACGGCGCTCGCGGCCCTCGGCGGCGCCGCCATGATCGTGGCCACGGCGCCGAACCCGACGGCCATCAGCCCGCTCGTGGGCGGTCTGCAGGCTGGAGGTAAGCTCGTCGTGCTGGCGCCCGTCGGACCCGTCGAGTTCAACACGGGGACCATGGTCACCAAGGGCGTGTCGGTGCACGGGTGGCCGAGCGGCCACGCGCTCGACTCCGAGGAGGCCATCCAGTTCTCGCAGGACCATGGGGTTAAGTGCTTGATTGAGAAGTTCCCGCTCGCTGACGCCGCGAAGGCGATGGAGAAGTGCCAGTCGAACAAGCTGCGGTTCCGCGGGGTTCTGATCATGTAGTTTGGGGTACCAAGTGATGGAGTTCATTGTCTTGTCGATTAATCGGCTGTGAAAATTGGAGTTTGTATATTGGAATCAGTGATGGTATAAAAGAAAATCTATGTTTTTGGTATATACCGGCCATACATGATATCGTAATTGTTGTGTAACTCTGTTGTGGTGTGGCTGTGCCCCTGAACCTTTGTAGTACATGTTCTCATCTAGCTGACCTAAGATTTCATATATCGTTAAATACGTTCGTCGTTCGTTTAATCATGACTAGAGAACTCATAATGACGAATAACGTCTGCAAAATTTCGCTTCGAGTTCAGTATATCCAAATGTCCTGTGTTCGCCTCCATCTCTGAAACCCACATATTCCCTGGCGTCCTTCTTGTTAAACATTAGCTTTACGCCTGGATGAAAATTTCGCTTTGTGAATGTCAGATCCAGAGATGAAAAGGGAGAAATCAGTCAATCATACCAATATACCAACGCCTCACGGCGTTATAAATAGTCTAGCATTAGCTTCCCCTTAAGCTAACCACATATACCTCGTCGTTTAGTATCCAGCGCAGGAAAGAGTCCACTCGGCGACACGGCCCTCGGGTACCTCTTGAACCTCAAGCATCAATATAACCAGGAAAAGAGTATGCTGAGGTGTGCAATGGATAAGAAATAGTTGGGTGGGGAGGTCAGTCATAGTTCTTCGAGAGAGCCATGGCTACCCCCTATCGTGTCCAAAAGGAGTCCACGAGAGCTACCACGTGGTAAAGCTTACATATGTAAAGCAAATTAGGTGCCTTGTTAGGCCATGTGGGACTTGTATAAATCATATCGTGTGTAAAAAGTCATGTAGCTTCACCTTCCGGTGGCGAGGGGGATACTGTTGCATGTTCCGGAGACATGTCAGGCTCGGACGAGACGACGATTGCAGGTGGCGAATCCTGACTCTGACGGCCGCTGGTAACAGAAGCTGGGACAGAGGAACCGGGAGGGTCACTCCGGGTAGGAAAGTGGAGATGAACCGGCGACGGGACTTCGAGCGTATCCCGTCGCTGCCGCCGTAATGGCCTACCTCTATTTAGGTCAGCAGCCGGCGACGTGGAGAATCTCTGGAGCTCAAGCGAAGTGCGCTGAGTAGGCAACGTGTAAGAACGAGGCACTCTCGGTGACGGTAACGGCGACGCTGCTGCGCTCGACCTCGTCGGGCTCCTCTCGAGGTTGAGCGCGGAATTAACGCTACCCGTCCTCGAAGAAGACCGCGCGCGAAGCACCGGCGTGGCGTTCCCGTCCGCGTCCCGGTGCGGATTGTACGTCTCCCTGATCCGATGGAGTTCGGGGTTTCGACTCGCCTCCCCTGGAATCTCGGGGAAGTCGACCGCTTTCCCCCGCTTGAACTCCGAGTCGTCGAATTGCTTGGGCGACGCGGTGCCGAAGTAGTTGCCGATGTCCATCAACCTTCTGGCCACTTTGCGTCTGTAGCCCGCATCGGCGACGGGCAGGGGTCGCTCGAGGTGATGATCTTGTCCTAAGGTTCGGACCGTCTCAATGTGGGCTGTATCACCAATGTCCGATGAAGCACGACGATACGGCCGCAGATCTACGATGTCTTGGAGTAGACTATCGCTAATGCTTCTAGCATCCCCGTGACTTGGAGGATAATGGTGGTGGCAGTTACAATGGTGCGTAGAAGCCTTCGAGCTAGAACTATCTTTTAAGTCTTGTTCATTGGTTACAACAAGGAGGTAAAGTGATCCTAGCGCGGCCAATACAGTTGCAACAATCGGAGTCCATTGACCTGGCAGTTGGCACAAGTCAGCAAGCGGCCTAGGTCGAGGATTGGCATCTAATCACTTACCAACGCTAGTTATGGGTTCTGTCTGGTATTTGACAGGAGTAGTGAAGAAGTTCAGTTCACCTATGACAAGGATAGCAAGTACTGCCGCAGCAAAGACCGGGATCTCTACGGTACTCAAGAACACCCGGACTGCTTCGTTGACTCCTTTCATCGTGCTCATGGTGGCACCATTAGTACCCTCAATCGGTTCATGCATCCGCTCATCATCTCCATTGCCGAATCTCGTCTTCCAATTGATTTCGAGGATCTTATTCCAGGTGAAGATAAGCGAGAGGATGGCAGGAATACAGCACGCAGCCGCAATGAGCATTCCAGCGTTGAAGGTAAGTCGGTACGGTGCGGGGATGACGAATATTTCGTTCACAGCATCCGTTCGCAGGGGTGAAAATGGACCTTGATCAATAGAGCAAACGATGTTACATACAGAATCTTGCTCGTAGGGAAAATTTGAACCGTCCGGGATGAGGGGGTTTCCTCCGACATCACGAGGACAAGAAGACGTCTGGATACGGGAGAACTCGACAGTCAAGCTCAATAACCCTTCGAAAACGTCAATTAAGAGTCTAAACAACAAGAGACGAAACATAGAGCGTGACTCACCTGCGAGAAGAAGACCAGTCCATAGGAAGATGAGGTTTCTGCCGGGATCAAAGAAGTAGGTCTTGGACATCCTGACCGTTGCGGGAGCCGCTAGTATGCCTATAGAACACAGCTGAAAAGCGCCGTAGACATCCATATCAACAGCATCTGTCCAATTCAATGGTTAATTACGAAAGGATATACGCGTGACGAGAACTCACTATCGACGTGTACTGCAGCTAGGACGATGGCATGGAGAGCCGCAACAGCTGGTAGCAGCAAGGCAGCTGCTAAGCAAGCACTCCTCAGCCAGTCAGCTTTCCGGGCCACGACACATGCTATTACGAGGCCATAGTATCTATATAGAGTTGAAGTGTTAACAGGATTGTCCAGTTTCAAGGCCGGCGCGCAATTTCTTTTCATGATACGGGACAGCTCAACAACCTTTGGACATAGTAGAGCATTTGAACTTACAGCAATCTAGAACCAAGACCATACTGACCCGAGACGGGCCAGGCACAAACAACCTGGAGAACATTCGTCTCGTTCAGGCTCGTAGCGTTGATTAACGGGTCTCGATCGATAAGAAAGTTCAGTGGCGATGGAGAAGGAAGCGCCGGCATGGAGAGAAGAACAAGAAGACTTTCGAATCAAGGAGTCACGTAAGCTGTAGTAGAGCGCATGTCAATATCGAAGTTGTTTCGATCGAAGTTGTCACGTATTTGTCCGCCATGACAGAAGTGAATCATCTTTCCGCAGGAGAAAGACGAGACGAATCTGACGTATATATGAACATGTTGGCCAAGTCGCCGCCTCATTCGGACAGAGAGACAGGGCTGCATAAGCCGGGTGCCAGGCTGGTAAGAACTGAGGCACTGCTGTCGAGCTGACCAACTAGCCTCCGGTACTTTCAGCCCCATGTCCAAGGGGTGTGTAGGGAGATTGCGGATGTCAGCTGGGAACTAGCCATTCGCCAATGACAAGCTAACATATTAGCCACATAATGCGGGTGGTCACCTGGGGAGTGAATATCAATACTCCGTACGTTCGTAGTACAGGGACTATGCCACGGTATGTAGGACAATGCAATTGGTGCTACGTACGACTAAGACGACTAAGACAACATCGTACATACACAGAAGTAACTGAGTGTTTAAGTGAGTTGAATGTATCTATGTGTACACAGTAGTCCGTGTCTCCTTCAATTGATAATAATTCCCATCCTCACTCTAGTTCTTGTATACGTATGATAACCACTCTATTCCAACTGATTTTTCTTAGTCGATTGCCGGTTTTTACAACCGTAGAACAAAGTGCGGCTGACAGAGTGGAACAGCGTTGATGACGCAGTAATACTAGCAGTAATACTAGTACGGCGTATTCATTATATCAAGTACGGATCCGTATACCGAGCCAGGCGAGCCAGACCTAGGGTGACCGATTGATTTGGAGCTAACAGAGTGTCAGTCGGTGAATCAAAACGGCTCCGGGTCCAACCGAGAGTTGAGGTACATTCTGTACTGGGTCCGGGGCATCCCATGTAGCCCACGCACAGCCCCCGCGCGATCTCTGCAATAGATCTTCCGGGTTCAATGTTCTATGTACGTTCCTAGGCTGGTAGGGTACCAGGGTACCTAGGCAGGCTGGGCACTGCGTAATAAGTCGTACATAACAGCCTAATGCTGAAATTGCCAACGTCGATTGGCTTTGATATTGATTACGCCTTTCTTTCATTCTATCTGCCCACCTTTACCGACAAGCTGCTTTGCGACTTTTGCTACTTTTGCGACTCCAAGAACTATCGCAGATGGGTTGGTCACATTGATCAGTAACGCGCTGAGAGCTTCTCGTACGTAGGGCTCTCTGTTTCACGAAAATCATGTCGGAAACCCTCAACGTCGATCTTAGCACCGACAAAATCAAAGACTGGCGGTCAATTGTGACTCTCATCGTCTTTGTCCTCACCAGTAAGTTCGGCATATGCCGTGTGGGATGTGTATCTCATACTATCTCATACCGTTGACTCTTTGGCTCTCGTGTAGATCTCGTCGTCCTTTTCCCCTTTGATATTCCATTCTATATACCGCGACTACTCTCGAACGCTGTTCGGGACTCTCTAAGTTCCCTACGAGTCATATCGCCGAGGCAATGCTACCCTCAGCATGGCTCCGGCGGCGCAAAGAATGGCCATAAGCAGGATGGCAGGCTGCTTGAGCATTTCGTGCGCCTCGAGCTCCCCATGAACTTTATCACCGCGCCCTTGATAGCCGATCTGTTTCTGCTTGCAATCTTAGCTATTGGTAGACAAGAAGTGCATGATGGTATTGTTGGAACAGACCACATTGTCCCTTACGATATCATGATTTTCTTTTTCACCCTGGCCTACATCGCTATCTCGATGGATGCTTCTGGACTGATCAGGTTTTTGGCTTTCAAGGTGCTCCAGAAGGGAGGCAAAGTCGGCCACAGACTATTCTTTTACCTCTATGCCTTCTTCTTCGGCTTAGGCACCTTCATCGGCAATGACCCGATTATCCTGTCTGGCACCGCTTTCCTTGCCTACATGACCCGGGTATCGAGCAACATCATCCACCCGAGGGCCTGGATTCATACCCAATTCGCCGTAGCCAACATCGCCTCGGCCATCCTAGTCTCCTCCAATCCAACTAATCTAGTTCTCGCCGGTGCCTTCGGTATTAAATTCGTTTGGTACACCGCTAACATGATTGTTCCGGTTTTGGTCACAGCCATCGTCTTGTTTCCATTCTTGCTGTACATCGTCTTTGCGGATGAGTCCCTTATCCCCTTCTCCATCAAAATGCATGAGCTTCCCGAAGGGGCGAGGGACAAGAAGCCTGTAAACCCTAATATTCCCCATGCTAGGGGAAATGCCGAGGAGGAAGAGAACAATGCGAATAGTGGACAAGGCAAGCTTCTCTCGCTCGAAGAGATCATGAATCCCTTCCTCGATAAAGGAGGCGCGGCGTTTGGAGGCATAATCATGGGTTTGACACTTATAGCCATCCTGGTATTGAATGCTGCTTCCCGCAATACCGGCCAGTACCCTGTATTTTATGTGACCTTACCAGCTGCATTCATCATGTTAGTTTGGGACGTCGTGTTTGGATGGTTGCACCGGCACGAGACGCGCGAGATCGCTCGCAAGGGCCGGAATGAAGTCGAACGCGCGCGAGCCGAACGGGCTATTAGGGAGGAAGAAGCAAGAGAGGCAGCTAGAGAGCAAGGCGCTATCATCGCAGGCGAACCTGCTTCGACACCGGCATCTCCCTTGGAAACCCAGTTACGAAGCCAATGCGACGCCTGTCGTGGTAAAAGCGACAGTTTAGTACAGCCTGTCGTGAATGAAAAGGGGGAGAAAGCGAATGTGGCTGAAACCACGGGCAAGGAACCTTCAGGCTTAGGCAACCAACTGCGTCCCTCGCCTACTCACGAGCCTAAGAAACACGAAGGCCTCACTCCAGTGTCGAGCTCTCCAACTGGCTCATCGCTCTCAATACCCGCCGTAGAAGACGAGAAGAATCCAGACGGCTGTCCATCGGTCAGCGCGTCGAGCACGCCGCGTGAGAAGAACCTATCAGACGTTGCAAAGTCCATGCAAGGATCAGTATGTGTATGCGCATTTCGCTCTCGGGGGATAAATGAAAATGGCCGGACACCTTCTGAGCAAGAGATGGACCTCGATAGGCGGATCGCACGCAAGCTAGAGCTTCAACAGGAGCGTGGTCCCGCCACCCTCGTGTCGCTGGTTGCCAATGCATACAGGTGGTCACAGGAGACGTTCCCTACTGTAATGGCGGTGTTGGCACACTTGCCCCTTGCGCTGGTACCGTTCGCGTTCTGCATGTTCATTCTCGTCCAAGCACTGGTGTCCAAGGGCTGGGTCCCAGTCTTTGCATATGGATGGAACGTCTGGGTGAACAAGACCGGAACCATCGGTAGTGTTGGAGGGATGGGTTTCCTCTCCGTAATCTTATGCAATGTAAGTTTTGACATACATACTCACATCTGGGACTCCCAATCCACAGGCGTATATATATGTTTGTATAGGTAGCTAACTTCCCAACCCCGTTCAATAGTTTGCAGGCACGAACATCGGGACCACGATCCTGCTCTCCCGCGTGATACAGGCATGGGAGATGATCCACCAGGTCAACGGAACCGTGATCTCCGACCGGACGTTCTGGGCGGCGGTATACGGCATGGCGCTCGGCGTCAACTACGGGGCGTTCAGCGTGGCGTTCAGCGCATCGCTCGCAGGACTCCTGTGGCGCGATATCCTCTCGCGCAAGCACATCCGCGTCCGGCGCATCGAGTTCGCGCGCGTCAACCTGCCCATCATCGCCATCGCCATGATCGTCGGCTGCGCCGTCCTCGTCGGCGAGGTGTACATCTTCAGAAGCGACACCGAGCCTTATCAGCGGCAATGACCGGCGGGGAATTTATACGATGTCTTGGTTTAGACGGTTATGAATGACGATATGAACTATGATAATTTCTACACGCGCATAGATAGATTATTGCATTTGAAAAAAACTGGAGACGCCTCGCATTTAACGCGTGGGATTTACACATTTCATATTTGTCTGGTTAGATAAGCATACGACATTATGAATACAATTGAGCGTTGATTTGAGAGCGTCTTTGACTTTATATGTCCAGCTGTGATTCCTTCTTTTCTTCATAGCGTCGTTGCTATTGCTTGTTAAGGGCTCGAGAGACTTGTCACACTGGAAGCCTAGGTACGGCTCCGGCGACAGTGTCGTCTAAAGCCCGTATAATGGGTCTCTATCTGAGAGCGTATACTGAATTTGTCGCAGTACAAATCTGCATAGAATATTGATGCATTCAAACCAGTCAGTAAATGAAGGCATCTTCTATTCTACTAATGATATATCTAGTGTTCGCTCTTGTCTGTGCTTGTTCACCGAAGGCATATATCCCTACACTCGTCTAGTGCTCTCAATCATCTTACATTATTAGTGTTCCGCTGCAAAGCGTAAAGCGGAATTCAGACGGAAATGTTACCGCAGGTTGTGATAGGCTATCTACCTTAATGTCTCACAGCCATAGTGTTCTGGTGCTTCATATCATGTAAACTAACAAGACGTCATTGGGTATGGAGCATTGAAGTGGACGGGCAGACGGGGTCAATTGCCAGCCCTGCTAGGCTAAGGTTCTCCAACTTTCCCCTCAGCTGTGGCTTGGCTTTCGGCGGTTTCCCCAATTAGCTACGTCATCGCCATTGGTTGAGACCTTCTCATTCCAAGGCACGATTGATTCACGAAGCGCCGGCACTCGACCAAGGAAGGGCGAAAGGCCTGAAAACTTGGCCGCGCGCGAGAAGTCGCGTTGCGGAAAAGACGTCGACCATGATGTAGTCATTTTCAGGTTTGTTATGGGTTGGTGAATCCGATGTAAACTCTCTTCTTGTGAAGCTGTTGTCTTTTACAGTTTACATTGTGAAGCTATCGCGACATTCCTCGGTTATAAGCGAAGTACATCCCTTCTTAAACAGCCGCATACAAGTGAAACGAGTTCAAGCTCGAAGTACGCAGTATACAGGCTTCGTTCAAAACACTTTTTGGTTCATACACAATGATCGTTCCAAATCTGTATCTCCCACACGGGAAATATTCTAGCTCAGTTCTAGCTCTAATACACCTATCCCTTGTTACACGCCTAGTCTCCTGTCAAACAATCGTGGTAACCGTCGGCCCCACAATCCCCAGCACCGCCCCCGAATTCGTCGACGGCGCAACCTTCACCTCCGCCATCCTGAACAGCACAAACGCATACCGAGCAGCCTACAACGCCTCCGCGCTGACGTGGAACAAGACCCTCGAGGCCTTCGCATCGGACTACCTAAACATCACCCAGTCCCAGTCCCAGTCCCAAGCCCGCTCTTCCCAACCGCAATCCGAATCCCACCTCCAAGAACCCCGGGACGACGAAGACCCAAACTGCAACTTCGCGCACTCGGGCGGCCCCTACGGCGAGAACCTCGCGCTCGGCTGCTCGAACGCGACGTCGTGCGTGCAGGCGTGGGGCAACGAGGTGTCGCAGTACGACTTCGGGAACCCGGGGTTCGGCGAGGCCACCGGCCACTTCACGCAGCTGGTGTGGAAGACCACGACGACGGTCGGGTGCGGGCGCCGCCTGTGCCCCCGCGCCGCCGGCTGGTACCTCGTCTGCGAGTACTGGCCGCGCGGGAACGTGATCGGTGCGTTTGCGGAGGACGTCAGTGGGCCGGTTAATGAAGGTGAGGGTATGGGCGTGGGCGTGGGGTTGAGAGCTGGGGGGACGGGTTGGGTGGCGTTGATAGTTGCGGTGGTGGGTGCGGTCTTGTGGTGAGCGGCTTGAGTGTGAGCCATGATGACATGGTTATGAATAGGTACATGGGTATTTTGGATTTGGACGGCGCTTTGATGGGAAACGCTTTATGAGTCTGTATCAATATGTAACTGCTGAAAAGGAGGTATTGGAAAACAGGATATTGGATTTTTGGATACGGGAACGAAAAGGGGCATGTTTGTATATATGTCACAACGCGAGTAAGAAGTCACCCCTAAATGGAATATACGTATTGATCGCATAAGTATTCAAGCTTGCCATTTCCCTTATTTGACTCAGCGAACATATAGGTGTGTATACTCAAAAAGGGGTTCCAGGGAACAGTCTCGATATTCCTTGCTTTAGTTAAAGGATTTTTATCAATTAATATCTTCATCTATAGATACTAGTATCTCTGTTAGGAATTTATTCAACGTCTTCACCGTGGTCATATCGACGTCAAAGCCTTCTGGCCGGCAGGAACAGCAAATGGGCCATTCTCTGCCAAAGGGAACTTCGGCGTACCGTCGTCGTTCCACGTAAACTTCTGTATCCGTACCGTGCGATAAAGATCGGCGGCTGGATTCGGCGTCGTCTGGGCATGGTAGACTATGTAATTTTCGGCATCGTCTGGGGAGCTGACGAAGCTAGCGTGACCGGTGCCATAAACTCCAGCTACTGAGTTCTGATGGAAGACACATCCGTCCGTGTGCTTTTTCCACGACTGGTACTCCATTGGATCGTTTCCCACGAGCTCTAGCATTCCTAGGCAGTAGAACGGAGTGTTAACGCGCGCTGCCGAGTATATCACAAAATTCTGCCCGGTTTTGGGGTTGGTAAGTTGCTGAGGACCTTCATTAGTTGCGAGACGAATAGGGCGTCCATACTAGAAGACACAATCAGCATCCCGCTTAGTATCCTATCTCCGTTTTGTTTACTTACAGGAACCTGCTCCCAAGGTTCATTTGGTACGCTAATCATGCGCCGCTCGGAGAGGGTCGAGTTGACTGTCCATGGATCCGACATCCGCGTAATGCAGAGGTTGGCAGGCCACGAGGAGTATTTCTGCTCCCAGCAGGAGTAAATGTGATAGAGCTTATCCTCAAAGTGAAAGTATGTCCCATCGATGGCGAACTGGTCATATGTGTCTAGCATGGGCTTCATCACGAAGTTTGCCGTCCAGGGGTCAGGCCCGTCGCCTTGGAGAACGAACATACGGTGATTGATGGCCTAATATAAAACTACATATCAGTCTGTTGGGATATATGAGAAGCGCTTCAGTGATGCCCTAGGTTGCTAGGCCTTGCTTTATGGCAGATTCTGTTCTACATCCCAGAAAACTACTTACAGGGCAGTTAATTGGGCACAAGGCGTCAAGCAGCGGCGCAGGATTATCCCCATCTGATGTAGCAGAGAAGATAATATACCAGGAGCCCGATATATTATGGACCTCTGGAGCCCATAAACTTGTTGACCAAGGCTCTCCACTCGTCGGTTCCGGGTTGAACACCACTCGAGTCTCTGCATTGTCCCAGTTGTCCGTGAGATATCTCGAGCGCTTCAAGGTAATATTGTCGTTAGTCGAGTAAGTGAATAGATACCATTCTTCGCTTTCGGAGGTGTACTTGGTTATGAACGGATCGCCGACATTCAAAGTCATGACAGGGTTCGAAAATGTCTCATTGGTTGTCTTATTTGTACCAACCACTGCTGGATCCCATCCTGCAGAACTGCCCTTGTTCGGATCAAAGACCTGCGCAGGAACTTGGGCTGTCCCTAGGCAGGAAGCGAGAGCGATGATGCGCGTGAATAGGCGGCTCTTCATCTTGACGTTGCGAAATCGAGACGGTTAGACAACCTTGTTGACGACTGGGGCTGAAGCGGGAGAGTGCCTGGCAAGCACCCACACTTGTGGAAGTTACGCATCTTAAATAAACTGCACATTCACGATTATTCAAAGTCAATGCGGTGGACCCAGCCTCACGAGCTCTCTGCTCTCCCAATCATCTCACGATAATGAGCCTTCCAAGCTACCCCGCAGCGAATAACCCCTGCTGAATCCGGGGTTGGAATTGGTACAGATGGAGAACTGCAACGTTGACTTCGGTGACTCCACACATTGTCGTAAACAATTGGTCCCTCTCCGTGCCCTGGTCTGATTTCATCTCGCATGTTACTTATCTCGAAGCACGGTTCCTGCGTGTGTCCCATGGAATCGGATGCTCACCGCCGGACACAAATGTTGTTGAGGTCCTAGGCAGTGCGGGGAAATCCGCATATGTTGGTTTGTCCGTTTGTTTTCATGTTCATGTGATCGGATTGAACGGAGTAGACTCGTTTGGCTAACAGATCCCCTAAAAGTTAAGAGAGCTTTGACCGTACAGTAAAATCGTTAATAAGGTTGACGTGAGATGGCTTCCTTCCAAGGTTTTGGTACCTGGCACCTTATGTGAGTGGTAAAATCAGATGAGAATGCATGAGACGCGAAAAATGTCAGGTTCTGATCCCTGCTTTTCGAGGATTGATGCCCTTGGTTCGCTAGCCTTTACGCCGAAAATACCCTTCCTGTACAACTTTTTCATTGCCCTTGATTTACTTCGGTATTGAAGAGTCACCTGCGGAATATCTACATAGACTTGAAAAGACTTGGAACAACACTATACTGATCCTTTACTCATAATAGTGTAATAGCAATGAAGTAGCGCTAGTTATTATTTTGGTCTACTCCATATAATGAGTAATCATATCACTCCCACGCCATTCCTCAAAGCCATCGAGGCTGTTCTATCCACTTACTTCGTGAATCCGAGCATTCTCTATCCAGTCTCCCTAGATTTTATTGTTATTTTTTTTAGCCTAACTCTCTTGCGGCTCGCGTTTCTGCTATCAAGCAGATATAGCTCAGTTGTCACGCCGATGATTATTTCACTTCACCTAAACCTATTCATTTCGTAAGACTGTTCTCGGAGAACTAAGTAAGGTATGTCACCCCTGCTTCTACTCCCAAGTTAGAATTAGAAGCAAGACATCGTGAGACAGAAGTCTAAGTAGACACTAGTATATATCTAATGCATTGCTGTCAAAAACTGTTACTAATTATGAATCCTGATTCAAATACTTGCTATTGAAATACTGGTCATAATTAAGTAACTATAAATTCAGGTAACATGTACTCTATTTCGAACTCGGCTGGACGGATTGGAATAAGTTTGAATTAGTCAGGAGTATTCTGTTAGTGTTGTGCTTTGCTTCTTATGAATGTTTTCTGAGTACTTAGTGTAGTCTTGAATAGCCATTCATAGCTAATATGGATCGATATATATATATATATATATATATATTCATATCTTCTTAGGTTTAATGTGCTTTCCGATTGCCATCATAACTTGTGGAAGAGTTTAATTTAATACGAAGGTTGTATAAGAATGACCCGACAATGGGGTGGAATATAAAATATATGTTGCACGATATGTTAGCGTTTGGCCGAGGAAGATATTTCGGATCAAAGTTTACAACTAGCAAAGACAAGGATAGACAGCATGATCTCCTCGTCAGACGATCTTCGATAGGGCGTTACTAAGTTTCATTTATATAATAATAGTTGGTGGTTATGCTATGGTATAATCGTGGTATCTCTAATATGGAAATTTCGCATTAAAACATATGGACTCTGATTTCATCAAAGAGTCCCGCTTCATATGTTCATTGAATATTACTCATCGCATGCGTCGCTTAATCGTCGTCTCCTTCATGACCTCGACGTCAATACTGATTCAGGGGTCTTACTCCCAGTTGTCTTGCCATGCATTTTACGGCCAACCTTGTCAGTCAGATGCTGCTGAGCATCCTTAGAAAAGAGACATCCAATTATGGCAATGCCTCCAAACCCAAGGCTGGCCAGATATACCGTCTTGAAAGCTTGCGAGTATGCTATGGGTAGGACCGAGGCAACGGCACCCTTCACGGCATCTGTCAGCCCTGGAAAAGTGTCGAGTTTGCTTTTCAACACAGCTGCAACAAGAGCAGGAACCTGGCTCTCAGGAAGGCCGGCAGCCACAGCGGCCGGTCCAACGTTAGCAGGAACTGTTGTAGTAAGACGGTTCGACAAAATGGAGCTGTAAACAGCCACAGCAATAGATCCTCCAGCTGAACGGATAGAGGCCAACAGTCCGGAAGCAACACCTATGTCTGCCGGTTTGCAGAATAGGGGAGCCAATGCAAGGGCGCATAGTTCGATCACGCCGACGAAGAACGGCCCGATCATTGTGAAAGCAATTCCCGAGTTTAAGGTTTCAGGGGTGAGCGCTGCACATGCGCCTACGAACGCAACCATGGCGAAAGTCGAAAACATGATCCAGTATCGAACGTTGCCTCCAAACTTCACCAGGACCCCACCAAGAGCTTGTCCGAGTGCTGTAGCGCTAGCTACCGTGCACTGGGATTATAGTCAGCAGATATGTTGGAAATGGACTCGGAAATACTTACTGAAATCCAACCGGCATATGTGACGTCTTTGGTATAGAGAGCTTGCACTTGCTGGGGCCATAGCAATACCGCGGAGTAGTAGGACATCTAGAATTTGTCAGATGGATTCTTCAAGACAAGCTAGCCATGTTCACTCACAGTTGCAACTGTAGCGCAAGCGACCAGACTTATGAAGCCTCGGTTGGCAAAGAACTTGACTGGAATAACCGGGTATTCTACGTTCGCAAATCCCTCATATACGAAGAGAGCTACGAGGAGAGCTACTCCGACAACAATTGAGGTGATAGTTGCTGCCGAATCCCAGGGGTAGATTGTGCCACCCCAGCTTACTCCCATGAGTAATAGAGTAAGCCCAGCGGTCCACATGAACATTCCAGCATCTGTAAAATTGAATTAGTTTGAATCATGTTCATATGTGGGCTTTGAAACTCACAGTCGAGCTTCTTCAGCAATTCTCCTCTGCTCTTTCGCTCGTGGAGAAGGTCAAAGGACGGGGGATGGTAGAAGAGGAATAAGAGCACTATTGCCACTCCGACCACAATGATGTTGAGATAATAACACCATCTCCATCCCATTGAGGGATTCTGCAGCATTGCTCGAGCTTCAATGAACGTTAGTGATATATCAGAAGTTGAACCAAAGGAGGTCAGCTGTACCGATCATGGGCCCAATGCCAGCGATTGGCGCATTTGTCGCGAATATTAGCGACAGGACTATCGGACGATGCTTGTTTGGCACCAATTCACCCACGGCCACATTGAAGCTCAACTGCACGGTCTCCCCTAATCCGTAGATCGCACTGCCGATGATCAATGAATCGACATTTTGGGCAGCGGAGCAGACAATGATGCCAACGAGAGCGACAATATTTCCTCCAATGAAGAACCAACGCCGCCCGAAAAGGTCTGAAAGTCTCCCAACAACGGTGTATGTGAAAGATAAAGACAGAGTCCGCGCAATGTTGACCCATGCGATGTAAGGGCTGGGGCCTGTCGGATGTTATTCTCACTGAGCTCCATAATATCTGTCGTCTCGCGACTCACCTATGTCCGCATTGATGTAGGTCAATACATTGGTTGGCAGGAGTAAAAAGATAAAAGCCGAGATAGCTGAAAGACAGAACCCCTGATATTCACTTTAGTTGTAGTTTGTTCACAAGCTAAGAGTTACTCACGGCTACAGCTCCGAGGAAATTAAGAGAATAGAAATATCCTTCGGGCAAGTTATTTCCAAGGGCTTCGGATCGAATTGATGAAGCATCGTCATCTTCTCGGCGCCGAAGTTCGAATGCTTCCTCAAAGCCTTCCTCTTTTCTAGTCGACACGGGCGATCTGTCGACTTCCATATTGTACTGTAACGAACGAAATGGTATAGACCGGACTTCGAAGTGGATGTTGAAAGAATGAAAGACTGAAAGATTCTAACAAAACAGTTAGAACACTGCTCACAGATGCAGCTCGGTCAGCGGCGAAGTGGTGATCGACGAGGTGAAGAGTTCGCAGGAGGGACTGTCTTTTAGTGTCCGTGATGATCTACAGATCCTCTTAATGAGGTTACTGATTGCAGCCAGGATTGGCTCTAAAGGATTTACCAAACTTAGAAGCTGATGCCCAGAAGAGCCGTGGACTGGCTACTAACACAACTTGGCTAGGAGGCCGGATATGGCCTGCCTATCTAGCAGTAGTGTTACCAACATAGTATTTTCCGGACCTCACTCACATCACGGCGCATCACGGTGTCCTAACTCGATGGATCGATATACCATTTGCTATCGTTCCGATTCTGTACTTGGTGGGTAGGGATCGGCTTGCGATGCTACGCTAGAAAGAAGACCCTAGTACAATATTGTATGTCGTGCTAGTTCAGGAACGTACCGTGCCAATCCATCCTTCTAGTTGCATGTGCCAAGAAGCACTACGAATGCAATTTCCTAGAGGAAGACAGAACAATTGCACCTGTGCTGTATCATAGGTTGTTCGGATATCCGAATAATCTTTGGTTCAGGTATACATGTAAGAAACACCTGCGTGAACCTCGTGGGCTCTCCACCAACCATATCGATAAACCGACGAACTGGTTCGTCAATCATACATGGATATAGTCAAGCGATTGGTTATCTAATGCCATGCGCCGGGAAAGCACGAAATGATTCGCAGCCAATCGTTCAGTCTTATTATATGGTATACTAACTAGCATCTTGCTTCCATGACTTTTGGGCTTCTTTATTGGTCTTTAGTTTATGTTCCTGCATGCCTCGTGATTCGACAGTCTGTAATTATGCGATTGACTCAAAGTTTACTCCCCTTCCATTGAGGCTCTCTCTTCTCTGAGAAAGCCTTCAACCCCTCGAGTATGTTTTCTCCCCTTTGCAACTCGGCGAACTCCTTCTCGAGAGTCCATTCGACAGCTCTTTCCACACTAGCCGTTTCCCATCCTTGTCTAAGACCAGCACGCGTACATATGATAGCGTCAGGGCTATTCTTTGCGATCAACTCGGCGAATTTGATGGCTTCCTGAACTACTTGCCCCTGGGGTACGACCTTGTTGACTATACCCCACTGATACATCTCTTGTGCCGTAACATTCCGACCAGTGAGCGCAAACTCAGACGCTCTCTGTAGTCCAATGGTTCGTATCAGACGTGGTAACGAACCGCCTATAGCGGCAATGCCCCTTTTCACTTCTGGTAGTGCAAAATGAGCATCTTCGGCGGCGACAACTAGGTCGCAGTTGACAATAAACTCGCAACCGCCGCCCATAGCCAATCCATTCACCGCAGCGATGACTGGCTTCTTCCCTAGCCTCCGACTCAGGGGTTTAAAGGCAGGCGCGTTGCCCATCCGGTTCTTCGGATCCGCATCACCTGACATGGAATTGCTCCATTCCTTCAGATCCGCCCCCGCTGAAAACGCCCGGCCGGTTCCCGTAATGATAGCCACGCTCAAACTTGGCTCGAGATCGAACCATTTCCAAACAGAGTCCATCTCCCATTGCCCTGCCGTCGACATGGCGTTCAAGTCTTTCGGTCGGTCCATTCTTACCAGCAGCACCCGCGGTGCTGGATACGACAACCTTAGGAAATTCGGGGTAGGCGGTGGAGTTGTTTCCGTCGGCGCCATGATTATAGACGTAGCTAGTCCCAAGGAAGCTGACTTGAACGTTGATCCTGTTGGTAGGAATAATGTGATTGTGTAACTAGTTTGAGCCCCCTTTGATGAAACTTGTCTAATCTGTAAGAAAACTGGTAATAAGGTAATGTGAAGTAGATACTCCTATTGGTAATACGCTACATTCGCATCCGACAATTAGGTAGAGGCGTATTGTATGATGGGTTTGCCATGAGGCCTACTCGTGGGCTCACGACAAAACCCCTATCTACCCACGTTGTTGTGCTCGGTAGCCCGAAGGATTATGTGGCCGACTATACAGATCCGGAAGTTCGCTAGGCCCGCTGTCAAATCTAGGATGCACCGCCAAGACTTATAGGCTAGGTACGGGATCCGTATTTATTTTCCTATTCCCCGCAAACTTAAAAAGGATTCGCCATTTGGAGAAGCGCTAGTGACACATTGGGAGATGACATCTTACCCCTGACGCCGCGAATTTGGCCGGCGGTACGGATCATCGCGGAACAGCTAAGCTTATTTGATATCGGTGATAGGCAAAATGGACAGTCAACCCACTTGCAACGTGCCCAGGGACGTACAGCAACCCGTGAGACATCCGGTAGTTTCAGATGACTGGCCTCTTACACGGCTGTTACTATCGCTACCGTTGTCGTCGTCGTCGTCGTCGTCGTCGTCGTTATCGCCAAGGCATCATAGTAGTCTGGATGACAGGAAAATAGCAGTGTCGTCTCCATGATAGCATGTCCTCTTGTTACGATTGGCATATTTGAATCTAGCGGCAATCTCCAATTGAAGCCACCATCAACTCAAGCTTATTATGGGAATAGCTTGATGCTGAGCCCGAGTTGTGCTTAGCCATTTCCATAGTATGAAACCTAGCATTACGGCTTGTATAGCATACACTTACTGCATAGTAGTAGTTCTCACAATAGTCAGCTAAGACACAAAGCTAATTCGATCTGGGTAATAAGTTCGAGATTGATCCGCAAGGCACGTTGTTGGAAGGAACTATTGATTATGTGCGGAGATCTCATTGCCGAACCTATTATTACGCAGCCATGTAAGCTCAAATCGCTTTGTTCAGAAAAACAACAACAGATCGACGATACCTCCGATACCGGGTGTAAGATTCTCAATATACAGATACTACCGCGCCATTTAGTCTGTCTGGATTAGCGGCACCTCAAGACCAGAATCTACATCAAGGTAATACAATTACTACAACCATTCACCCACTGCTTGTTAATACCTGGATGAGTATGCTGAACAACAGCATTAGCACATCTCTAGCAATGGAATCCTATTCGTTGTAAGATAACCTTTATATATGTGTGATACCTACGTAAATAGGATTCAGGAGGCTCGGCAGAGGAGGTGGGATCGTGGACCCATAAACCTAATATGGAATGGGACTGCCAGGGTGCCCGGCTAGCGTATTACGCATTGTAGATCTTCAATTAAAGGTCTACAGGGACTTCTATACCCTTGTAGTTGTCTGTTCGTCCGGTCAATACCATGTATGTAACTGTATATAGTATGTACTATACCTATCACGATATAGTAGGTAAGATTCAAACAGGTACAAAGGATGTTACAATCACAGAGAAGCCAGCTATAAGGATAGCTTGGTCTAGATCGGATTATCTGGGCCGAAACTCATGGTATACCTATCGTTATCTGTACATGTTGTGTTTAATACGGATGTTAACTTGTGAGGACATTGCAGAGGAGGTTGAACTAAAGCTGTGTGTGCCTAAATGCTGACAGGTGAAAAACATTGATATCAGGCATCCCACGATATTTCCAGTAGCCATCGCGTTATTAAAACTTAATTTTGCGGTACGACAGTACGATCAAACTTACGTTTGCTACTCAATAACCCCCCTATTCACAAAAGGGCAATGGGGATTTATCGCTCGGAGATAATCAATATCCCCCGGGATCAGAATTTAACGGAGCTCCTTCACACATCAGCATACCCAGACATCCCAGAGTCTCATCTCATTGCCAAAGACAGTTTGACAAATCGAAGCATTACCATTGGAGAACTGCGTGAGCGAGCTGGTAGGATTGCGAGAGGACTGAAGCTTAGCTTAAAGCCCATCGACCAGGCGAGATGGGCTATTATCCTTCCTAACAGTGTTGACTTTCTCGAGATCTGCCATGCAATCCTCTGGACCGGCGGCGTTGTCTGTCCTATTAACCATGCGCTAAAGGCCGCCGAGATAGGGCATGGACTTGCTGTGTCGCGACCACATTTTGTGATATCCTACGGCCCTACAGTCCCCTTTATCACAGAAGCGTTGAGAGTTGCGTACAATGAACTCGAAAGCCAAGGAGTGAAATGGGAGAAGCCTGAGATTATAACCATTGTCTCCCCAGTGCGAGGATTCCGTCATATACCAGACGATTTTATTTCAACTGAACGACTGTCCATTCCGCATTGGCCTGATACTACAGATCGCCTTGCATCAATACACTTGTCGTCAGGAACTACAGGTAAATCTAAAGGAGTCGAGCTGACGCATTATAACTTCGTTTCGAATTCCTACCAACTCTTTTCACATGACCGACGGCAGTTTCATCCAGCTGCTAGAGTCGTGGCATATACACCATGGACTCATATTGCCAACACGACCTTGCCGCTCTTCCTGGGACCCTGGACAGGTATGATGCATCATGCTATGCCGGCATACAACGGGGAGGAATTCGCCAAGTTAGTTGGATCCAACCAGGCCACCAGCTTCCAAGGGGTTCCCAGCGTTGTACTTCAAATGGCGAACTCGGACATGGCAAACCGCTTCGACTTTACCCGGGCACAGTTTATTAATGTCGGGGGCCCGTTTAAGAAAGATGTTAAAGACCGCCTCTACAGCAAAGCCCCGTGGAAACTTATTCAGGTGTATGGGATGACTGAAGCCGCTGGGTATGTGGCATATCAGAAATCCGACGAGTCTTATCCAGATGGGGTGACAGGCAGACTATTGCCAAATATTGAGGCCTGTCTGAAGAAGGAAGGCAGCTCGAAGGACGTACCGGAAGGCCAGCCGGGCGAGTTATGGCTGAGAGGCCCCAATTTCACGCGAGGGTATGCTTTCAACGAGGAAGCAAACAAGAAAGGGTTCCCGATGAAAGGATGGTATAACACCGGAGACGTATGCACGATCGACAAGGAGGGTCGCGTGAGCGTAGTAGGGAGAACAAAGGATCTGATCAAGTATAAGGGCTTTCAGGTCTCACCTGCAGAACTGGAATATTATATCCACTCACATCCAAATGTGGTGGAGGGCGGAGTGGGTGCGATTTGGGACGAAAGCCAACTGACAGAGCTCCCTGCCGCTTGGGTCATACTAAAAAGTCACTTCAAGACGGTGAACCAGAAGACCGAGGCCCTTCAGGAGGTGCATCAACACGTCGATGGCCAGGTGAGTGGATACAAGAAGCTCAGGGGCGGCGTTTGGCACACTAATGAGCTGCCTAAGAATGCAACTGGAAAGATATTAAGGAAGCAGATGGCTACGAGGAGAGAGGGTCCATGTTCACTAGAAACCGCCCCCAAAGCTAAACTATAGGAATAAAATGATGATATTGTTTGCTAAGTTGGTAGTTTGGATGCCAAAGTATAGATATCGGACATGAAGCTATGATCCAGAAATCCCGTACTTCCAAAAGAATTGGACAATCACTTCTAAACGGAATAGTATACATCCATATATACTATTTAAAAACAGCACCACTTCAGCTGAGTTGGTGGCTGAACTTCAATATGTATATAGCAGAGAGGCGGTTATGCGAGGATCCACCCGTTTCCGGTTGCACAAGTGCCGAACACCGGACATAATCGGAGTTGCCGGAAAGCTTGCCGGGCACAACATCTGGGGCTCATATGATCTCATCTACCCGAGACACATTTCCACCTTCCCCAGACATGCCACGGTGAATAAAATGGCATGCTCGAATCGTGCAACCTTGCCATCTTAGATTATATCTATATTTTATATTTAAACTTCAACCGTCAGCGTAGCCATGGCCCCGATCAAGATTGCCGTACTAGATGATTACCAAGGGATATCAAAACCCCACTTTGCCAAATTGGACCCTGCTGAGTATGATGTGGTGACATTCACTGACACGCTTCTGCCCTACAACCATTCCGATACGCCGCAAGATGCCAAAGATGCATTAGCTAAGCGCCTTGAGCCGTTTGACGTCATTTGTAGGTCTCACTTGGGGAACTCAGGGGCATGATCTAACGAATCTAAGGTACCATGAGGGAGCGAACACCGTTTCCCGAGGAACTCATCAATCGACTTCCAAAGCTCAAGGTTCTCCTCACAACCGGAATGCGCAATGCGTCTATCAATGTCAAGGCAGGTCTAGCGCGCGGCATCACCGTAGCCGGCACTACCATGCAGAAGCGCAGCCCGGACAGCACCACGGAGCACTGCGTCGCTCTGACAGTTGCTCTTGCGCGAAACATCCCCCAAGATGACGCAACGATCAAGGCCGGAGGCTGGCAGACGACCGCTGCCGTGGGCCTTGCCGGCAAGGTGTTCGGCACTGTTGGTCTAGGTAGGCTAGGGGTTTCGGTCTCGAGAATCATGCGCATAGCCTTTGGCATGAAGATCGTGGCCTGGAGCACGAACTTGACCCAAGCAGCGGCCGACGAAAAGGCTAAAGCTGCTGGTCTACCCGTGGAAGATGAGAGCGGGGAGAAGACCTTCAAGGTGGTGAGCCGAGACGAGCTGTTCAGCTCTGCGGATGTGGTTAGTATTCAGCTTGTGCTATCGGAACGGTCACGGGGTTTGATCACAGCCGACGATTTGAACAAGATGAAGACGTCGGCATTATTCATTAATACGGCAAGAGGACCGATCGTGGTGGAAAATGACCTGCTGGAGGCAGCTAAAAAGGGGTTGATACGCGGTGTAGGGCTGGATGTGTACGAGATCGAGCCATTGCCCCAGCAGAACGAGTGGAGGACGACCAAATGGGGAGTAGAAGGTAGAAGCCAGGTGGTGTTGACACCACACACTGGCTATGTCGAGGAAGAAAACCTCTCGTACATGTATAAGCAGCAAGTCGAAAATATCTTACGGTGGCAGAATGATGAGGCGCTGGCTACGGTCTTTAGTGATAGCGGGTACTAACCTGCCTATCTAGAAGCACTTTGATGCCCATTGTATTCAAGTTAGTATATGCATGTAATCGATACTGCACATGTCTGAGACACTATACCTTACATAGGTAGTGTACCTACCCACCTAAAGGTTGAAGGCTTCTGGTGGAATCGAAGGAGTCTTTCAGGTCACCATCAGGGTGCTCTATAAGGTGTGTTATAACTACAACTTCTAGGTTGGCAGTATTGATGCTCACTGTCATAGGAGTTGACCTTGAACTTACCGTAGGTAGGAGGTGCATGGTCTATATGTACCTTAGGTACCGAAGGCATTCACTTACAGATTATACAGTATACCTGCATCATGTACTCGTCGCTACCTCTGCTTAGAGGATCTTACAGTAGATAGGTAGGTAGGAAGGTAGACCATGCTTGCGTTATGATAGGTTTCCATCGGGCTGGTGTCTTCTACAAACTTCTATTGGTCTATGTACCTTGCGACTTCCTCAGCAGCAATTGTCGTCCTGTCAAACGCACCTTCTGCATCCATGAGCATTAGGCAGGGCACAACATGCAAATGCACAGGCGTCGTCGGCGTCTGTTTATGCATCCACATTACGTACCTACCTACTTACAAACCGCCGTCTTTCATCTCCCAAACCCTCTCTGTTTTTCACGTATGTTTCTCTTGCCTGCTTGGCCGTCATTAAGTTTGGGTTCTGCCATTTATAAACCCAATTCTGCAATCCATTCCACAGCCTGCCGACGTTTCTTTGACTGTTTCGGTTGGGTTTTTCCTCTGCTGGCAATCACGCATTCACCATGGCAATAATGGATTTGCCAGAAAATGGAGGTGATGGCAACAATATCCATGCCCAGAATCATCCAAACAAAGAGAACACTGGTGGGGGTAAGCTTTTCGTACACAATCACGTTATCGGTTGTCCAGACTACATTGAATAGACAGACTAATTTCCTCCATTTATATTTAGCAGTGCTCTCTGCTACCACCACCACCTCTACCTATCAACCAGTCCTGGTCCCAGGCCTTGTGGGTGCCCTCCTCACGCTCTCAGCAGCCACTTCATTTCCTATTCCTGTCGCCACTAATAACCCTACCCAGCAAAATCGGTTGCTTTCTCTTGGACCCAGCCCAGAGAAAGGATCTGGACAGTATCGTTTCCGACAGATGATGGAGAGAGCCCCCAATCCCGTCTCAATCACCAACAGCAGTGAGAACAATATGTCATCTAATGCTGCTTTGGATAACCGGGCGGTTGCCGGCATCGCCGGTGTCGCCGGTGTCCCCTCTCGTTCCGTGCCAATGGGTTCATCCCACTACTGTAAATGACTGCATTTCCCGAGTATTTATCCCGTCCGATCGCGATTTGCTGACTGCGCGTTCTAGCACCCGCCCCTACTGCGATGGCTCCCCACCCATTCACTTTCCGCACTGCCTCTCTTCCTTTTCCTGGCCTGGGTAGCACGGCAGGCATGCCAGCCCAGGCCACCATGGAGGGGACTGAGACTGCTCAGCGTGTTGGCAATGGTAACAGTAACAGCAACGGTAACGGCAACGTTAACGGCAATGATGGCAAAAGAGGCAGTGATTTTGGCCGCACTGCTACGGCCATCTTGAGCCTCGAGTGCCAGAAGAGGAAGTTTAACCCTCAATTCAAAGAGTGGGTCACCCGTGACGGTGATTTCAAGTGCTCGGTCAACCTCAACGGCAAAACTCTTCATGACGGTCGTACTTTCACAACTGCCGTGGCAGCTAAGCAGGCTCTCGCCAAGCGGGCAATCGAAGAGGTACGCAAGTTACCTTGCCCCAAGCCTAGCGTCAAACCTACGGAGAATGTCAAGCCCGATGCGACGAAGGGACATAGTGGATATGCTCCGGTTAAGCCGGAGCCTGTCCCCGCCAAGCGCGAGGACCGCGGTAACCGCTATGCACCTTTTGCTTCCGTCGTGCCGGAGCCCATGGCTTCTTATTACAAACCCGAGTATGACCGCCGCGAGGAAGTCCGCTTCCTCATCGGCCGTGTGCAGGCCTTGTGCGGGGCCACCAACGGGCCCAGTCCGCATATTCTGGAGGACCCGGTGGCCTCTCGTGCCTTCTTGGAAGGCTTTGCCTTGGGTGGGAGACTGGAGGACTCTGCCCGTCGCCAGTACGTGGAATACGTTCGCCCACGCTCTCCGCCCATGACAGAGCTGCAGCGCTTATACTCGGGTAGATTCTACCGTCACCGGGAGCGATCGCCGCCGCCCATCACTGGACGCACCCATCGGGAGCGCTCTCCCATTCGCCGTCGCGTCTCCTATGACGCCTGAACGATTCCTGCGTTGTCATTTGACTGAGGAATCCCTGCGAGGAGCAACCGATATGACTCCGTCTGCTGCGTTGAGGAGTCTGGAGGATGGCTGGGGCAGAGCATCGGTTTGCTTAGGGCGGATACTTTGTTGATTGTTGTGCAACATCTGGATGGTAATTGGGCAATTGATGGGTGTTTCGTGGCATATGCGCCTCAGATAATGGCTTTGCTTAGGATTTAGATGCAGTCGCAACACGATGACATTGTGCCCTGGGCTCATTTGTGGTACTCATTGTGTTGTTCTTAGATCTTACTAGGCATCCTCAGTCCTCCATCTAACCGTATTACAGTACCATTCAACATCCCGTTCTCGATGACCTGCCGCACCAATAGCGCAAACTCCGGCGGCTGCCCAGCCCGCTTCGGAAATTCCATAACTGTTTCCAAACCTTTCATCAACTTCTTGGGCATCATGGCAGTCATTTGCGACTCGAATATGCCAGGGGCGATGGTGACGCAGCGGATACCGTAGCGGGCTAAGTCTCTGGTCATCGGCAAGGTCATAGACACCACCGCGCCTTTACTCGCGGCGTACGAGACCTGGCCCATTTGGCCGTCAAATGCTGCGCACGAGGCTACCATAATGACGACGCCCCGTTCCTTGTCCGGTCCCGCGGGATCCGTCTTGGCCAGGTGGACGAGACATTGCCGGACCAGATCCACGGTGCCCCGTAAATTGATATTGACTACGAAGTCGAAGCTATCTAGGCTAAAGGCGTCGCCATTGCGATCTAGGATCTGCTTGAACTGTTAGTATCTAGAATTCCAGGGTCTGCTATATTTCAATTGCAGTAGTCCTCCTCTAGGTTAGGTAGAGAGAGGTAAAGCAAACGCATACCGTCGCCGGGTTCCCCACCCCCGCGGCTGGGATGATACCGCCTAGCGGCTTGCCCGTCTGCGCGACCCAATCCACGGTGCCCTGGACGGCGCTCGCAATGCTGGATGTCTCCAACACGTCGCACACGAAGAACTTGCCACGGCCCGGGGGCAGTGAGGTTACTACCGCGGCGCCGTTTTCTTCGTTCAGGTCCAGCACCGCGACGTTGCCGCCGGCGCGGCAGATCTCCTCCGCGGCTGCGCGGCCGAGGCCGGATGCACTGGTCTGGTGTTAGCCGGGCTGGGTTGTGTAGTTCGTGATGATGATAGGGGAACTATAGGTAGGTAGGTAAGATTGACACGTACCCGCCGGAAACAACGAATGTTCTGCCCTCGATCTTCATACTTGATTGGAATGAGACGTAATGGTTGTAAGTTTAAGACAATTATGAGAAAGCGAAACGATAATCAAGTCGAGATACATATACATTTAAATTAATTATTTACCAAGGTATAGTGTATCTATCCTAGGTAAGTGTCATGGGACCCGGAGCTACCTAGTCACTCGGGTGGTTCCTGACTGATCAAGCAGAACCTCGGCGGCATCTGACACACCTGTGGACAGCCCCGGCATATCTCTGGCAGTACGTATCTGGCAGTCCGGCTCCCAGCTGGCCGACCAATCCCTGCGCGACACACACCTTTACACACCTGTTTCGTCACCGCACCACCGACAGCTGGGCGATCCGTACACTGATAAGGACAGCTGAAACTATCGGATTTCAGATGGGGTTTTATAGTAATACAACGGAAACCGAATTCCAATCTCGAACAACCCGATCTGCCTTTTTCTCCCGACATTCTTGATTGAGATTTCGATTGCTTGTCCATTTTAATCGCTCACCTCGTACATATTGGCTTTTTGTTGTTTTGTTTACTTGATTGCGCGGAGAGATAGAGAGAAAGATAGAAGGACAGAGAAAGAGACAGACAGAGATAGCGAAAGAGAGAGTGAAAGGAAAGGTGTTTTCCAGTAATTATCGTGAAATCGAAAACCAAGTATTCAAGCGCGATTTACGAATCAACGAGCGAAGATGACGCGTCCGAGACGCTCCTCCGCTGCCAGCGAGGAGAGCACGGGAACTGCGGACGACCAGGTATGCTTGCGATAACGAGATCCGGCACGAAACTCAACACAGCAAAGAGGATGGCGAAGACTGATTACCGCACGTGACAGGAGCTCGGGAGCATGTACGATTACCTAGCGAAGATCATCTTGTTGGGACCTAGTGGCACGGGAAAGTGAGTGTGGTCGATTCCTCGAGTACGATTCCAGCGGTGGAATGCATTTCATACGGGAGAGATGTAGTTATGATGGATATGGACAGACGGCTGACCGGTTCCCAATGCGATAGGTCGTGTCTCCTACATCGCTTCGTCAAGAGCGAATGGCGAGTCCTCTCCTCACAAACCATCGGCGTCGAGTTCGCGAGCAAGATCATCAAAGTCGGCACCGGCGCACGGCGGAAACGGATAAAGCTGCAGGTATATATACATCCATGTCCATCCATCCCCAGGTGCCAGCATCAGGTGCAAATACTACGTGATGCTCAGATGGGCTGACTTTCCCTTTGCTATACAATAGCTATGGGATACCGCAGGAACCGAACGCTTCCGCTCCGTCTCGCGATCCTACTATCGCGGCGCCGCGGGCGCCATCCTATGCTACGACCTCACATCGCACAACTCGTTCCGCGGCCTCCAGCCGTTCCTAAATGACGCGCGCGCCCTAGCCTCGCCGAACCTGACCATGATTCTCGTGGGGAACAAGCTCGACCTCGCAAACGACATGCTCGTCGACACGAGCCTCCCGCCTCCGACGCCATCCACTAGCAGCGTAAGCTCATCGATCCCGCCATACGGGACCTCCTTCGGCAGCGCCAGCAACACCAACACCAACACCAACACCGGCACGACAACGACGACAAGCACGGCCATGACAAGCGGGCTCGGCGCGCAGATGAAAGCGACGGTAGCCCCCGAGGGGCGCGAGGTGACCTCAACAGAAGCCTCGCGGTGGGCGAGCAGCGTGCACGTGCCGACGACGATGGAGGTGTCGGCGCTGTCGGGGGAGGGCGTGGACGAGATCTTCGCGCGGCTGGCGCGCATGATCCTGACCAAGATCGAGTTGGGCGAGATCGACCCCGACGATCCCATGAGCGGCATCCAGTACGGCGACGGCGGCGCCTGGAACAGCAGCGCCGGCGCCAGCAACGACGGCGCCTCCGTCAAGAGCGGCATGACCGCCGACTCCGTCGGCGGCTTCGGCATGCGCCGCCGCAGGGGTGGGGCTGGTGGTGGTGCGAGGGGGAAGAGGAGCAGTGGTGCGAATTGGGGCATGCGCGAGTGGGAGGAGGTGTTTACGCTTAGTCGGGGGCGTGGGAGGGGCGGGTGTTGTTGAGGTGCGGGGCGTGGGTGTGTTCAAATGCTGGATCACGTCCGCACGCAAGCGCATATCTACGGCCGGGGACGGGCAGGCGGACAGGCAGGGAGCGCTTTGGACACCAGGTGATGTACGGCCTGGGACGTATAATGATACTTTTACTTTACATATTGGCGAGCGCACTCGTTTTGAAATACCGCTGGCGTTGGGGCGAGAGCAGAGAGGAGGGTTGGCTTTGGGGGTTGGACTTTTTTTTCCTTCGTTTCTTTCTTGGTTTGTCCCCGTCGATGAAGGAAAGGAGTAAGGAATGGATGGATTCTCTAGGTTAGGTACGTACGAATGAGCAGCCACTTCCCCTGGCCGATAGAGTAATGAGAAGAGATTCTTTTGTTTCTGTGTTTATGGACATGTTGTTGAATTACATGTATACGGGCTACTGCGGCTATGGACTAAGGTAATGGCTATTTTTGGTGGATGTGAGCGATAACATGTAGATTGAACTAGGGCCTTGAGATGCTAAATGGGGGACTTGAGGCCTTGCATATTACCTACGCGGAGGATTTCATAGAGGCTTTCATGATAATAAGAAATGATAATTAGATGCTATGAGCCATTCTAGAGACCGGGTCGAACAAGTGACGATACTGAGATAGTGTAAGGTAACGGATGGATGTCTCGTTGGCTGGGGGTTGAGGCTCCGTCCTTCTCGGCGGACGGGCCTCCGTTCTGTTACTTACATATTATCAACCAGTGAAATATCCTGCATGTTATTTGGTTCTATGGATCTTGGATATGCTCACATTATATGGTTGATGTCTACTATGTATGGTGATAAGATATGGCTATGTTAAGATTATAAGGGTATTTTGTGAAGGAGACTCTGGGATGAATCTAGATGTGTAGATCAGAGGCTATCTACTTGGGTTCGAAATAGGCATGCAAGGCTCCATGCTATTCATGCGCATATAGTAGAGCCTTGATACCTAGGTTAGCTTGATCTAGACGCGGAGAACTACGCGCCGCGAGATGGGTCGTTGATGTGGCGTCAGATTACACGTATGGAGTTAGATTGTCTGTAGGTATATGTATGGAACATTCGATGCCATGCAGAGATCTACGGCTTGCATCGTGTTCGACATCGTGGATTTCGAGAAGGTTGATTGCTATTTTCACATTCTGCCCTTCCATTTTTAGTATGAATGTAGTCTTCTTGCTAATCTCATACACCCATAACTTGATCAAATATATAACTCATATTGTCTGTAAGTAGCCGGAAAGAACAAGAGTGGATCTCCTATTAATTGACCGAAGAACTCGACTAAAAAAGGTTCTAAATGTTCGAAGAATTGGTGTTCTTCCTCCACCGGCTCCGTCATCCCCTTCTCCAACCCCCAATCCCCAACTCCCAACCGACGGATTGAAGCGGCTATGCATATGTGGTTAGTCCCATGCCCTGTGTCGAATCGGATGCGACTTCTCGATTGCGGCTAGTCCGAGCCGCGGGATACCGGTCCCCTGTATAAGGGGAATGACATCGCCTATAGGCAGACTACTTTATTAGATCGTCTTCGGGGATTGTCATCCCGCCTCGTGGCTGCTGGGCATCATCCCACGTGCATGGGAATTGATTTAAGTCAACATCGTCGCGAGTAGTATCGTTTAGAATAAGTATAAGTTCTCTCTCCTGTACCTACACTATTTACGCCTCATTCTATCACATCTACCATATGCTCAGCTCCAACACATTCGTTCGCCATCATTCCTGGTCGCAATTAAGGGCTGGTGCCAGCACTTTGCAGATCCAGCTGAACCCTTCCATATTAAGAAGTGAAGCAACTTCGTTCTTGACTTGGCCTTCATTTTCTTGCTAGCTTCTCCCCCTTGATCTATCAGTGTAGCCCGGTAATCTCACCTCCAACCCCGCCATCATCCCGGCCATCATGGAGCCCCGCACCGTGACACCCATCGACAAGGGCTGGGAGTTCAGGCAGGCCGACAGGGAAGACAGCAAGTATCTACCTGTAGCACAATTCCCCACGAATGTGCACCTAGACCTGCTGGCGCATAAGTTAATCCCGGATCCGTACATCGGCAAGAACGAGAACGACGTGCAATGGGTCGGCGAGGCCGTTTGGGTCTACCGGACCAGCTTCGAGACCCCTGGGACCACCTCGGGCACTGGTAGCAAAAGCACGAAGGCCGTGCTCGCTTTCGACGGCCTGGATACTTTTGCCACGGTCGTGTTTAATGGGAAGACTATCCTCGAAACGGACAATATGTTCCTTCCCGAACGCGTTGATGTCACAGATATCTTGAGGAGGGACGGCGGGCAAAACGAGTTGGTTATCACCTTTGACAGTGCCTATTTGAAGGGTTGGAATCTGGTCGAAAAGTACCCTGATCATAAGTGGGGGTGCTGGAACGGCGATATATCGAGATTGGCTGTGCGGAAGTCGCAGTATCACTGGGTATGTTAGGATCACGGTACCTAGCTTAGGCATTATCATGACGGAGAAAAACTGACTCACGTATGCTCAGGGATGGGATTGGGGTCCGACGTTGCTGACGTGCGGTCCCTGGAGGCCAATCAACCTTGAGATCTACGAGTCTCGGATTACTGACCTCTGGTGCGATGTTGACGTCGATAAGTCTTTGAAGAAAGCTACAGTAGTAGTTCATGCTCCAACTGAAGGTAAGGCTTCTAATCTGCGGTTCGATATCTCGCTAGGCGATACGCCGGTTGCAAGGCAGGTTCTAGATGTAGGCGCAAGCGCTACCTTCACCGTTTCAAATCCTAAACTCTGGTATCCTATCCGGTATGGCAAGCAGCCACTCTATACGATCAAAGCTACGCTAGAGGAGGATGGTAAGGAAATCGACAGCATATCGAAGAAGATTGGCCTTCGGAGAGCCGAGCTGATCCAACGATCACTAAAGGAGCAGCCTGGTACATCTTTCTTCTTCGAAGTGAACGGTATTCCCATCTTCTGCGGCGGAAGCGACTGGATCCCTGCCGACAATTTCATTCCCCGCATCAGCAGGGAGAGGTATTACGACTGGGTCAAGCTGGTGGCGGACGGTAACCAGTTCATGATCCGTGTGTGGGGCGGAGGCATCTATGAGGAACAGGCCTTCTACGACGCATGCGACGAGTTAGGCATTCTTGTATGGCACGATTTTATGTTCGGGTGCGGCAACTACCCCGCGTGGCCAGAGCTGCTAGAGAGTATTAAACGGGAGGCAACGGAGAATGTCAAGCTTCTTAGACACCACCCGAGCATTGTCATCTGGGCCGGTAACAATGAGGACTACCAATACGCCGAGAGCGTGAACCTGACGTGGGAGCAAGAGAATAAGGACGCCGAAAGCTGGCTAAAAACAGACTTTCCTGCGCGCTACATCTACGAGAAGATCCTTCCCGACGTGTGTGGCGAGCTGTGTCCGTCGGTGTACTACCACCCCGGCAGCCCATGGGGCGGCGTCGACACGCGCGACCCAACAGTGGGCGACATCCACCAGTGGAACGTGTGGCATGGGACGCAGGAGAAATACCAGAACTTCGACAAGCTGGGAGGCCGCTTCGTGTCCGAGTTCGGCATGGAGGCCTTCCCGTCCGTAAAGACGATCGACGGCTACCTGCCGCTGGGCAAGGCGGACCCGGACCGGTACCCGCAGAGCTCGACGGTGGACTTCCACAACAAGGCCGAGGGCCACGAGCGCCGCATCGCGCTGTACCTGGTGGAGAACTTCCGGTACGCGCCGGACCCGCTCGAGCAGTTCGTCTACTGCACGCAGCTGATGCAGGCCGAGTGCCTCGCGAGCGCGTACCGCCTGTGGAAGCGGCAGTGGCGCGGGCCCGGGCGCGAGTACTGCGGCGGCGCGCTCGTCTGGCAGACCAACGACTGCTGGCCCGTCACCTCCTGGGCCATCTGCGACTACCACCTGCGGCCCAAGCTCGCCTACTTCACCGTCCGCCGCGAGATGGCGCCCCTGAGCATAGGCATTACACGCCGCGAGCACCGCCACCCGCGCGATCGCTACTCGCGCGTCGACGTCGATGTGCGCTGGCGCATCGAGATCTGGGGCTCCAACCTCGCGCTGCAGGACCTAAGTGGCGTCACTTGCGTTGTACGCGCCTGGGATGTAGAGACCGGGGGCTTGACCTTCGATCGTGCCGTCAAGGAGGACCTGCTCCTGCCCGCGAACCAGAGCACCGAGATCGTCGCCATGGACGTCCCCGTCCCCACGGGTGACGACGTTGTCGATGAGCGCCGCACCGTCGTCGCAGCCTACCTGGTCCAAGACGGGAAGCAGCTGGCGCGCCACGTCAACTGGCCCGAGCCCCTGAAGTACCTGCACCTGCAGAAGCCGGCGCGGCTGGCTGCGGAGCTCAGCGTCGATGGCGGGTCCGTCGCTATCTCGGCAGAGGTCCCTGTCAAGGGCGTCGCGCTCGAGTGCGAGGACGACGAGGTCCGTTTTGAGGATAACCTCGTCGATGTCGTGCCCGGTGAGGTCGTGCGGATCGGGGTCCGAGGAGCGAAGGAGACGAGCGTGATTACGACGCGGTATTTGGGGATGATATAATCTTGGTTCGATGGGGATGTTGAAGGGCTTCCCATCTGTGTGGAAATAGTGGTGTGGATGGGATGGGAGTCAGGCGGTGAAAAGGGGTAAGGGTGTGATTACCAAATGAGAGAAAAGGGGCAACATGGAAGAATGGGGCATAGATGATGTAGTTGGCATGCTAGCCCAGGGGGGTTAGTTCTTAGACTTTGACTAGCAAGTACACATTTAGAAGAATATGAAGACTGAGTTAAATGTATAAAAGTCTGTCTATAATGATGGCGTACGTTCTGATTTGCGCTTGCGACAAAGATTGGGATGTTGTACATAAGATAGGACTCTGAATTGATATTCGTTATTCTTCTGTACCTACACAGTTACTTTATAGTAATCTTAACAGAATATACTCCGTAGTCATGAATATGAGTTGAGGTTACTGAAGCTACAAGACATCACTAAGTATCAGAACTGCTTAAGCACGCCATGGAAATAGCCAACAGATTCTATATGCTGAGAAAGCAACTACTGAAATCAGGATAAAACAAAAAAAGAGCGTCTAAATCCCCAGTCCTTCTATATCAAACTCCGCCCCCATCACAAAAGCCAATTCAAGATAAATAGTGGCCGTCTGAAGATCTTGTATCTCCCATGGTTCCTGTCTAGCAGAAGTTAGACGAACCAGTCCATCCGTAGGACTTGTCCCAACTGGGAATGGTGTACCATCCTGTTCACACAATCAGTTAGCGGACCAATTCCAGTCATCAACCAAGAAGAATAACTTACCAGACTGGATAGCGCCGCCATCCCCAGCCGTGCAGTGGTTCTGGATTTCCGACTTGGCACCGGCGTACTCGGCGGTGCTGCACGGGTTGCCCTTCTTCGAGTACGAGCACATGAACACGGAGATGCCGTTGCTGACGGCTACCACGGCCTTGTGGCCACCGTCGCCCTTGACGTGCTCAGTGGAGGCCGCCGGGCAGCTGGCGCCGGAGAAGTGCTCGTCAGCGATCGTCCAGTCCAGCGATGGCAAGGTCTCGACGGTGCTGCCGCAGGTAGGGCCGCTGCCTTTGGGGAAGTCGTTGGGGTAGCCGCGCTTCTCGCGCCGCGACACGTGCGTGCCGCTCTTGATGCTGTCGACCAGAGTCTATGTATTACACAAGCGCGAGTCAGTAGTTGCTGAATTGATACGTCGTGCTTGTGAGTGTGCTAAGTAGAGTGTTGGACCTGTTTCTGGAGCTAAATGCCGTATGATTGCTCTGGGGAGACAGGCCGTCGAGAGAAATGGGAAGGGGGTGGATTCTTCTCACCTGGTTCAATGCCGCCACATGCTGGTGGTACTCGGCACCATCAGCGTCGATGCTCACGACGTAGATGCCATCGGCCTCAGGCTTTGTGAAGCTAGCCGAACCTGTTGCGGCAAGGGCAGAGAGGGAGAAAAGAATTCTGTAAGAGACCATTTTTGCTAGTTGTAGTTTAAGTAGAAACTTGAAATATGGAATTGGAGTATAGATATAATAGTAGGTTGGATGGAAGGTTGCTAGGAGAATTCAAGAGAAGTCGAGCTCAAGGTGATAATGGAGTAGATGCTTGTGATTGTTTGGATTGGATGATGAGTTGAATGAACGAACACCATGGCGATCTTCACTCCCTTATATACACATTCTCATGATGATAAAAATAGAGTAGTATGTTAGAATGCTCGACCATCACAGGAAATTGTAGCACTGTCATTGGCATAAGCACTACTTGTTTGCCCATATCATCGGCGACCCCTTATGATGCTTGCAAGGCTCAATGGGTACATTCCATTGATCTCATTGTGTAGGGTTTGAATATCCGATTCCACTATTAGCAGTATGACAAACTTCGATAGAACTTGTTCTACCTATGCCTAGCTGAGCTGAGATCAAGGCTGACTCCAGAGAATGCAGCTACTGCTAGCTAGACTCAACGGCGTGAACAAGGCCCACTCAGCCCAATGGAATCAAACAATTCTAATTCCAACTAGTCAGACTAGTTATTCCCTTGATACTTTGGAATTCAAACAGCATATCAAATAGGATTCTATTTTGTCACAACATAACACGGACTTACTTTCGATTTATTGATCGTTAAATTAAGCGTTTGTTGTCATAGTTGAAGAAAAGTATTTGTAATTAGCGAGGATTCCTATATGACTCTGTGGAGTACGGTTTACTCTCCATTACCAACTATTACTAGAAAGTGAACCCAGGCCCGACTTCTAAGAGCGTTGGTAGCTTAAGCTGCAGTAGTCTATGATCTATCTGGCAGAGCCATAATAACAGACTTGTAGGCCTAGGTTCGATGTTGTACCTATTGCTCTTGGGCATTGAGGGAGCATCTCTTGTATACTGAGTATTATGCACTACTAGAATAAAGTGAGGTTAGATTTGATTCCAAATAGTGCTTACTGTCACCCCAAATGAGCTAACAAAGCGGATAACCATATAGCGCTGTTAGGAATCGAATCTAACTCGCTCTATAACTCAGCCACAGCTAACCCCTTGATTAGCTAGCTATCCACTTCATTAGCTATCCAGTACCCGTCTGCCCCTGTAAAATGATCGGAAATAGTGGATTTGGGTGCGGCTCTCGCAGCTGGGGATTTAGCGAGAAAGCTTATTCGTGAGCTTCTAAATTGGATCCTGGAATTACAGCTGACGCCATCATGACAGCCGGTCCGCCTATACTGAAAGGGAAAATGGTCCCTTGTAATACTGCAGCTGAGAAAGCTTTAGCTTAGTCCGTTAGAGCTGAGATAGGTCTACAGGTTTGACTCCGATGAGCTGAGAAGATGTTACTATATTGGTAACACAGGTAGACTAACGGATTAACTTGAACAATCTACTTCGACAACTTCAGGAAGTCATCCTCACTAGAATCATCATGTTGGTAAGAGACCAGCAGGGACAAAGGGATATCGAGTACTCGGAATGAGGCATCATTATGTAGGCCCTGGTGATGAATATGTATATAACTCGAGGGTTTCCTGGCTCTTGTTTAGATTTGTCTCTCATCACCATCACTTCCACTCTTCTCCGTGTATCATCTACAGCAGCAGATTTCCATTTCGAGTACCTTTATTTCTGAACTCATATTTCCCTCTTTCAATACCTGATATCCCAACCTCTACTATCAGCCTTGAGCATTTGATATAAACGAATCACCAGCAAAAATGAAGTTCAGCGCCATTGGATCAGCTGTAAGTAGTTGACAGTTTCATGCTGTGAAGACGTCGAGCTGACTTGTCACTTGCAAGCTTCTGTCAGCATGTGCCCTCGCAGCTGCATTGCCATCGGGCCTCCAGGAAAGAGACGACGTCCAGACTAAGGCACACCTGGTCGAACGGGTCAACGGTCCTAACATACGTTGGAACCGAACTCCTGCTGGAGGCTTGATTGTTGTCATCAACGGCGCTGCGCAGTTGACGAGCTCCGCGGCAAGCACTCTCATCCATGTTTTGAACAATGAGGTTGCGCCCGAGACCGGCCTTGGTATTGGGTGTGCGTATTTTTCTATATCATCTACTTATCATTTCTGCTTCTCTCGAGTTGAGCTGGTTTGTTCGATACTGGTTGAGAGCCAGAGCACTAGGCGAATCATTTTGATGCGACCTTCCTCAGAACTCCTGGTTCTCTTTGTAGATGGCGATTGCTAACCCTATGAATTCTATAGTGGCGGCATCTGTCAAACGTCGACTCATCAGCCACGCCCTTGCTGCCTTCCAGTCCGTACCGGGCGGATCGGCGGCTTATCAGCAGGCCCAGGCATACTACCATTCGTTCATCGGCGCTGCGTTTAACCCAGTGTGGACCGACGCCAACGGCAACTCGATCGCGAGCTTCGGCGCCCGCATTACGATCCCGAACCTCAACGGCCTGGACGCCAGCGACTTCATCAGCTACATGCGCGGCGTCCTAACCGATCTGTCGCTCCAGTCTGTGCAGCAGGACACGAGCCTCGCGAAGCGAGACCTAAGTATCGAGGCTAGGTCCCTTAACAACGAGGAACTGCAGATCTGCCAGAACCCCGTCGACGAGTACCTGAAATTGTATCTGCCGTCCTATACTCCTAGCAGCCCCAATAAGGAAGGTGATGCCTGCCCATCCAGCTAGATGACCTATACCATCTAGTCGGATTTTCTGGAGCTTGGTTGATAAGGTGTAGATAGCGGCCGATCAATTTCCAGTGGGGAACTCTTGGTTGGGAAAGGGGGGTGTTCGGGGCAACTAGAGCGTTTTCTTCGGTGGGTTTGTGCATTATCGGAGTGGGTAGAAGTCGGGGCACTTTATAGACAGTCATTCTTTAAAGCTTTATATTTGATTTTTATATATAGACTATCTTCTTTCCCCTTTCCCTTGTTGTTAACCTTCAGCCCATCCTGTTTTACGTGATGGCTTGATAGTTCTGGCTGATTTGAAGGTCCTGCATATGCTAGTAGCATCTAATCAATTCTCTTCTCGTAAGCACCAGAATTGAAGAGATTATATTAGTATGACCGCTGAAATTGCTACAGAGGTGGAAAATAAGAGTGAGCCTCAATATTGATCTTGACATTTAAAATTAGGACCACGGAACTGTCGAGTATCGACGTCAAATGTGGTTAGACGATTGTGCCACCGATTTGAAATTGCAAGTTTCCAGGGAGCGACTGTCTGTACGTTATATGCAAAGCCACTAAGGGATAGGTGTTCTCCAATATCACACTCTTACATACGTTTACTTGTTCATTATTCTCCCCGTATCATGCTCCGCAGCCGAATGCCGACCCAGGAGTTAAGTCTGCTGACTGCCCGTTTCGAACCTCAAACAAGTTATTATTCAATGTTCTTTACTCCTTTTCATAACGTTGAGGCAATCCCTTCCAGTGTGCAAATATAGTAGATTAACAATGTGTCACGATAATAGGGGTATTAAAGATCTCTTTTAAGCCTATGGATCTCGGAGCAATTATTTAGACCTTTACACAATTTTACTAGAGTGATCACGGCAGCACCTAAATGATCATTGCACACACTGTAACTGTGATACAATGTTTAGCTGAGGTAGTATGCGCTAAATACGAAACAGTGTCAGCACAAAGGCCACTGCTAGTTAGAATCAATACCCCGTAGCTGCATAAATGCCACTCTAAACTTTTTCCATTGGAGCTCGAAAATGAGTATTTCAATTTATAGGCGATTCAACCGTTGCTCTCCTTATTTTTACATTCTTAGGCGGTAGCGGCAACAGTACCCGGCACCCTACTCAAGTTTTTCATTCGGTCCCGCAATCAGGATCTTGATAACCTCGCCCTCCTTGACCTTCTTGAACGCGTCCTCCGCCGCCTTAAACTCCACAATGCCGCTGATTAGCTTCTTTACGTCGACCTTTCCGCTGCTTACTAACTCGACGGCAAGCTTGTAGTCGCCGCTCCCATACCGGAAGCTTCCCTTGGCCGTCACTTCCTTCAAGCACATGGCCATAATTGGGAATGTAATGTCGGCCTTGCCCATGCCACCCTGGACGTACGTGCCGCCCATGCGGACGGTGTGTAAGCTTGTCTGGATGCTGGGTTCGGCACCGCTGGCGTCTATCACGACGTCGGCGCCGTTCTCGAGGCCGGCTTCCTTTTTAATGTTGGCAGCGTTGTCCTCAGCCGAGATTCTCTGGCTGATGTACGTGTGTGTCGAGCAAAAGCTTTTGGCAAAGTTGAGTTTCGACTCGATAATGTCAACGGATACTACCTTTGATGCCCCAAATGCTCGGGCGACCGCCGCACACAGGAGTCCGACGGGGCCGGCCCCCATGACTACGACGGTCTGTCCGGGGGTCACGACTGCCTGCCGGACTATGTGGACTGCGACCGCTAGCGGCTCGATTAAGGCGCCTTCTTGCAGGGACACGTTATCAGGAAGTTTGTAGCAAAAGTCTGCCGGCGCAACCCAGAAGCCAGTGAGAGTGCCGTCATATGGAGGTGTTGCGGCAAATTGCATCTCGGGGCATAGGTTATAGTGACCGCCTAGGCATGACGGGCATCGGCGGCACGGATATCCGGGCTCCAGAGCGATGCGATCGCCTGCATTAAGTGTCTTGACGGCAGAACCGACTTGAACCACGGTCCCAGCAGACTCGTGGCCTAAGACCATAGGATCTTTGACAACGAAATGGCCGATCGCGCCATGCTCCCAATAATGTACGTCTGATCCACAGATGCCAGTGTAGTTCACAGCAACGAGAACATCGTGTGGTCCACTCAGAGAGGGCACGGGCTTGTCTGAGAACTGGACGTCATGTGGTTTATTGAGAATGAAAGAGAGGTTCTAAGATTTATCAGAACAATCCAGTCGCGGGGTTGGAGGAGGCACACACGCTTGCTGATTTGGGATCCATGGCCTATTTATGTATGGATGCTCAGGGGAGAAGAGTATAATAGCTGGCTTATTGTAGGTAATGCAATCAACCCCCGTCGCATGAACTAAGGTTGACTTACTTGGGTAGTGGGAATGAAATCGAGCTTCTTGGATACCTTGATGAACACAGGGAAAAGGATCGCAGGCATAAGATGAAACAGAGAATAAAAGACGCCCCTTTGTGGACCGTATTCGGAGAGGGTCTCGTGAGTTTCCAACTTACACACGATGGCGGGGGTTGTCTCTCACGGAATGTCGTAATGACACCAGAAGCAGCCCACCAGATCTACCAGATGTGGGGTTTTATTGTAGGCTCCTCACGCATAGTTACTAGCCCTGCCAGCTATGCAGCTTTATTGCATTGAATTCTGCCAGCGGTTTATCCGCACCAATCATCTTGACGACACAGTCCGCTCTGGGAAAAGATTTGTGTCCCCCGTGATTGGAGCCATAGGGATGACGCGGTTCGCGCGAGGCGAAGACACTTCCATATGAAATTATACGAGCTGATAGTGAAATCACCCACTACGATGACCCCGGTGAGTATGCTTGTAATCACTTGAATTCGGTAGAATAGTCTTCCAATCTATCGTCAGGATGTTGTCATGAGATCTTTCAAAAAGTGGCACGGAATATGAATAAGAAGAGATAAGATAAGAGAAGAGGATTACCTATTGTCGAGCAGTCGAGGTTGCTTGGTGGGGGTTTAAAGTGGGTTCATTTTGTCCGGCAGAATACTTGACCGCCCAGAATTTTATCTACACCGCCTTCAACCTCCTACAATCCTTCTTCTACACTCGACACTCAACTCAGTAGACTTACCTGATTTGTCCCATGCAATGGATGTCCTGAAGATCCTGTCGCGAGGGACTAAAAAGTCTGCTAGCCAGAATATTGATCACCATGCTGCCAGCAAACCGGCTAATCCGCAGCTTTACCATGACCCAACTAGAGGCTTGAAGCGTAAGAGGAACGAGGAGCAGCCGGCATCAATCACGAAAGACGAGGATGAGCTGGACAATGTGAATTTCTTTGCGCCTCGAGATGCTAAGCAGCCGGATCCAGAGCCGACCACTCAAGTTCCCGCCAAAGAAGAAAAAGCGGCAGACATCCTCGACGAAGAACAGGTCAGACAGGTGCTTCGTTCTCATCGCTTGAAATCCACACTGCTCTCGTCTCACGAGGACAAAAGGGCAAAAGTAAAGAAGTCGAAAAAGAAGAGTACTGTCAAGTCCAAAGAAAGAGACTCTAAAAGGCAACTTTTTCCGCAACCATTGACCTCCTTTTCCGAGCTTCGGTCGACGTACAGCATTTCGCCTAGGCTAGGGGACAATCTTGCGAAACAAGGATATCGCATACCTACCGAGGTCCAATTAGGCAGTCTACCGCTTTTGTTGGACCCAAATAGAGCAATTCCTATATCTGTCTCGGAGAAGCTGAACTTCACAACTGACAATGGAATTAACTTTCTGGCCGTTGCTCCTACAGGGAGTGGCAAGACGCTGGCATTCCTGATTCCAACTATCAATAGCATTTTGCGGCGAAGAGCGGACGACGGGGTCCACAATGAGCATGCTCTAGAAGCAATTGTTGTTGCTCCTACACGGGAGCTCGCGCATCAGATCGTCAACGAGGGCCGAAAACTGGCACAGGGCACAGGGGTGAAGATTGTGGGGATGAAGAAAGGAATGCAAATTCCTACAGAAGGCCAAGCCGACGAGGCTCATAGTGATGGCGAAGCTTCGGGGAGTGATAACGAATCTGAAAGTTCCGAAGACGATGTGGAGGCTGGTGGGGTACATAAAGCAACGACTACAAAAGCTGACATCTTGGTCACGACACCATTACTACTACGGCACTTCCTAAAATCAAGGGCATTGCCAACAGTCGGATCCCTGATTCTCGACGAAGCAGATGTTCTTCTCGACCCCCTTTTCCGCGACCAGACTATCGGTATCTGGTCTGCCTGTACTAACCAATCCTTACGGGTGACATGTTGGTCTGCAACCATGGGATCAAACATCGAGGACCTTCTTTTGGAACAGCTGAATTCTCGGGAATCCGTTCACTCTGTACCCTTCATTCGCCTTGTTGTTGGTCTAAAGGACACAGCCGTCCCAAGTATCAACCACAAGCTCATCTACACCGGCACCGAGCAAGGCAAGTTGTTCGCGCTTCGTCAACTTTTACACCCTAAATCGTCGGATGGTTCAATACCGTCCATGCGTCTGCCGTTCCTGGTGTTCACACAGACGATCGAGCGCGCAACGGCCTTGCACAGCGAACTAAAGTTCGAATTTCCCGCCGAAGCCGGTGGCTCGTCTCGCATCGCAGCTCTTCACTCATCGCTCTCAGATTCTGCGCGTTCTAGCATCGTCTCCCGTTTCCGAGCCGGCGAGATTTGGGTACTGATCACCACTGACCTGCTCATGCGCGGTATCGACTTCCGCGGCGTCAACGGCGTAATAAACTACGACGTACCTACGTCGGCGGCGGCATACGTCCATCGGGTTGGACGGACGGGTCGAGCGGGTCACGAGGGCGGCGTCGCTGTTACCTTCTACACGACCGAGGATGTCGCGAACCTGAAGAGTATCGCTAATGTGATTGCCCTGAGCGAGAAGCAGGCGGGCAAGAACGGCGACGAGGGTATTCCAAAATGGCTCATGGACTCCCTGCCGAAGGTCAGTAAGGACGAGAAGAAGAGGCTGAAGAAGCACGGCGTGGAGTCGAGACGCGGAAGCAAGACTAAGATAACGTCTAAGAGCGCTTGGGAGAGGCGCAAGGAACACAATCGGCGCGGTGCAATTGCGGGGAGCAAGAAGAGGAAGATTCAGGAGATGGATGGTGGTGATACCCTGGGTGCAGGCGATAGTGAATGGGACGGCCTCGAGGACTGAGACAGTTAACGCCCAGTAGGTTGGGTGTTGGCTGTCTATATTGTATATTGGATCGAGTGACTATGAAGATAAGGCAATTATTTCCATAACCTAACCTTCAAGCTTGGCAAATGTCATCTCATGAGCCCAACGTTCCTACAGGCCTTCCAACGGCATACATCGTGTCCAGATACTGTAATCGACCAGGTACGTTTCCCAGCGGCACGGTCCCAACAAGCGCCACTATTGCATGGAACTTGTAATGTGATGTGATATAACAATATCAGTCCGGCGTACATCTTTGCCAAGGTCAAATAAGGTGCAAACTCTTGTGATAGATTACGTAGACCGTTAGATAAGTGTTGGAACACAGCACTTCACAGTAACCCATAGACACCCTAGCACGAGAATGAGTACCACTGCTACACTGAATGTGTTAGTGCGATCTGACTCAACAGTGTCAGATAGTAGTACCTATCACTAGCTAGATGATTAGGGGGCGATAAATGTACACTCGGTTGTAGCCCTGATTCTCAGCTAAGTGTGCCCTGCTAGATAATCAATTAATGTAGTCAAAGATAAGAGCCAGGTTCTGGTTAGCAGGCCTTCAATTCTCCTTTTTAGAACCAACAGTCGACCGAGGAAGTGACACCTCGCATGGACCAACAAATGTGCATCTTTAGCCGTGGAATGCGATACCTAGCCTTTGAAGACTTCTGAGCATCTGATATATTAAATTGTCCCGCCAACTAATTCATGGATGTAGACGGTGTAACTTGGATTCCACGTGAGCAGATTTGTCAAGCAGGGGGTCTATCGCCTCCCTTTGTCTTTGCCATGGGTATCCCATGGTGGTGTAACTGTAACGAAGCCGTTACCACAGGTCTTGATTTTGAGATAACAGAAGGCGTGAAAGGTAAAATACTTAGATTGATCGCTGGCTAGCAAAGAGAGACTATCTAAGGGACGGCGAAATACAGCCTTTTATATCTGAATAGCTTCCTAGTAAATAGGGTTTGGACGCCAAGCCACTAAGGGCCTTGGCGACCATTTGGTCGCCAAGCCACTATCCCTCTTGGCGACCATAAATCACGTGGTAGCTGGTTGCGGGGATATTCAGGAATGGGTGGTTGTAACAGTAACTTACGGTCGTTCCACGGAGTCAACACCAACGACTGTTTGCAGTTCTTGTCATGTAGTTCGGTTGCGGAAAAGAAGATGAATCTGACTTGTTATTACAATGATTCGTATTTAAGAGGGACAAGAGAACACTCAGAGTAACTGGAATCCATGTAAAATGATCAGTTGCGTCTCGGATTACATGTCATCCTCGAGTTCAGGTTTTTTTTTTTTTGTCCTCGCAGAATGACCACGTCGTAGATATGTACCACATGCTGTTGTTTTACCATATGTTCATAACAAGTCCTCTAACTTGTAGCTTAAATTGGCAAAGTATAGTCTGGGTACGCTCTGATACTTGAATATAGAGCAACTGGGACTCGTCTGTTCAGACTCGACTACCAGGAAGTAACATAAGGAGATTCATCTGATCCCAACTTGATACCCTGACAAAAATGCTGATCACGTACCACATCTGTGTCATAGCCATGAAAACTCAACCGAGTGACTCTTGACAAAGAGGCGTGCTAGAATGGCCCGAATCAGCGAGTAACAGTCATCGTAAGATTCACCAACTCGTCCAAGATGAGCTTCAAGCTCAGCTATATAGTTCTAGGTGAGTTTAGCATGATATCGATCTTGTTCTGCATGCTCTGATCGTCTCTTACCTTTCGCCCCCTTTTTGCATCCCTGTAGAGCACGTATTTGTCTCAATATTATCAGTTTTGCCCGTTTAACCCTTGAATTGACCTTTACTGGCGTTCGAATTGCTAATCATAATGGCTAAGATTACGGCTGAGGATGCACTTGAAGACCCTGGCGTCGAGTGGAACTTTCTTGATCTGGAAAGGATGCGAAAGTTGCCAGTCGACAGTGAGGAGCGCCAACGCTTGATCATCCGCAGAAGTAATTACTACATGTTCTCCAGTTCTTCTCTTAGAGGTGCTGGATACCAGAATCCCAAGGAGTGGGATCGTCGTATTCTTTCGTTCAAGGAGGCAGATGTTTTACCAGAATATCTAGAGCCAAACCAGAAGCTAGAGAGCCCACCAGAAAAGTATATATAATCTTATATGCACACGATACAGCCCTGCGAGATCTACTAATACCTATAAAGGATAATTGAGAAGTATCGGGACCCGAAAGCTGATAAACCAGAATACGCCATTGATCTTCCATTGATCAAGAATCTAGTCGAGCGTGCCCTGAAGTACTGGGATTCACAAGGAAATGAGAAGGCGGAAGAACTGAAAGCAGCACTAGGTCGAATCCCCAACCCCGAACGTATCAAAAAGGTTGTATGTATTGGGCTTGGACGAGTTCTATTCGAACCCATGCTAGGCCTTCCCCATCAAATCTCTGTCCGTCCCATTTTGCAGCATGTAGTTGCAATCGCAATTGTTCAGTGGCTGAAAACAAAGACTGGGCAGGATGTTGAGCTATTCGCCGCTGATCCCCAATATGGAAATTCACATAAGGTGGCCTTGCAGGAGCTTGACACTGTCAGTTTTACGATCCTCGACGAAGGCTACAGAAAGCACCAGCAGTTTGCTATAATTGACGACAATACATTTGTCATTAGTGATACCGGCCCTCAATGCCCAGTAGATAAACTACTGGTCGAATACGCTCGACCGGTGGCCATGATCACTCCATTTGTATCCGGAGCACCAAACAAGGATGTACTGTGGTATGAGATTGAGGATGAAGACACACACGAGAAAGTCTCCATTCCCGGCAACCCCTGGTTAGTCACCACTGTTAGCTCATACTATCTCGAAATGGTATTCATTCTGATTTTACACCCGCTAGGTTTGAGACTACCCCTGAACGAGTCAAGAATATGTTCGAGAACGAGTATACCAAAGTAAACGAACTTTCGCACGAGTTTGAGGGCAACCGGTTCTCAGAGGAGATAGAAGACGAACTTCTAAATCATCACGGATTTGTATTGTTTCCAGAATATTCTCTATGGTCTGGAAATACGTACATGTTCATTCGCAATGATTAGGGGCTCAGATCTCACTCTCGAATGCTGGCTTGGGAATTTAGATGGCGATCTTAGGATTTTATGGCTGGTTGAGGGGTATTGGTAGGCGGCGTAGGTCTTGATTTAGGTTCTATATAGCTTCATCTTTCTTTATCCCTTTTATTTTTTTCGCTCTGGAGTTTTTGGGATTTTATCATTATCTTCCCTCGTTTTATTGGCCTGACGCCATCATACTTTGCGTTGCTTTCCTCGACAGTAGTGCTAGTCCAGTTGAAAATGAACAAGAAGCTTGCACCAATTAATGCAATCAACACTTTCTAGAGTGTCTATGATTCATATAGTTGTTAGGCAAGTCACTGATATGTTAAAGGCTTCGTATACAGTCATCCCAGGACTTCACTCGTGTCAAAGTATTATCGGACATTTCGACCTTCCACCAGAGGTCATCTCATTACAACAACGAATATACACGAAGCTCGAAACTCATTCTAACCATCCGTAACTGCCCCTAGGTAGTAAGTCCGATATGATTGAGTCAACACCTCGAATAGAGATACTGTTGAGTCCGTTCTTGCCTTCTTCAGGTTGCCATGGTACTTCGTCAGCTCAAAATCGAGAACGAGCGGTTTAAATACCAGACAAATATAGGTGAATAGTGGTACAGACTGTCATAGAATGCGCCAAGGTAACAATGTTCAGGGAAGAGGCTTGAATTCAGAGAACGTTGAAATATACATCAACCATTGTGGAAGCACCTAAGCAACCCTTTTAAATGATACCACAGCGCCTGTTTTCATCATGATTGCCATGATCGAGCCCAAGGTGGTCGTTTGACACTCCATGTTTCCTTGACAAGGCCCGCCGCTCGTTCGACAAAGGCGTATACTGTAGCCTAAGGTTTGCGGTGACGATGATGGGAAGCGCACTCGAATCTACGAGACTTAGGTTTTGAATCCCATATACCTCCAGGTCCCTGTCAACTACACCCTCATTTTCTTTGGGTAGCATCGCGCATGTTCCTGCCGTAGCACAGCGCAAAGATGCAATTCACCAGTCACAGTATTCGAACTCGATGGCTCATTGCCCTAGTGAGTCTACTCAAAATCACGATACACTCTACCGAGATTTTCTATCATGTACAGCCACTGCTTTAACTATCAATGAGTGTGGTACTAAGGTATTGGGGTATCAACTATCAATTGTCGAGGAATTCGAATGCTGCTCCACCTAGTGTATGGACAAAGTCAAGTGCCTGCACTGTTGCTGCTAGTTCGAAACTTAATTACTAATATACGCGTCGGCAATGGTATTTCCCGCATCTGCGTAGTTATCGTAAATTATATTGGTACGTACACCTTCAAGTTCTCCACTTGCACAAAGTAGACGGGTATAGGTTAAATTGGAAACATCACAAGATATTATTAATTTGAACAGAGCTAGTCGTTATTTTGTAAAGTTAGAAGTTATTGTTACTGTTTAATTAGTGAAGTTTAAGTGTAAGAAGGCTTTAAAGAGTGTCCTTATATAAGTGGATATTTCTAATCCTATTAATAGAGTTCGGGCAAATGTTATGATGCAAGGATGCCATCTTGTATGTTTAACGATACGGGTCATTTCAAAACAATTACCCGCATACTTTCCATGAGCCCCCAGTCTCTGGTTTCCCATATCTATAAATGCAATCCAGAATCCTTGGCATCTAATTAACTAATTACTCAGATTGTAGAATAGCGATTATATCTACCTCTATTGAAGCCACCGTCCTTATTGTCACACACCATGCCATCTAACATCTTGATTACCGGAGGCTCTGGTTACCTTGGCGGGACTCTCCTGGCCCGGATGGGCAATGCCAGCCTACCCCCTTACAACAAGCTATACGCTTTAGTGCGAACGGATTTCCAAGCGAATGCCGTCAAACAGTACGGCGCTGAACCTCTGCAGTTCGATCCGAAAGACGAATCAACAGTACGGTCTTCTATAATCAAGAACGATATCACGGTCGTCTACCACCTTATTGATCCCTTCACTTCCGAGTCTCAAGTCTACATGATTAAGGCACTTGCAGAAGTAAAAAAGAATACCGGACAAGAAGTTCACTTCTTACACGTAAGTTATCGAGCCCTCATGTGCACTTCTCATAGAACCGAGTCCAATGTCTAATACCTCTTGCATGTTCAAGACTTCCGGCGCCAAGCTCTTTTCCAACCACGCGGGTGCTCCGACCGATCGACCAATTCTGGATACCGATCCAGAACTATTCAATGTCCAGAAATCCCAGGAATCTGAGTTTGAGGTGATGCAAAAGGTGAGATCTTCCGTCATTTTTCTGTACAGCACAAGTGCCATTACTAAGGTAGCAACAGGCGGTCAATACCAACTGCACGGTGATAGAGCAAGCTGAGAAATACGGCGTTCGGGGCTACATATTTGTTCCTTGTATAGTGTGTAAGCATAAACCTGGTTCATACCACAGAACAGATTGAGAGGAATTAAATTACTGGGTAGTCCCGGGATCCTTGACTGACAGTATCCGCTAGATGGAAAAGGGGAAGGCTTCGGCAACCCTATCTCGATCCAAACAGTCGCGATCGTAAGAGCCGCAAAAACGATGAAACGTGTTTATAAGGTGGATTCTGGCCGACCTGTATGTCTCTGTTCCATGACTTTGTTTTGACCTTACAACTAATGTTTCAGACTTGGCCTGTCTGTCATGTCATTGATAATACTACGATGTATATCGAGCTCTTGCGTAAGATTCTCTTAGGCGAGCAGCCCGGTTATGGCAAGAATGGATACTATCTTGCCTCGTCGGGAAGCGTAGCCGTAAGGACTACATGTTTCCTATATGCATCATACGCAATGCTGGATATACTGACTTTGAAACACAGTGGGATTATCTATACGCTGCCCTAGCTAGAGCTCTGGGTAAACGCAACGTTGTTGCGGAAGACTCGGTTATCTTAGCGAACGAGGAGAACCTCGAAACTATGGGCAAGGCACTAGGCTGTCCAAAAGAGTTTGTAGGGGTGATGCTGGGAGGAAAGTGAGTGTCTGCCCCATTCATCATCAAACATGATTTGCAGTTGTGCTGATCATATCATGCCGTAGGTGCACTTTCACTGCTCAGCACGGTGAGAAAGAACTTGGCTGGAAACCCATCTATTCGCCGGACCACATCCTCGAGGCTGCTGATGCTGAAGTTGAGCTAATCCTGCAGAACCTGAAGGATTGATTTATAATTGTAAACAAAAGTGTATTGATATTCTTCTGACGCGAGCTCAAGGCCTTCTTTTTATTAGCAATTTCATGCATTATGATATCTAAACTGCCAGAAATCAAGCTGATTCTAGTCACTATTACTCCAATTCAATGATTTCTTTCAAATTTCCTCTAGCCAATGGTGAATTCTCTGCTTGTCCATCGATACACTTGCTTCACAACTTGTTCAAATCCTCGTGATCTGGCTCTCCTTTCAAATCTCCCTTGACCCATTCTACAAAACTAGATAGCCTTAGATCCACAACTGTCGTTGAACTTTTGAAGTCATTGATACAATTTCGGGAATTCAAGAGTTACAAGAGTTCTGAGGGTTGAGGCGAATGCTAGCTCCATATCAGAGAATGGAAGTTTGCATGACACAGAAGAACGCGCATTTCGGATTCGACAAGATGTAAGAAGGTTAGAATCATACAGTTCAAGTACGCTCCATTGTGAAAGTGATCAAATGTGGGCCGATAATTTCTTGAGCCAGCTTGGCTTCTCAAATTGGAGGTTAGGAGCTGGGCGAAGGAAACACGCCGTAAGGGGCGTAAAAGAAAGAAAGATATGTCAGATATCGTTTCAATCCTTGATCTGCTCATTATCAATGGCATGGCGATGAGCCTACTCCATAGTTGGCTTGAAAAGCGACGTGGCCAAGGGGCCTCAGGAATAGGTCAAAGGATCCAAGAACTTGAAGAACTGACGGAAACCGTATGAGGATTACTCGTGATTTTCTATGTATTAAAGACGGTATGCGGCGAAGTACCGAGTGGAGCAACATAATTTCAAATGATCCTCTTCTTTATCAAGTATGGCCATTTCTTTTACCTGCAAGTTGCTATGGCTAATTCGCCTCCTCACGCCTAAGGGCGTTGCGCTTTAACTAGTAAAAAGCCTTGACCTAGTAATTCATAAATAAGTGGATATTGCGGATAGACTTCATTAATACGGATCACACGTAAATGGAGGTAGCTTATATATTATAAATAGCTATAATATTATAATACTTGTTTTTAATTATTGCAATAAATAAAGCTATTTATAAACTACTATTACATTTAATGGTGTGTCATGGCCACCAAGCAGTGATTTGTGAAGTTGTATCATTGATGATCGCTCCAGGATGGAACATCCTGGAGGAGTACTATATATGGACTGAGTCCATCCTACTGTGCTACTGTGTTATACTGTCAGGGGCGTTCCTGGCATGATGGGAATAGTTAGTGCTGTTAAAGATGGATGGTGTCTTGTCTTTTTTTATTCCTTATATCCTGCCCCCCTAGCCTCATGTATCACTTAATGTTGAATAAATATAGCGGCATTGATAAATAGTTAATACGTTATTTTTTATAATAGAATTCGCGAATAGCTTTTAACTATACCTATAATAGTTGAAATGTATAGACAATAAAAATAAAACGAATATTCAATTAAAATGAGCTACATAGATTTGTTAGCAACTCGCTAATAAAGGATATGCTCGCTAGCGTGAGGAGGCGAGATAGCCATGGCAAGTAGAATGCAGCATGATCGAACCTTACTCCCTTTGCCTTGTACTCTATTGCCCAACAAGTGCGAAGGAGCATTTTAAGCCAGAGTGGTCACTCCATGGGACTACATTATTATTCGCTGAATTCTTTCGTTCTAAGTCTTCACTTGGACTCGGAATCATCTTTGTATCGTCATGCGTCTCATCTGAATTAGACAGTGTGATAGAGTTTGGATGCATCACCTCCATATCTTGCGCTCTCAGTCCGAGCATCGCGATTTTGTCAAGACGATTCGGCGGGAAAGGTTGTTTGCCATCAATACCCCAAGTGAAGCCAGGGTTTTTATTGTGCAGCTCGGGCCAAACATCCACAAGGCGATTATCCTGAATGAGTGTATCGTCTTCTGGGAGCACGGGATTGAAATCACCAGCAACGAGGCCACGTCCCGCACTTCTAATAATTGAAGCCACGATTGAAACTTGTCTAGGGCGCTGAGAAGGTTGAATTGGGAGCGAGTCCAAGTGTACGTTAACGAGCCGAATTCGACTATCAGTAAGCTCATGTGTGAGAGGTCCCGCCTGCAACGAGGGAAGAAACACATCGCAACACAAAGCATCTCGTCCAAATCGGCTTGGGTATTTGTATCTCCAAATGGGTCCGAGCGTGGCCTTTCCTGGTGATTCTTTCGTGTCTCTAAAGCGAGATCTTGATAGCAACGTCATACTGGCGAAGGACTGCCCTTCCCAGTTTGTTTCATCTGCTTCGCTAGAAAACCAATCATTGCGAATCCGTGAGTCCTTCAACAAGGTGTTGAGAGCCAATCGCGATACTTCTTGGAAGAAAATAATATCAACTGTCGGTGTTTGCTTACTGATGTGTGAAAGGATGGCTGAGATGCGCGATTCAGTTAATGATGATGTCGAATCGACATTCCATGTCACCAGGGTTAGTTTCGAGCCCCCAGAGGAACCTCCCTCATCTGTTCCGTTTCTAGAGCGCGCCGTATGTCCAGTATTGATGATCGTCCATTGCTCAGTGACGGGGTCGTACCCATGCCACGCTTGAAAAATTGGAGCCGCATCAGAGAGCCCAGCTGGTAGCGGGGTATCTTGCGCCCATGAGAGGAACTGGGTGCGGATTCGGGAGAAGAAAGCCATTACTGCTGTCCTCCAGACACTCGAGCAGGCATCGCCGATATTGGACACTTCAGACGGATCCAACGGGCTGCGCCACCAGCGCTGCGCAAGCTCCGGGTTGGCACCCAATTCAAGTCCCGGCGGGCTGAGCTCCTTGGCAGCAGACCACGCAGCTTGTATGAAGATTCCTGTACAATATGCTCGTTCTCTTACATAATATCTCTTCTAGACATTATATCATCCGAATCTGATTGTAGTACTATGTAACAAGAGAGGTCTGGAGAATTTCGCTTTCTTATCCCTGCCACAAGCCACTTTTGATAAGAATACACGCTATTGATACAAGGATAGCACGTGATTCGGAGTATTCCAGGCATTTCGGAGGATTGCTGCTTAGTACTCCGCACCAAGCTATCATAACTTACATCGTTTAATGTAATATCTTTGTACAGCTGTCTCTAGCTGGAAGTATAACCTCGTTTGACCGGTTTTAGCTGGCTCTTATATATAATCACATACATTGAAAAGTTACAGTGGCTGATACATGTACGTACTATGAAGTATTCAAGTTATGAACACAGATTTTACGTAATCTATAGTAACAGATAAAAGCCACTGCATTAGACGCCATACCTACTTACAGAAGGCTACAACGGTCTCCGAATCGCCCCGAAACACTCCGAGTTACGTCCTATCCTTGTATCAAGAACCGCGGTTGTTGGTATAGTCTAACAAAAGCTAGACCAGTAGGAGAGGAGTTCGTCATTCGTAGCTTAACTACCTAGCTAACACAAATGAATATGACTGTCGCTTATTAGTCTTGTTGAGTCGCGTAGCCTGTCATCGGAACTTTTGAAACCTCCTGATAAGTCCGGTTGAGTTTATGATATTGAGCCAATGATATAAAATTCCTGTATTATCTATGGACGCTTCCATGTCTTGACGGTCAGCATGGAGGGTTAATGTCGTCACCCACAGCTGTGAGCTCCGTGCAGTCAACTTCCATCATAATTGTCGAATCCTAGGTTTCTGTGCTGACCAATATTTGAATAAGAATAACCCGAAAGCCGTCGAGTACAACAACCGGCCAAGCCTTCACATCTGCCGCACCTTGTAGAGGCATGGCTTTGGGGTATCGACATAATTCGATCAGGCTATTTCAACCCATGCAAGGACTACCCTTGGTATCTGTAAAAGCACGTCATTTCTAGGCATGTTAGTTCTGTGTAACTGAAGCATGATTTGCCGTCTCCCCTCTTTGCTTATGTGGATTACAAAGGCTCCATGGGGATAGAGCGTTAGAGCCGATAAGCCGAATCACAGATGATATGCAACTCGGTCAATTCTTGGAGATGAAGATTGGAGACGCGCTACTGATAGATAGACAATGCGGTATATATAAAAGGTATATAACTATACTATCAAACCCTCTTCGTCCTTAATTTCTGAGAGTCATCAATCAGTGTCGCTGTAAAAACAAATATCAAGCGTTACTTAGGAAACCATCAACTCGATCAGTATCAAAATGGCCTCTCTACATCCTCTCCTCGACTCCGGTATTACCAAAGGTGATCCTAACCACTCGGGCGGTAAACTCCACTGCAAATGTGCCACCAACCCAGTCGAGGTGACCTTGAGCTCCAACATTGCTCACAACCATGCATGTGGGTGCTCTAAGTGCTGGAAGCCCAAGGGCGCGCTCTTCAGCATTGTGGGCGTCATACCCCGGGACAACCTCGCTGTCACGGCCCACGAAGAAAAGCTCTACGTGGTCGATCCCAAAGCTGCGATTCAGCGCCACGCCTGTCGCGATTGCGGCACCCATCTGTACGGCCGCATCGAGATCGACCACCCCTTCAAGGGCCTTGACTTCGTCCACGCCGAACTCAGTCCTGGTGGTGGGAAGGACGGCTGGCAAGAGCCGCAGTTTGCGGCCTTCGTCAGTAGCATAATTGAGCAGGGTTTCGACCCAGCAGGGATAGATGCCGTGAGAAGCAAGTTGAATGCTATAGGCCTCCAGACGTATGACTGCCTTGCGCCAGGGTTGATGGATCTTATTGCGACGTATACTGCGAAGAAGTCAGGTGCCTTGAAGGCGTGAGAATTTTTCCGGTTATTATTCTTGTATGGAATAGTAGGTAACTCGAGGAAGCATATGGTTGGTCGGGACTATGGGTTGGGATTTTGAAGGTCCCTGATCAATTGGCGGTAGAAAAGCTAAAATGCATATGGAGACCATTTTGTCCTTCACCCTCTATCTCAACTCTTGGGATGTTGACTTTTCAGAAAGTGAGATGAACTTCTTTAACCACTTATGGATGTGAGACTAACACGCAACTCTCCTCCTTGCAACTTCGCTCCTATCCCCTTCAATGAGGTATAGTAGGTAATAAATATTATAGCTAAGTAACATGTCACCAATACTTTCTAGCAACTCATAGCTTGCATGAGTCATGCCGATCTGTACAAGGCTCGTTGGGGAAGCAGCATTTTCTGGAGCACGGTTTTAACTGAGTGGACGGTGTACCACGACCTGGAGCCTGAAGAATTTGAAAAAGTCCTGCATTTCTCAACCTCTTGACAATCGACCTTGGTCGCCTATATACTTCAATGCACAAAAATTCGCTTTTACGGATTCGAGGATCCGCTTTTAGTCAACGAATGTCGCTTGATTCACGGTACAAAATTCCAAACAAATAACTCTGATCCCTAATGAGTGGAGTTCGCCGGCGGATGTTAAGATGTTCTTTTGTTTCGCAGCCCTAGCTAACTCAACACCCACATCGCTATAGGCCTAATATGTGACGCCTATGATATTCTTCAATAGGAAGACTTGCAAGCAATGGTGCGACGCCACTAGATCGCTATCACATCTATATTCAACTCTTAAAGAGTTCATGTTTGTCGCAGAGGACGCTCTCGATGGAGGGATGTTAAGATACGCCCTATAGGGCTGAGGGTAGTACGGGCATACGTATGCCCGGCCGCCTATCCATGTATAGAAGGGGCTCTGCCACCTTCCTATAGTTTCACCTTGCACTAATCAAGTCACTAGTTTACTCATTACTTTTTGTCCCATATTGACAAGGAAGGGAACTGGTCGTTAGACTATTCAACAACTGGGTAAGAGCAGCTGAGAAACCGAGGTGACCAGAAAAGGCGAAGCAGCTACCAGATCCAAAATTATCCCAGAAATCCAGTGGCTGCAATCCTGAGAAGAATGCCTATCGATTTTCAGCTCATTGTATTTGATCCCTCCACCAGCTACAATCGAGCAGGAACCCCCATGGCTATACAAGGCACTATGTGGAAGCCAAACGTTGCAGAAGATGTGGAAAAGACTTCAATCTCATGGGGTGATGGCACAGTGGCATCATTTCTAATGCAAGAGAAGCATTATGTATCTCTCTAAGAGACTCTGTTGGGCTATCATGCGGGTTTATCTAGGACGTAGTGACAGGCCACTTTCATATGGATGATTGTATGAAGATTCTAGTCAATGGATATGTAAATTCAACATAGAACTCAATCAATCACTTATTTGAATTGTTCCGAAGTCTGGTCGTTCAGTCTCAACTCTGTTACTGCTCATCACATAACACTAATCTAGGTACGTAAAGGCTCTCAGTCAGGGCTGACAAGTGACACAGACTCACATATGTATGAAATAGCCACTGCAAGGCTAGATTAAACCAGTCAATGAACCAAACTGTCACGCTGTTGATGTTCCCTTACCTGATTAATGATCTCTCAACCCCCTTGGCCAGATTCCCATCTTCCCGGGCGACAGAATGCCATTAGGGTCAAGCGAGTCCTATACGAGTTAGCAAATTGTAAGATTTCTAAAATGACACAAAATTACCTTCAAGGTTTCAACAAATCGGCGGTAAGCGTGATTGTTGAAGTCGAAAAGCTCAGCATTTAGATCTGCTACGTGTCAGTCCCAAAAAATTTGTTCAAGCAATAGGGGGGTTGGTTACCCATATGGTTGACGTGTGCTCTATATTTGGCAAAGCCTCTTTTACTCCCTGCCTCAAACAGCTTATGAAAGAGTCTATGCACGCCGGTGCGCTGTTGCTCGCTCGTTTTATCGAAAACGAGCATGCAGACGAAGAGAGCGTACCGCTCATGCAGGAAGAAATCAGCCAGCAGATCGAAACCTTCCGAAGCGCTGATGGCTTTAGCGGCTTTCGCCCATTCTAAAACAATCTTGCCGTCCAGGGGGATAATTGGAGAGTATGCTCCATGAGCCCCAACCGAATCGTCGCGACGATTATAGAAGCTCACCATCGGAATATTCCACATGCTAGGTACTCCGACGCGAATGCCGCCATGTAACTGAGGAACAGATTCTGCCTCGAGAAGCCCACCATTTTCGCCAGTAAATAAATACTGGCGGAGGTTACCCTTGGGCATCTGCTTTTCGAGCACTCTTTGGACTTCTTCAAACTGGGCTTTGATGATGTGGGTCGGGCCATAGAGTCCCCATTTCACAGTCCATATACCACAGTCCAATTCTTTCTGCATTTCTTGCAGTCTCCAATCTGGGATAGGGCCATCGCCTTTCCACCAATCCGATCGCTTGCCAAATATAGTAGCCCATTCTCCAATATAAAAGACATAGATCATAAATGGCAAAGTACCATTTCGCCTCAAATCTCCAAAGACGTCGGTGATAGTTTCAATGTCGTCGAATTCAGGTACATCAAATGTGCAGGCCATATAAGCCTGTGGTTGCGGTGTCAAGTTTATGCCCATCTTGGTGACGATTCCCAGATTACTTTGCAAGAATAACCCATCGATAGAAGGTCCGAACGTCAACTTAGTAATATGGGCAGAAGCAGAGTTCGACATGGCGAACTGGCCAGTTCTGATGATATCGCCGTCTGCAAGGACTACTTCCATGCCGGCAATGTTTTCATGGTGGTTTCCTGTTGGAATGAATCCCAGGCCTCGGTCTAGGGCCTGACGGCGTCAATACTTATCTGGCATCTGTTCACTTCATAGAGAACTTACATTGCCCATAACACTGCCCCAGCCAAGGGACGCTGTACTAGGCCAGAGTTTCAGTTTGTTCTTCGCGCAATGCTCATAGAGGTCTCCAAAAGTAACGCCAGGCTCGACCACGGCATAGCCAAATTTCTCGTTTACTTCGATAATCTTGTTCATACGATGAAGATCCAGGGCGATGCATCCGGGAACACGTGGTGCAGGTCCTCCATATCTGCCTGTCGTCAGTTTATTGTGCACGATATAAGAAACTCCCAGTCAAAAAATACCCTAGATTCTTCCCCCGAGAGAAAGTCCATACCGGGATTTTATACCCATTTAGAACTTTGAGGACTGCTTGAATTTCCAAAACGGACGATGGGCTACATAATCAGTTAAAAACACTTTTCCCATAGCCTTTTTATTTTTTTTATTTTTTATTTATTTCTTTTAGGGAAGGACTCTTACCAGAGGGCGGCGCTCGGCACGTGCCTTTGTTGATCGGCTTCAGGAATCTCATAGGGGTCTACATATTCCTTGAGATCTTCACCGACAAAGACAGAGTCTCTGCCCAATACCGCTGCAATCTGTTCCAAAGCGAGGGCAAACTCTTCTTGAGATATGCCTGGCGGCAAGACGGTCTCAATGGTAGCAGTGAGTGGATTCGAGAAGAGATCCTCATGAGCCGTCTGGTATTGAGGGTCTACGTATTTCGACGCGCTATTAGATGCCATGTTATTTAAAGTGTCGAGGAGGTTGGATTGAGGAGGTTGAGAAAATCAGTGTGGACTAAGTTGAGAATTGAGGATAAGAGAAGTTTTCTTGGGTTCTCCTTAATTTGCCCTAGCTATATGCACCATCCCGTATAAGCTCGGTATATGTGTGCGGAGATAGAGATGCATGGCACTATAGGTTATATTCGTCCTCCCCGACTTGTCTCGGCAGTTATACAATGAGTATCCCTTATTTGGAGATTGACCTTTTTACATGGCTATTTAGAGATCATTAAACCTGCACCTGTGACCACCTGCTAGGTAGCGGCCTTGGGTGAATATTTTGGGTGGTATTCATTTGTTTCTATAATAGCTAGAATTTGAAAGATTTACTATTCTTCACAAGGGCACATGCAATATATACTGCTCACCATGTCCAGTTTTTGATGCATTCACATTTGTAGCTCCTCTATTACTACCATAAAACATCCTGTTCACTAATTGCCTACCATATTACAATCATGTAATCCTAGCTATCAAACGCCAATAAATTCCACTGATGAATCGAAACCGACACCACAAATTCCGTGATCGTCTGCCAGATCCAAGACCATAGGTATCCTGCACTTCATAGGGAAGGGCCGACAGCAGATCTGTCCCATCGATGAATTTGAATTCATGGGAGTTGTGCCCAGATACTCTTGATGATGGCCTCTAAAGCCCAACTTATGAAGCCACAGAGTTTTGCGAGTGGCCAGAGCCACTGCAAGCCTGGTTCCACCATGGCCGTCCGGCCGAAAGCATATTCCATGAAATCATGGCCAAGTTTTTCAAACGTTCTCAAAGACTGCGCTGAGACAACAAGTTTCAAGCCGTGGGCGATGCAGACCAGAAGAATTTCGGTGGGCACTAGCATGGGTAATATCGAGTAAAAATAAATTGCTATCACAGGGGGCCAATCTTGCCAAATGCCAAAGACAGGATTTCCGGTAAAGTAACAAAGCGCATTTGAGAGTAATGTGAGGCCCAAAGGTATGCCCCCTGGCCAAATTGTCCAATAGTAACATCTCCATAGGAACTTGACCAGCGCCACGAGCAATCCTTCCGGCCTGGGCGGGAAGTTTTGAAGGTGAGTATCTAACGGCACTCCGTCGTCCGCGATGTTTGTCGGGTAAATGAGGCCTTGGTAATAGACTACCATACATTCGGAGATGTGAACCATCCTCTGGCCTTCAATGTCATCCTCCTGTAGATCCCTGGAAGCCGGGTGATCTTGATTATCGGGAGGAATGCCCTTGCCCTTGTTGTGAGGCTGATAACGAGTGAGCTTGGGAAACACAGCGAATTTGACCTTAGCACCGCGAAGACGCGCGTGTTCCATTTGGCGACGAGCGACTTGGTCCCGTGGCAGCTGGATCGCTCCCGGACGTTTGTTTTCAGTTTCGATTTTCGTAACATTCCCGACCTTGAGGGCTTCGTCACTTCTGCGACGCCACTCCTCTTCCTGCGTCTCGGCGAGTTCCTTGGAGTCACGGTACATGGGTATGTCGGATTGGTATTCAATCGAATAGTCCATGCGAGCACCAGGGGTGGCGGAGAGGATATGGAAAATAGACTCCGATCTAGCCATGCAGACCTGTATGAAGCCAGCGTACGCCAGGATGGTGTGCAGTTCCTGTAGGAATACTTCTTGACGATAGAACGCGTCGTTCGTACCTTTACACTCCTTGAATACATTCAGCAGTGGAAGGAAGACCATGGCAGCTTGGGTAGCTAATTGATCAACTTCAGGCCAGAAATGAGCTGGCACGTAGCTTCGCTCCAGCGCCAACTCTACTAGTCCGATACGAGCAAACTTGCGGGAGTAACCTGTAAACAATGTTTAGCATCATCCTAACATCTGTATGATTATAAGTCAGACACACCTTCTCTGTCAATGAACTTAGAGTCAAGTCGATCCAACTCATCTTTGTAAGCAGGGGTTGCGCCGAACAAGAGCTCATTGAAGATTTTCTTCTCCATTATCTGAGACAGGATGCCAGTCACGAGCCATCTACGCGGCCTAGGATGATTAAGAATTGCGGGCCATCCACCACGCAATTTGTCTTCATGGGCTACGAGGCCAGCGTATTCTTTGAATTGTACGGTGAGAGGCAGGTCCCAGACCTTTGCGCCAAAAACAGGTTCGAGGTCGACACTCAAATCGAACCACCTTGCAGCAAAGTCGACGGTCTTGGTGTAAAGGTTTTCCCAATGGTTGGAGTAAAACTCATCGTCGAAATCCCCAACATGCTCACTGAAGCCCATCCAGCTTACAAAATCGATCCGCGCCGGGCGATTGTCCTTTTCTAGTTCGCTAGACATATTCACCGGGAAGGGGGTATCGGGTTGAGTTTCATTTGCCCCACCATTCGCACTCGGGACGGGAGCCGGTGGTGCGATGACTTGAGGGGCCGTTGGAGCGGTTTTGTTCTTCGCCTGCTTCTGCGCCTCCTTGTATGCCTGCTTCTGCGCCTCGACCGCCTTCTGCCGCTCTCTCTCCTCCTGTTCTTCGATAACGTGTATCTTTTTCTGCATAGATTCTATCGACCACAGTTGCCGGTTATCCTTCTCAGCCGCTAGGATGAATGGTAAGGCAGGGCCCCATTGCGTGTCGGAATCCCAAAACAATCGTCTGATCAGTTTGTCACCGAAAGGCCTCTCGGGAACCTTGGGTGCTTGCGGGACAAACAACGTGCGATTCGAGTTCCAGCCCGGCGGCGCTTTTTCTCCAGATCCGCCCGAAGGACCAGACAGATCGTCTGGAACGTCTGGCGGCGAGGCTTGGTTGTTATTGTTGTCATCGTTGTTATTGTTGCCGTCTGGAGGGAAAGGAGGGGGAGGTCTAGCGGTGCGATTTACGTTAGACATGTTGCTTTTTTTAGCCAAGAGTACTCAGGCTTAAGCTGTCGTCGGTCGTTGGTAGGGATTTCACAGAATAGATGCCGGCAGGCTTCGTGATGGATATAGTCAATAAGACTGGGCCTCCAACGGTTGTAAGTTTGCGAGATCCAATATCGGGAAGGGTAGCTACGACTAATGACTGATAGAAAAGCATTAATTAAACAAAGAAAACCTGAGATGCTCTCGGATGAGTAGAATGTTCCTGAAAGATGATTGGATGTTTCCGTCTGACTATTGCCGTTTTCGGTCACTAGGTGAGACAATAGTTGAAAGCAGCCAGCACCATCACCAGCTTGCGACAGAGAGTGCGAAAACAAGTTCAAAGAAAAGACTAAAGGATGATTAGAATTTTCAATCTTAAAACAGAATAATAATCAGTGTTTTAAAGGATAAAAATGAATCGGTATATCCACTGGGCTGCATGCTGGTATTCTGCCTCACTACTCCATTCCAGTCCATTATGAATGCCACCCATGCATGCCATGTCTAATACAACCTCAGCCTTCTAGATTGTTCAAGGACACTAGTGCTTACTTCTTCGCTGCTGCCTCTTGACATTGTCGAGCTCTCTCGCAAAAAATAAAAAATAAATGATAAAATAATGAAACACTCGCCGACACCTATATGCGAGCAGTGATACTTTTGATAAGGACAATAGAAGGTTACCACACCAGGGTAGAGACGAGCAATATATCAATTATGGGGTATACTGTAGATTGAATTATACAATGGGCAATAAAGAACAAATAGATCCCACTCCCACATGTTTTCCAGTGTCACTTGGAGTTATGCACCAGTGGCTTATGTCTAAGTGCGAAAGGATATTCCAGAGTTATCAATGCACTTTACTCAGTCGTTGAGAACTTGATGAAATTATGTTTTGGTCTGGTTTCTCAGGATTGACTACTCGTTTCTGAAAGATGTTAGGAGGGGCAAAAGACTTACTTCGGTCCTAAAGTCCGCTTAAGAGATGTGCGTCAATAAGAGGGAGGAAAAGCGGTATTGTTACCCGTAATATAGACTAGGTATGCCACGTTTCCTGTCTACAAAAACAACGCCAAAGGTTGCGGTTCTCTTTGCTCTTCAAAATAGCAATGGCATCGTTCACTTTATTACGATGGTGTTGACTCAGAATATAAATGGTTATACAGACTTGGGTATCGTTTCAATAACAATGCATGTCTTGGTGAGAATAACAAATCGTATATAAAAGGCATGCAACTTTGCTTAGCAACGCAATATTCTCACTTTTGACATGTTTTATACATCAGGTGACTAGATTTTAATTGCTGTCGTCGTAACCATTGCGGACGGTGTGGTATAAGTCCAATTCAAAGTATTCGAGCGACACTGTGAATATTGATACCCTTTTTCGAGACAGGTATCTCAGTGTAGGCGTTTACTACGACTAAGTTGCCAGCAGTTGCTACTAAACCATCACAATTCTAACATGATAGCCCTCTGTGTACCCATTCAATAACTCATGAGTTGGCACTGCTCCTCGAGCTAGAATGCCTTTATAGCTAACTTATAATGTCCAGTGTTAGGATTCCTTATGAGGTATTGTATATACGAAGAACGATCTTTTGGTCAGCTCTTCGTGCAACAACTGTGTTGCTTTGCTTCCTCATACGTTTATCTCATGACAGCAATTGTAATAACACCTGTTGATCTGTTACGATAACTGAATATTCTAGTTTCACTCTTTTCGTGGAAGATGACTATCCTATTTCCCGTGGGTTAGCAGGGAGGAGGCAAGTTAGGCTCCATGAGATTTAGTCGGGATTATCTCCGTCTGTATATTCTAGCCTATTCGAAAGAACTATTAGCCAGGGACACACACAACTGTCCTTAACGTTCCTCTGTAACAACAACCGGGCCTAAGGTACCCTTGCTTGGCAAAGACATTTACGCTAAACTAGCTTCGTTATAGCAAGGAGCAGACCGGATATCCCTACAAACTCGAATAATAGAGCGAATAGCAACAGCGCCGCTAGGAGATAAACCTCACACACTCTATACAGCCACACCTCTAAGCCAACTAACAATCCCGAAAAGGGGTTACTAAACAGCCAAATGCTAACCTGACAGCAGAACTTTCTACTGCGTTCACAGACGGCTCCGTCGTCTACGGTGAATGTACATGGCACCAGAACTACATATCTACCATTAATCTACAACGATGCGGGCCGTGACCTCTTACCTACGATTAGCAAGAATGAAGCCAGCTAGGTCCCACAAGACACGTACAATCCATTACCTACTCTGCTCAGAGCCTGTGGTATACACATGAAAGAGCAGGGTCAAACATAAGCGCTTGAGAAGATGTCACACTTACAACTAAAGGGACAGCGCGCAGCTCTAAATAGGTGGTCTTAAATTGACTGTTGTTATAAGCTCTAAGGAGGAGGAAAAACCAGTTGTATATAAGGAGACCTAGGGCACCTAGTAATACCCGAATGGAGCTCCGGATCGGCGTAACTGTTAATCCGTATAGACCCCTGTAACAGCCCCTATAACAACCTCTGAGCCTGGCTCTATGACAGAAGACGTTAAGGTCTCAAAACTTCGTTAACTAGAAAGTAGTTTATGTCAGACTAAGAACTTTATATGTGACCTGCGATAACCCTGAAAAAGGGTTCCTCAAGTTGAACGAGGCTCTAGCTGACTGACGCATAACCTCATATGCAAGGAATTCCGGCATGGTTGCTGTGATGCGTAAATAGCCTATATATACCAACCAATTCAACCCTCTCTTTCAACAAGCTAGTCTAAACCCCACCATCCCAGTTCCCCGGGGACGACTCCTCCCTCCGCAAAGAACACTTGAAAGCACCAATCATCGTCACACCTAGGCAACCGGGGGATCGCAAAACTACGTAGAACCCACTTCGTAACTTTGTAACTTTGTATTCTGCTTATGTATTTGTACGTCTCATAGAATGATACTATAGAACATGGGGAATATAGAAAAGGCGGCGGCGGGGCGGCGGCGGCGGTAACGGTAACAGGGGGGGGTACTATCCAAGAAACCCCCGAGTACTATGTATACAACACCTACACACACACACACACACACACCGCCAAGAAGAAATGCCGGGTACGCCAGACCAGACCACCGAAACCAACTACCCAACCATCCATGGGCGCAAGACAAACCCCATCCCGCCCCGTGCCGTCCCTCAGACGTCGGGGCGGTCCAGGGTATCCAACGGGACGTAGCCCTCATCCTTGCGCGTCTGCCTGCCCAGCACGGCGCCCGCGAGGTCCTGGACGCGGGCGACGAGGCCGTCGAGCCCGGCCCAGCCCCAGCCGCGGCCGCGCCTCTTGAGCCCGCCGCGGTCGGCGAGCAGCGCCTCGTCCATCCAGCGGGGCCGCTGCCAGAACTTGAGCAGCAGCGAGCTGACGACGACGCTGACGCTGCTGCAGGCCATGGCGGCGCCGGCCGCCATCGGGTGCAGGTGCCAGCCGAGCGGGAGGAACATGCCCATCGCGAACGGCAGCCCCACGATGTTGTACAGGCACGCCCACGCCAGGTTGAGCTTGATGCGCGTGAAGATCGTGCGCGCCAGGTGCAGCGCCGACGGCACGTCCATCAGCTCGTTAGGCCGCATGAGGACGACGTCCGCCGCTTCCATGGCCACGTCGGTACCGCTGGACATGGCGATGCCGACGTCCGCTGTCGCTAGGGCAGGGGAGTCGTTGATTCCGTCACCGACCATGGCGACGCATTCACCTTGCTCCTGGATCTGTCGGATGATGACTTGCTTCTGATCGGGGGACACGCCAGCATATACGCTTTCGGGCGAAATACCAACAATGGACGCTACGGCCAATGCTGTAGAACGCTGGTCGCCTGTCACAATCGCGGTCTTGATTCCCATGCGATGTAAGACATCAATCGCGGCAGCAGCGCCTTCTTTAACTGTGTCCGAGAGGCAGAGGTGGCCGGCGTATTTACCATCAATGGCGATGAATACGTTCGTCGTCCCTGCGGAGGATGAAGACTTCGACTTGTTTGCTTTCGAGTTGATTTCTTCCGAGGCTGTCACCGCATCTTCTGGTACCTCGACGTTACTCTCGCGAAGGAAGCGAACACTACCAACGAGTACCTCATAGCGAATACGCTCGGCATTAGTTGCTGGTTCCACGCCCGCACTGATACCACGTCCGACAGCAGCCTTGAAATCGCCTACACTGCCCTCGATAGTGGCCTCACTTTCCAAGCCAAGCTCATTGCGCGCAGCTCCTAGAATAGCTTTGCCAACCGGATGCTCACTGCCCATTTCAGCCAGACCCACGAGAGTCCACCAGAGGCGTCGGCGCCACTCATTGTCTTGCCAGACAGATGGCATCTTCGTGGCCGCCACACTCATCTTTCCGTACGTGATAGTTCCTGTCTTGTCAAGAACGACCTGAGTGATTTTTGTGGTCGCCTCGAGTGCTGCACCGCCTTTGACCAGGATGCCGTTCTCTGCTCCCACGCCCGTGCCGACCATGACAGCAGTAGGAGTTGCCAAGCCTAATGCACAGGGGCAAGCGAAAACAATTACAGAGATACACAGCTTGACGCATACCATGAGTTTGCCGCCACTTTCCGCCTGCAGGAATATTTTAGGCGGATTCGATAGAAGATGGCTAAGGACCATCCATACGATGAATGTCAAAAACCCGAGAATGAGGATGGTGGGTACGAAATAGCCGGCAAGCGTATCGGCTAATCTCTGAATGGGAGCCCTGGTGGTTTGCGCATCTTGTACGAGCTTCACGATCTGGCTGAGCTGAGTATCTCGGCCTGCCCTGGTAACGCGGAAATCGACTCGGCCATGCCCGTTGACCGTTCCACCGATAACATTGCTCCCCTTCTTCTTTTGAACTGGAATCGCCTCTCCTGTGACCATGCTTTCATCCACATACGTTTCGCCGCGAACGATTGCTCCATCAGCAGGTATCTTATCGCCTGGGCGGATGATGACAATATCACCAACCGAAATCAGCTCAGTAGGAATAACCTTCTCTTCGGCAGCGTTTCCGTCGCGAACTGGAGTCTTCGGGTCACCTGAAACAGAGATAGCATCCCAACCTTCGGCGGCCTTCTCGGCAGCGATGGGGTCAGCATAGATGGTGGCCATAGACGGAGCTAAAGACATAAGTCGTGACAATGCCTTGGACGTCTGACCCTTGGCACGGTTTTCCAAGAAGCGCCCAAAGGTGATAAAAGTAATGAGCATCGTACTAGTGTCGAAAATAGTACTTGGGCGCGTGTGCGGCGGGAATAGTAGAGACACAATCATCGCAAAAACGCTGAAGAAAAAGGCGGCCGATGTACCTAAAACAACAAGCACATCCATGGTTGGAGACCCGTGCTTGACCGACTTGTATGCAGAACTGTAGAAGCGCTTTCCTATGCCAAATTGAATGGGTATCGTGAGAACCAAGCAAATGATATCGCCGAGGAAGAGACCCGGGATGAGTTCCAAGCCCCCAAAATCCAAAACGGGGATGGCCATGGGGAAGATCATGCCAATCAAGAAGACTGGGATCGCAAAAGACAATGACACCTGGAACGCTCTTCGCCACTCTTGGATCTCTCTCGTCTTGGCCAGCGATTCTAACTGCGCGTTGTTATCGTCGTTATCCGCGACCAAGGCGTTGAACCCTAATTTCTCAACTTCACTGACGAGCGCCCGCATTCCGGACAAGCTCGGTTGGTGACTGACCGTAAGCCTCGATGTAGACATGCTGAACCTGGCCGAGCTCACGCCCGGCAGAGCCAGCAGAGCATCCTCGATCGCTTTGGCGGCCGCCGCATCTGGGTCGCCGTAAACTTTGAATTGGGCGGTTGAAGAGGATCCAGAGGTCTCTGCGGTATCGAACTGAGTGGATAGGATATTGGCGTCAAATCCTCTGTCTTCGATAATCTCGGCGATCTTTTCAGGGGAAACTTTCGTCGGATCATGCGCAATAACAGCTCTCTCGGCGAGAAGACTGATATTGAAGCGCAGTATGCCATCGAGCCCATTGAAGCCTCCCTCCACAGCCGAGGTGCATGCGCCGCATGTCATACCCTCGATCGCAACCGTAGTTGTCGCAACAGACGGTTTCAGATCGAGGCTTGCTGATCTCGTATTCCTAACCGGTTTCGACTCTTCGCTGGACACGAGAGTCGCGCCAAACCCTCTATCCTCGATTAATTCTATAATCTTGTCGGTAGGTAACAATGCAGCGTCGTGCTCAATAACAGCTCTTTCGGAGAGAAGCGATATGCTGAAGTGTTTGACTCCCGTCACGTCCGCAAAGCCGCCTTCGATCGCTGAGGTGCAGGCGCCGCAGGTCATACCCTCAACGGCGATCGTGGTAATAGTCATCGGTGGCTGGTCGTCGTCTGGATCCTCTGTCGCATCGTGTTTCGGGTTGATTAACGGAGAGGGTAGGTCTGACGACAGGACCTCGGCATCGAAGCCGCGGTCTTCGATGGTCTCTTGTATTTGGTCGGCGGATATTCGCGACGGATCGTGCATTACTACGGCGCGTTCCATCACCAGGCTCACAGACACACTGCCAACTCCGTCAACGCCCTTGAAGCCCGCTTCAACAGCCGAAGTGCAAGCACCACATCTACGCTTGAGGTTAGTCGCACAACGATCCTAGACTTCTACATACGGTATGTACGGTATGTACAATACAGGAAGACAGAGAGACGCACGTCATGCCACCAACTTTCAAAGTGGTGGTAGCCCACCTGGCAGCGGTGGGCGTTTGTAGCGAAGAGGCGAGCGGTCCCGTGGGCGGGACTCTAATGTGTTCTGGAGCCATGGCGGAGGGGATGGCGCAAGTTGCGCAAAGATGCCCGGGATTGGCGGGTGGGAAGCCCAGAGAGAGAGGGTGAGAGAGCGAATGTGTAGTGTCGACTATGCAATTCGGCAATTTGTGAATTATTTTTCTTTTTTTTTCTTTTTTTCTCCTTTTCTCCTTTTGCTACACAATGGGAGAAGTCATGGTATTATTGTGTATTATTGTAATTGTAAGTCATTACTTTTACGTAGAAAGACAAAGAGGACGAGACTTCGATCGTCAAAGTCACCTGAAACCCCCCAGCTCCAGGCGGGTGGTGGGCGACTTATCAGAATTCGGGGATGTGGGAGGGAAGATGACTACAGCACGTATGTACAGGCACAGATCCGTACAGGCCGTAGATACGATACGCAGGGTATGTACGTTGTTGCAGCGGCGTAGCGGCGTAGCTGCGTCGTAACGTCGAGGCGTTGAAGCAGAAAAGGTCGGACGATGTTTGAATGCAGGATTCCCTGGGCGGCCAGGAAGCAATAAAGAACACAGGCCCTTTCCTTGTTTCGGTGGCAGATCGTGCGCTTAGAGAGGTTTGTAATCACCGGGGGTCACCGGTGATATGGACATATGGAAGTACCTGGTAACCTAGATACCTGCCTAGTAGCAAGGACCGTGCGAACAACCCTGATAGACCGGGTGGATAAAGGAGATTTGGGGGCTTATACACAGTGTTGGCACGTATGGTTGAATACTATCCATCTGAGAACGGGGTACGATTGACAATTGACCATTATGACCTGAGTTATGACCTTGCGTCGTAACCGTGACCTTCCCAAGTCAGCAACTACGCATGTACCCCATGCAGTGTCATCGAATTCTAGAACCTCGGTGGATTTGGACACAGCTGCCACATAAGCTGAATAATATAATAGTTCAGCTTTGTACATGTCAAAAACATCAGAGAGTCAGCACCAGCTACCTAATAACTTGTCATAATTGCCGATACCTGTCAAATATAACCGGATAACTACCTTAATACATAGTAGGTTTTAGATCGAGGTGGGAGAACCTGAGACACGCCGCTTTAAGCTTGAGCTCGACCTGATTTATGCCGGCCACAACTGAGCACGGTATAAAGTTGTGCATTAGCCTAAATCGCTTTATGCACCGTATTTCCCTCCCAAGTTACGGCCTTTTTATTGAACGTCTTCACATCTCTCTGTACGGAATGCATTATGTTGAAAACGACCATAACAGCTTGTGGCTTGACAACAGAACCTTGCCGTCAGAGCAGCTCTAGGTAGTTAGAGAGCTCTACTCACCAGTCACGCCATCGGTACATATTACTAGCTGACTGTGAGGCTTGTAAACGTATATAATCTACATGTTCGCGATGAAGATGGCTCGCGCAACTATAATTCTGATAAGCTAGATCAGTTCAATACTAAGAACTTATATATGCTTATATATGCTTATAATGAGATGCCATAGCTACCTCATAAGATACCAATTCCATAGAGGCACGAGCCTAACCATACATGTAATTCATGATTCAATAATCTTAGTACGTATTGGATACGTCTTACTACGCAGTATTAAAACGACCACTTAGCTGCAAGGTGGGGTTAGGAACCCTGGTCCTCACAGCAATAACGCTGAATTCAAACATTTTCACTCTGCCCCTCCCGAAAGTCGGAGCATCCGAGTAAGTGGCAGAAATTTATGAGATCTCGACATCTATTATATCGTGACTCATCCAAGCCGCAAAATCCATTCCTTTTGTGAGGAATTGACTTCTCTCTTGACCAATTGACACTTTATGCCAGTTGACGGTCTGCCTTATCTCTTTCGTGTCGATATTGGATATAGTTGCCCTCACAACCGCCACGATGGTCGAGCTTCCCGATCCCACGGTTGACCTTGGCTGGAGTGATTATGTCGGCGCAATACACGAGACATTCCACAAGAACGCTCTGGCCCATCCCGACAGGCCGTGTGTGACGGAGACCAAGGGTAGTACGTATGTAGGAACCGTCGTGCGTCTGGTCAAGCTGCTGACGTTCGGACAAGGTCGCCAACCAGGACATTTACGTATCGCCAAATAGACGAGGCGTCCAGCACCATTGCCAACTACCTGCACGAGGCTGGCATCACCAATGGAGATGTTGTCATGATATTTGCTTACCGCTCGGTCGAGCTGGTCTGTGCCTTCATGGGAACTCTGGTGCGGCTTACTACTTGCACTCCAATGTTGTTATATACAACTAACTGACTGAGATCTTCAGGCTTCTGGGGCTACAGTAACAGTGCTTGACCCCCTTTACCCGCCACAGAGGCAACAGAGTCCGTAATCTCCTCGACTCCCTCGCGCAAGCAGTTTGACTGATTGGAGTAGTGTATCTTGAAGCTTCCCAGCCCAAGGCCCTGATTTCCATCGGCAAGGCCGTAGACGAGAATGGGTAGGTATTTTTCATACTGGAGGCCCTCCCTGGCGGGGCATTGGTTCCGTAATGACACTTTCTTTACTAACAAGCTACATCCAGTCCTCTTGCTCCTTTGGTACAGGGGTACATTGACGAAGAGCTGTCAATCAAGACCCAGATCCCGGATCTCCGCCTCAGCGACGCTGGCGTGCTGTTTGGTGGTGAGAAGGATGGTGGTGATATTTTCGCCAGCGTGCGAGGCAAGGCCTCGTCACCTCCCGACGTCCTCGTCGGTCCAGACTCCAATCCCACCCTCAGTTTCACCTCCGGGTCTGAAGGAAAACCCAAATCAGTGCTAGGTCGTCATTACAGCCTGACAAGGTATTTCCCCTGGATGGCCAAGCGATTCAACCTCTCGTCCGAGAGTGTATTCGCCTGCCTGTCTGGTATTGCACATGACCCCATCCAGAGAGGTATGAGATGGCTTCTATTATCATTCTCCTGCCCAGGCTGACCTCGGAGGTCAGATATCATGACGCCCCTGTGGCTCGGCGCTCAGCTGCTCATCCCGGCTAAGGAAGACATCCAGCACCGGAGGCTGAGTGAATGGATGAATTTGTGGTCGCCGACCACGACTCACCTCACTCCTGCCATGGGACAGATTCTTGTCGGCGGCGCAACCGCCCAGTTCCCTGCCCTGCGGCACGTCTTCTTCGTCGGTGACGTCCTCACCACCCGCGACTGCAAGGCACTTCGCCAATTAGGGAATAACTGTGCTATAATAAACATGTACGGCACCACCGAGACCAGCCGGGCAGTTTCGTACTTCGAAATTGCCTCTGCCGCAGAAGATCCCACAGCCCTCGACTCGCTCGGGGACACAATTCCTGCGGGTTGGGGGATGGAAAATGTCCAAGTGCTCGTCGTCTCACAAGGAGATCACACCAAGATGTGCGGCGTTGGTGAGGTCGGTGAGCTGTATATCAGAGCGGCTGGTTTGGCTGAAGGTTACCGCGGCGATCCTGAGAAGAACAAGGAGAAGTTCATCGACAACTGGTTTGTTGATAACGCTAAGTGGGTAGAAGCTGATAAGGCTAGCGACAAGGGCGAGCCGTGGCGCCGTTATTATAAGGGGCCGCGCGACAGATTATATCGCACAGGAGACCTTGGCCAGTATCTCCCTTCGGGAGCCGTGCGTGTGTCTGGCCGCATCGACTCTCAAGTGAAGATCCGTGGTTTCCGGATCGAGCTCAACGAGATCGATGCCAACCTGAGCGGCAGCCCCCTGATCCGAGACTGCAAGACTCTCGTTCGAAGAGATCGTAACGAGGAGGCCACGCTTGTCAGCTACATCGTTCCCGAGATCGCTGAGTGGAAGCGCTGGCTAACGGCCCAAGACCAAGAGGATGTCGAAGACGAGGGTGTCGAGATGGGATCAAGTTTGGTCTATCTCAAGAGGTTCCGCCGTATGCAGGCCGAGGTGCGAGACCACCTCAAGAGCCGCCTGCCGGCTCACTCCGTGCCCTCTATCTACATCATGCTACAGAAACTCCCTCTCAACCCTAACGGCAAGGTGGACGTCCCGAATCTACCTTTCCCCGATGCTGCTGATATGATGGAGGACGCCTCAGAAGAGGATCTCAAGAGCTGGGAAGCCTTGTCCGAGACGGAGAAGGCCATTGCCTCGCAGTGGTCCACTCTAGTCCCGGGACTCAACGCCAAGACTGTCAAGTATGTGGACCAGATCTATGCTCTATCGTAGATCAAAGCTAACCAAGCCTAGGCCCGATTCGAACTTCTTCGATTGCGGTGGACACAGTCTTCTGGCCCAGCAGCTCCTCCTGGATATCCGCAAGAATTTGGGCGCCGACATCTCCATCGGCGTCCTTTACACGAGCCCCACCCTCAGGGGTTTGAGTGCCCAGGTGGACCGCCTGCGCAGTGGTCAGGCTATCACAGTCGACAAGGCCGCCGAAGCCGCCTATGCCAAGTCGTTTGACGAGCTGGTTAACACACTAGACGCCAAGTACCAGGGCGCGGATCCAGACGCCCTGAGCCCAAAGACCGGTGCCACATTCTTCCTCACTGGTGCTACCGGTTTCTTGGGCGCTTACCTGGTCAAGGACATCCTGGACAGGGAGAACACCAAGCTCATCGCGCATATTCGTGGGGCCAAAGATCTTACTTCCGCGAAGGATCGGCTCACGAGGTCACTCAGAGGTTATGCTTTGTGGCAGGACTCGTGGGCCGACAGGATCACCTACGTCCTTGGTGATCTGTCCAAGCCCCGTCTTGGTCTTGACGATGCCAGCTGGAAGCATGTCGCTGATACAGCGGATGTTTTCGTCCATAACGGGGCCTATGTTCATTGGATTGCTCGCTATGAGCAGATGATACGCAGCAACGTCCTGTCCACCATCGACGCGTTGAAGCTCTGCAACGAGGGAAAGCCCAAGCTATTCGCTTTCGTGTCGTCGACTTCGACTCTAGACACTGACCACTACATCAACCTCTCCTACGAGCAAACCGCGACGGGACGCGGAGCGGTGCTCGAGGCCGACGATATGCAGGGCAGCCGTACTGGCCTTGCCACTGGCTATGGCCAGACCAAATGGGTAAGTCGACTCACTATACAGAAGGGATCCATGAAGCTAACCGTTGTTTCAAGGTTTCCGAGCAGCTTGTCCGGGAAGCGGGCAAGCGCGGGCTCCGGGGCGCCATCGTCCGTCCCGGATACATCCTCGGTAGCCGCCACAGCGGCGTTTCCAATACCGACGATTTCCTGATCAGGTTTTGCAAAGGCTGCGTCCAATTGGGGGCCAGGCCCCTCATCGTCAACTCGGTGAATGCCGTGCCCGTGGACCACGTCTCCCGGGTCGTGATAGCCGCGGCGCTGAACCCCCTGCCCGGCGTCAACGTGGTGCACGTGACGGCGCACCCGCGGCTGCGGATGAACGAGTTCCTCTCGGCGCTGGGCTACTACGGCTACACGGTGCCGGAGGTGGACTACGAGGAGTGGAAGGGGCAGCTGGAGCGGTTCGTGTCGGCGGGGTCGACGGAGAAGGACCACGAGCAGAGCGCGCTGATGCCGCTGTTCCACATGGCGACGTCGAACCTGCCGCTGTCGATGCGGGCGCCGGAGCTCGACGACCGGAATGCCGTGGCCGTGCTCACGGCCGACGCCGACCGCTGGACCGGCGTCGACGACAGCGCCGGCGAGGGCATCACCCGCGAGGATATCGGACGCTACCTGCGTTTCCTCGCCGAGACCAAGTTCATGCCCTGGCCTACCGGCCGCGGGCGCGAGTTACCGCCCATCGCGGCCGATATCGTGCAGGCGCAGGCGCAGTGGCGTGTGGGCGGGCGTGGTGGTGCGGCTTAGAATAGAATATGTCGCGGCCTGGCCTGTCAGGAGTATATCTTGCCAATACATAAGTGATGGAGGTTAGGGCAATAAAAAGTGTATTCGTATAAGTGGCCCCTACGCTACGTGATAGCTGAGTACATATGTGACCTCCCTAAACGCTACTCTCTGTCTCCCTCTTATTTGCTGCTTCCTATGCTTTCGCTATATATGCCGGCGCGACGGGTAGGTCTGTATATGTAGAATTCGCCTTAGTATTTATAGGTAGTCTCAGCCCTATCCACAAATCATGGGACCCCTATTTCGGCTACAGCTCCAGCTGTGAGTGTGGTTGGGAAGGATATCTGCAAGTCATGTAACCCCGCGCTCCGGAACCGTGGGTGAAACGGTTAGCAGGACTGGCATCTCATTGAAAGGTTGGATTGAGACGTTTCGGTTTATTATTCTGGCACTCCGTTTTCTATGTATAAATTCCATAACTTTCATAAATACACAGCTCAGTGAGCCCAAGCAAAAAGCAGCGGACGCGCTATACCCATTTCATCAAGCAATTCATGGCGATGTACTGTGTATGTACCAACCTGTGACCACCATCAGCCAGCCAGTCACCCCGGAAAGTTCGGACCGGACAGAGCAATTGGATAGGATAGCAATTAACAGGATATTTGTCTTCAATAGCCACCCTCTCGGCATTGCCTTGCAACTTTGCCAACTTTGCAAGTCGGACATCCGTTGTTATTGACACATTGCTCTTCATCATTTGCAGTATATGGACAATTGTTTAATTTTCTTTTCCTCGTTTTTCTTTGAGGGATTAGCAAGCAGCATTGAAATGACATTTCCTATAACGAGGCAAGCTCGGTCACGTCTTCCAAGCTAAAGGTATGCATGTCGATTGGTGTCGATTGTAGTGTGTAAGGTTGTTCCTTGTAAGCGAAGGGTGACGTTAGCAGAAGCGTATACCTCCCGTATCACACACTCGGGTGTATTCAAGTTTGTTCAAGTGTACTTTGTGTTATGATAGAAAATACCTCTTCGAGAAAACCAATAGGCAGCCTACTCAGAAAAAGCCACCGACGCAAGCTGCACGAATGTGATGCGTTCAAGCGTCTCGTACTCTGAGATGTGAGGGCGCTTTGGGCTAAGGAATGGACGAGTTTCCGGTATTTGACTGGGTTTCATACTGTACGGTTTTTAATGTCTAACCGTGTTTCATACTGTACAGTATAAAGCCAAGCATTGGTGGGGTAATGCATAGATAAGATAAGACACCTGGAGCTCAAACGGTCTTGATACAGCTGGGGGCACTTGCAGCCTCCATTGCACCTCCATTGCACCTCCATCGGCGATCACCCTTGACTTTCACACATCAAACAACAGCAAATCCCCTTCTACATGATCAACATAATTCGCGAATCTATTTGTTCCCCAGGATCAGCCATAACCCCCATCGACGTTTTGACTTCTTCCATTGAAACAGGCTGGAGGGGATCTCCACACAATATAGTACCATCGACCCGCCTCGTTTCCTCATCGTTTCACCGCACGAGGCTGGCTGTCGATCCCCAAGCTTAGCCGACTCTGACCTCATTATCCCAGCTTGCCAGCCTTGGGGGATCCTGAACGCTCACGAAGAGGCTGTACATACTGCATACCTACCTTAGGTAGTACATACATTCAGAATGGAGCAGACCAAGGCCCTGAATGCCCTGGAGGTGCGTATCGCCCCAATACCCCCCCCCTCCCCCCACCTCTGAATATCCTCATATGCCCAAATGCTAAATCTAACCACCCTCAACCACAGCCCTTCCTAGCGCTGACCAAGTCCGCGACCGCTCCCCGCGCAGCCGCCGACCTCGTCACGCAAGCGACTTCTAACCCCAACACATACGTCTTCGCCGAACTCCTTCAGGCGCCTCAGATCCAAGCCCTCGCACAATCTCCCGACCATGCCTCGCACCTGGCCCTCCTGGAGATCTTCTCGCACGGCACCTTCGCAACCTACGCCTCCACCCCGAACCTACCCACCTTAAATGAGGCGCAGACGCAGAAACTCCGCCAGCTCTCCCTGCTCACCCTAGCCAAAGACCCGCGGTCCCTGACCTACGCCAGCCTACAGCAGCAGCTCGGGCTCCCCGACGCGCGCGCGGTCGAGGACCTCGTGATCAACGCCGTGTACGCGGACCTACTAGCAGCACAACTCGACCCGCGCAACCAGGCCGTGCACGTGTCGCGCGTGGCGCCGCTGCGGGACCTGGCGCCCGCGGCCGCCGTGCCCGCCATGCTCGGCTCGCTGCGCGCCTGGTCCGGGCGCTGCACGGCCACGCTCGCCGACCTCGAGGCCCAGGTCGCCGCCGTGCGCGCCGACGCCGCGCGCCGCCACGCCGAGCGCAAGGCCGCGGAGGCCGCGCAGGCGCACCTCGTCGACGAGCAGCGCGCCACCGAGCAGGGCGGGGGTGCGCACGCGCGCGGAGGGGGCAGTCTGCTGAACCGCGCCGTCGCGAGACTGAATGGGCAGAGGTACGGCAAGCGCGGGAGCGGCAGCCTCGATGCCGGCGCCGACGAGGACGAGGCCATGGATGTGGATGAGGACGATCAGCAGCTGCAGGCGCAGCAGCCCGAAGACGGCGAGGGTGCTGGTGGTGGTAGTGGGAGCGGTATCGCGGGCGCCAAGAAGCGAGCGAGCAGTCGTAGGAAGCTGTAGGAAGAGCGCGACAGCAAGATACCTCGCCTCCTCTATTCACCTAATGGCCGCTCGGCGCGGACGGGAGGGGGATTAAGTGGTAGCACCAGCACAGCAGCAGAGGCAGAGGTAGAGCGGAAAAGGAGACTAGTGTTTGCTCTAGTCGAGGAATAATAGGAAAAGTTCACTAGATCCTAGATCTCGATGGATAGATGGGCGAAAAGATAGATGGTTGGTTCTGCCTATCTATCGGTCTATCTGCCTGTCCCCGTGTTTTGTCTGTCGGGACATTGCTCGCTGGCTTGCTTGCTTAGTTGGTTAGCTGGGTGTGAGGTCTGTATGTGTATGATTGATGATCATCTAAGCTATCTCTGTATAGGTGAAGCTATAGCTATATAAGGAGAGAGGTAGCTGTGCCACCTCCTCAGCCACATACCTGTGGCTGCGCCACAGAGTGTGTGTATGGCTGCTCTCAGTAAATAGCTGCAAGCCTAACAAATACCCCGCCCCCAAGAAAAAATAACGTCCTCGTTATTTATTAATAACCGCAGCAAAAGCAACAAGTCCATCAGTTCTAAGAATTTTTCGTTTGCAGCAATAACAACACATGTGCCCATCACAAAATTAAAACGTTCTAAAACGCCGTCGTCCTTCATTATTCTCGAGCGAGCCAAAAATTCCTTTAACAAAAGAAGTTTCGCCAATAATAATATATATATTAAAAGTGTCCTCGGTTTAACGATAGTACGTATATCGATAAAGTATAAGCGTTATAATAATACATATATTAACAACGGAAAATAGGGTCGGATAAAATAAGCGTTATAACAGTATATATACTAATGACGGAAGTTAGAATAAGATAAAATAAAATACCGTTAAGGATAATATATATGCCGGTAACTTAAGGTAAGATATTTATCGCGATAGTAAGTATATTAACGACTTAAATTCTGCTTGTTAATTTACATTTATTAATTATCGATTGTCGCCTAACGCCGAACGCTAAGAAAAAGATAAAAAAAAAAAATCGAAAAAACGGCAAAAATCCGAGGAAACGAAAGAAACTAAATCGGATAATTAAACTAAAAGAGTCGAATATAATTAGTCGCTAAGTCTGCGTTTAAAGATTGCCGGCGTTAATATATATAAAGTAAATAGTTTATTTGTTTTAAAATAAATAGTTATTTTTATAAACGAAGCTATTTATTACTTAATGTTATTAAAAAACTTTTTAAAATTTTATAAGACATTGCGAATATTATTACAAATACCGGCTTATATTAAACTAACTGTATTATTAAAATTACTTTAGGCGAGACGGATTTTTTTATCGAATTTATTTTTTATAGTATTTAATTCGGTATTTAGTTTTATTTGGAAGTCCGTTAGTTCGGTATCGACTTTTCGATTAAAGGTATCCATTTTTTTAGTAAGTATTTATAATATATTATCTGCTTTTACTTTCGCTTATACGCCAATAACATCCTATACCGACTTTTTATAAAAAATAACCAATTAGTTATATCTCTTTTCCAAAAGGGATATTTGATTTCGCAGTCTCGCAATTTCTCGTTTAGCTTTTTAGATTTTTTCCCAATTTTTAAACAATATTATATATAATTTTACGTTTATAAAACTAACGCTTTTATATACGTTATCGTTATTTATTTAGAATCTATAATTTTTATTAGAATATAATACTACTAAATAATTTAATACGGCTTTTATTTTTTTTTTAGTCTATTCCAATATATCAGAAATTAAAATATCTACTAATATAAACCGCACCATTTTACGGGTATTTTTATCGTCTTTTCCGAACCCGGATAATCCCAAGTTCTAAGGTCCGGTAGGAGTTTTATTATTTCTAATAAAATCTATCGCAATAATATTAGTAATAACCTCTTTTTTAATAAGCTGGCGGAAATTTAAATCCATTAATATCTCGCCTCGTTATAATTTAACGGGATTTAAATTCGTTAGATTTACGCCTTATTAATTATTAATATTTTATCTTACTAATAGTTTATTTAATAGCTACATTAATCCGGTTTTTTATAAAAGAGCTATAATTTTTTTAAAAATAAAACCTACGTTACTATAAGCGTTACTATATAATTTAAAAGCTTTTAGCTACTTTTTATTTAGTCGCGGCAATTTCGTTATTAGATTTATTACCTACTTTTATTATAAAACTTTTAGTTTTTTTTTAATTTCTTTATATAAAATAGTTTTTACTACTACTTTATTAAAACAAAATAGCTTTATATATACTAGCGTTTTATTAATATTTACCTAAGGTATTATAAGTATATCCGTTAAAACTCGCTTCTAAAAAATTTTAATATCTTTAGACAAAACCGCAGATATATTTTTAACGATATATTTTCGCGGGTTTTTTATTAAGATAATTATAAGCGCAAAATCTATTTCGTTTAATTTTGATATAATAGTTTTTTAGCAAATAATATCTCGTTTTTATCTGTCCTATTTATTTTCGCTATAATTATAAGCTAAATACTTTTTTACTGCCGCTATACTAAATTTTATAAATAAGTATATATTAAAAATAATATAATATTTAACTATATTACTAACGAAATAAGTCCGTAATAAAATGTAATTTTATAAGAAATAAAAGTTCGTATTTTTTTTTTTTATATTTATACTATTTAAAGCATTAATAGTATATAAATAATATACAAAATATATATATAATATTATAGCTTCTTTAAAAAGTTTTTTGTAATAGTTACATTTTAATATTTATTTTCGGGATAATATAAATAATCTTTTAATCCTAACCTAAATCGGAACTTAAATTAGCCGGGAAAAAATCGGTATTTAAATCGGTCTAAATAAAAGAAACTGCTATTTTAGATATCGTTTTAAATTTAAGCTCGTTTAAAAATAGCTTATTTTTAGCGTCAAATTTAGCCATTAGTTCAAATATATTTTATATAAGCAATTCCCGTAAGTACTACTTATTATACATTACTTTATACCTTTTTTAACGCACTAAATATTCTAGAACGAGACGGCCGCTAATTTTTAATACTCTATATTTAAGCAAACAATCGATCTCGAAAGATTTCTACTTTTTATTATTACTATTAATAAAAACTTAACTTGGTTTAAGTCTTCTGTAATATTATAGGTTATTACCTATCGGAGTTAGAAACAGTTATGCTACTAAAACTACCCGGTAAACTTTTTAGTATCTAGGAAAATTTAGTTTATACGTTAGGTTTCCCATATATTTAATAATTATAAGGGGTCCGGTATATTATTAGCTCCATTTTTTTAGCGGATCGCTTAGTAGATAATATCCTTTATATAGCTTTAGGTAAATTTTTTTGCCGATATTAAACGAAAGCGGATTATATCTGAAATTATAACGTATTTTTGTATTGTCGGCCGCGAAATTAATGGCGGCTTTTGCTTCTTTTTAGTATAAATCACGAAACATTTTATGGTCGATAGCTTCTTTAAAGACCTTTAATATAGACAAAACTAAATTAGGTTTAAAATTATAAACTATTTCGTTAAAAGATTTATTTAGGACTAATAACTTTAAGTTATTTAGGTTATATTATAAAGCTAACAAAATAGTAGTTTATTATATACCCGTTGCCGCTATATAATACCTAATAGCTATTTCGATATCCTAGTTTCTTCTTTTTAACTGCCTATTTATTTAAGGATAGTAAATTATCGATATAGCGAGTTTTATTCCGAATCGGGCAAAAATAGTTTACTATATTTCGCTAATAAATTTAGGGTTTCTATCGGAAACAACTTTATAAAATATGCCCTAGTTATAAAACAGTAATATTTATAATATTATATCGGCCTATATTTTTGCCGTATATATAAAATAGCCCGTAATTAATATATATTTTTTTAAAAATTTATAAACTATAGTTAAATATATATCGATTTCGTTAAAACCTAACACATATTATATAATACCGAGCGAGGGTTTTTTCGGTAATTTAATTATAAAGTCCCATACTAATATATAAAACGGAATAAAGGGGCTGTCTATAAATTATAGCTAACTAATCGGCTTAAACTTATTTTATTTATATTTAAAGTAATCGGGATATTTATAAACGTAATCCTATAGTTTTTTCGTTAGATTTAGGATAGTTACTACTTTAAGATTTTAAGCCATTTTTTTAGAACCGAAATAATACTTTTTATTATATATAGTATCGAAAATGTTACCCGTATAAAAGTTTAATATATATAGTTGCCTTTAACCGTATTCCGCGATATAATATAGGAGACCGTTATTAGATAATTTATAATAATAACCGTAATACTTCTTTTTGCCGGACTTTAACATTACGATTAGCTTACGCTATTTCTGCTTACTTTTATATCTATTACGCAACTTTTGTCTAAAATTATTACTTAATATCATCTCGGTAGTGGCTATATAACCGAAGTTGTCAAAGATATTTTCTAAAGTGTTTCGTATTTCGTCTTTTATTTTGTTTCGCTCTAAAAGCTTAGTTAAAAACTTAAACAATACATCCGGTACTAAATTTAATTTTCCCGAAATATACCGTATGTTTAACCGAAACTATAATAAATATATCGATACCGTTATAAACTTATTATTTATTTTTACTAAATCCGCTAACCTTAAACTAGTTTAATTTATAATAACTCGAGCGGCCCGATAATTTGTTAGCATAATAACGCCTTATATATAAGACTAAATATATATCTTTAGCTGCCGGTATATCTAAATAAAACAGGAAATTTTAAGCTTTATAACTCCATACCGTATTTTAGCGCTAGTTAACGTCTTAGACAAGAATATAATAGGAAATATCGAATCGATAGGTATATTAACGTTATCTTAAAATATAACTAGATAAAAAATTATTACGTTATATTCGCGCTTTTTAAAAACGTCGATTTTAATAAACGTAATCTCGTTATAGTTTTAATAAACTAGGTAATAAAGGTTATTTAACTAGTTTTATAAAATTATAAAAAATTTACGTTTTTTATCCGTTAGCTTAAATTTCGTTTTTACTGTATATATTTTTTGTCTGTTAATAAATTTAAGTATTTAATTTGTTTTTTATCCTTTCGCTAAAAGTTAAATTTTACGCTATTATAAGGGATCGACTTTTTGCTGGTATTACGGTATAAATTTTCGCAGAAATCTAGTTATGCTAATATATATTTTAAGGGTATTAAGTGTAGTAAATATAATAATATCCCTGATTACCTAAATCCTATCGTCCGTTATTAAGATTCTAGTGCCGTTTATATTAAAACTAAGTAATTTAATAAACAAATAAATAACAAAAGATTTTTTAGGGTTTAAAGCGATACCGATTTTCTCGAATTTATTTAATATAGCTATAATATATTTAACGTATTTTTCGGCATTTCGGCTAAAAGTAATAATATTATCGATATAAACTGCTATAAATAAAAAGAATTTACGCAGCTTTTAATTTATAAACCGCTAGGTATAAGTTAGGCTATTTCGAAATCTTATAAATATAACGTTAAATACTTTAAGTTTTTATAGCGATATAATTATTATTCGGTTCCGATGGTTCGGGTATACAAATAGCTGATAAAAAAACTTGGAATAGTCGAATACCGAGAAATATATATACCTTTTTAATTTTTTTATAATCGATTTTTAGGTAGGCAATAAATATATATTTAGTATAATTATTTTATTTAATACTTTTAAATCTATTATTACGTAGCTTTTTTATATACCGTTAATAGTCTGCTAAACGATAAAAACTAGATACCTAAAAAGGGTAAGCTTAATTTGCTATCCCATCTTATATTTTTAATATATTTTGCCGAAAACCTTATCCAAAAATTCTTAGTTCTCAATACCCAAACCGTATGATTACGTAATTATAAACTTAAATTAATTTTACCATCCGTTAATAAAATTAATAGTTATTTTTTCGTTATCTGGGAGCTTTATAATTCCGCAGTTTTTTTATAATTTTTTGCTTTCGAGGTATTTTTTAAAGTGTTTTACCAGCTTAGGCTTTATATTATATATATATATACTATATTTCGTTCTAATTTTAAGGATATTCCCTAGTTTAACTGTATTTAATAACGGTGGCTTATTGCCGATATAAGTTTTATCTTTTTTTACCGCTATCTATACGTTATTAATAATAGCTTCGTTAGAGCGAAAAACTTGCGCTAAATTATCGGAGATCTTAAACTTTAAAAATAGTTATATATTATTTTACGTATTATTACTTAATATAATAGCTATAATAGTTTACGTTAGTAAAGCTTTTTCTTATATTATAGCTATATATTTTTTATTATAATAATTCTTAATATAACTTAAGTAAACTTTGCGATAAATTTGTCTTAGTTTATCGGAATTATTAATAACTGTTATAACTTTTTATAATTTGCTATTAGTTATAGCATTAAGCGCGCCGGGATATTCGGTAATAAATATATAATTTTTAGTTACGCTATTTTCGTTATATTTGGGAAGATTTATGTATTGTGTAAAGATAGCTATTATTAAGCGTAAGGGTATTATTATATTATAAGCTATAGTAATACGGCGTTATATTATATCCTTTTTTTTAGTAAATCGTATGGGTACTTTAATATCGCTATATAAGCCGAAAATAATAATATTTATCTTATAACTTATTTCTGTCTCATTAGTGTCGAAAAAGTCCGAACCGAGTAATAGATTTAGTTTTAGCCTATCGGTAAGCTATACTAAATATAGGAATTTTGCCAGCCGTTTTATACCGTTTTTCTTACTTTTAATTATAAATAAAAAAAAGGCCCGTTCTTATAAGTTAATCTGTCTGCCGATATTATTAACCGTAATAAATTTTTTAATAGTAATTACAATATCGTTAGTTTTTTTAAATAGCTACTTTTTATCTACTATAAACCGGGAATAGTTAGTATTACCGCAAATAATAGTTAGGTTTTCGCCTTTTTTAAATATTATATCTATTATTAAATAAATATAGCTTTTTATAAAGGCGCCGTTTTCTCTGTTTAAGTAAATATTGCAGGGCTTAATAAAAAGTGGCGTAAAAAAGTTGTCGGGGTTAAATTCGCCAGGGTAATTCTTATTATCGCTAAATGGCGAGATAACGAGTAGCTTTATATTGTCGTTTTTTGGCTATATAGTAAAGAAGGCTTTATTAATAACCTTTTTCACTTAAATAAGTAAAAGGCGTATTTTAATTAAAGGTATTAATATATATTAAATACTGTAAATAAAAAATACAAAATTGTTTTTATATAACTTATCGTAACGTTAATAAATTAATACGTCAAACGCTTTAGTTATTTTACTTTAGGTATAGTAAAAATAAATATAATTATTTTTATTAAAGGCTATTTAGTCGTTATATACGATAAAAGCTTTTTTTTCGCCTTTTTTAATAACTTCGTTATCGTAGTAATAACTATTATTATATAGCTGTTATTTTTAATCCGCCAGCTTTTTATCGTTAGAGTCTAGAAAAATTTCGTCCTTAATACTAATATAAATATATCCCGATAGTTTTAGCTTATACTATCGATAGTACCGGTAAGTATACGGGCAAAAAAAGCGGCGAAAGCTAAATCCTCGTTTAACGCGTCTCTCGCGGCCGAAACTTTATTTACGAAATAATCCTTTGGCTTAGCTATAATATTTATAGCTATAAAATTCTCGGCCTCGATTTTAACTGCGGTCCTAATATATATAATTTTAAAATCTTTAGCTATATCGTCTATAGCCGGATTTATAGTAACCTTTATAAAAGTCGTTTCCGGATTTATATTTTAGGGTACAGCTAGCTAACCAGTTAGCGTAATTTGCGCTAACCTTCTCTTTTATTATAATATATGCCGTATTAGCTATAATTAATTTCTGCTTTAAGGGTACCTTTATAAACTTTAAAATCCTATTTAGGGTTACCGGAATAAATATTACTGGTTACGTAATAGGATTTCCTCGACCGGCAGACAGTAATTCGTCTCGCAAAATCTTCTGCTTTTTTTCGATCCGGAACAAAAAGGTATTAACTAATATACTAATAGTAAGACCGTTCACGTTTTTTTTTAAAATAAGGTAAAAGCTATTTTATATCTAGGAAAAGTGCTAGATATTTTTATTTATACCAAAAGCCTTAATATAATAAATAATATATATAATCTATATATAAATAAATATATCGGCTAAAATAAAAGTTTCTAAATATTTAGCTTTATCGGACTAAAGCTACTTAAAAATATTTGCTATTTTAATTTTAAATTTCTTGCATACTTTAGTTAGTATAAATTTTAAATCGTCTTATATAAGTGCCTTATATAACTCGTCTAATTATATAAACCACTAAATCTAGGTGTTTCTATAAAAAAAAGCGGGAAAGTTCTCCTTTAATATACCCCTTTTATATTTATCTTAAGCTATTTTATAAATTACGTCGGCAAATTAATAAAGATTTCGTTAATAAATATTTTAACCAATTGTAATATTATCGTTACCTCTAAAACTTTCGTTTATATTAGGCTAAAAAAAACCGATATATTAAAGTTTTTAACCGAATGAAATAAATTTAATATTATTATTCTATATTATAGCTAACGTAATATTGCCAATTTTAACTAAAATATCTATTATAAAACCGCTCCCGATAACAAGATTAAAAGTAGCGATATATTCGGTAATTTTTTGCTTTAAGTCTTAATTTCCTTATTGGTTACCCTAATTACCTAATATATTAGCTAAGATAAGGGTGGAACAAAAAGGTATTAAATTAACCGGTAAATAAAGTAAATTTAAATATTATAATAAGGCTGTATATATAAGTATTCCAACCATTAAATTCTGATTTCGCATTTATAGTAATAGTGTTAGACAAGGTTCTAGCGGTATAATAAATATTCCAATAAGTAAATCTAGGTTTTTTTTACATAGGGATAGTGTATTAGGTGGTATATTTAGCGCTAACAAACTAAGGTTTCGTTTAAAAGGAAAAAGGGTTTCCTTTAATAAACCAGGGTTTCGTTTAACGTCATTTTCTGGCTTTTTTATAATAACTCTTTAATTATTAAGAGATAAGTCGGGTTATCTTCGCTTAACCGGATCTGCTTATAAGGCTTTTAATAAATTCTATATTTCCTTATCGGAAAATTTTACGCGTTATTTTATAAATAGCGACTTATTAAAATCGTTATTAAATCGTTAATAATAAAAAAGACGTTTTTTATCGTTTTTATCTATTGGTCGCGGTAGCTAGGTTAAAGTGACGGGACTAATGGGCGAAAGATTTTAAACTTATTATATATAAATATTTACTTCCTAAACTGCTGCTCGCGCCACATATGTCTTTAATATTCACCTTTTTAAATAATCTTTCAATTAGCTATGCCGTAACGAAACACAAACCTCTGCCGAAATTACCTATCGCTCGTTTAAAGGCAATAAAGCAACAAAGGTCTTAATTTTATTAACAATTTCGTTATTAAATTTCGTTATTTAAATTAACCTTTAGTTATTTAAAAAAAAGTTCTAAACTTCGTAATAAAATCTAACCTGCCTATTAGATATAAAAGAAAAAGAAAATAACGTTTTTATATTTATACTACAAACTTAAAACTAAAGAAATAACATTTATAATAACGTTTAATTAATAAAATTAATAATAACGCTAAAATAAAACAGGCAAAAAAAAAAATAAAAAAAGAGAAAAAAGACAAAAATCTAGTAATCTCGTTATCTTAAAGATTTTAGTGTTTTATTAAAACGGGCACAGATAATTATAAAATAAAGGTATAATATAACAGCCAAAAACTTCGTTTATTAAAAAATAGCTTTCGTTACCGAATAAATATTAACTATCGAATTATCTTAACCGATAAAACGGGCAAACAATTAATAAAAATAAGATAGTTAGTAATAATTAGTAATCGATAGTTAGAATCGTCTAGAAATCGATCTTTTAACCATATATTATATAGGCAGATCACAATAACGAAACGCAAGCGTTTCATTTTTTCGTTAAAAAAAAATCTTCAGAAATAAAAATAAAAATAAAAGGGGAACAATACAAATACTACCATTTATAAGGTCTATATATATATAATTGATAATTATCTAAGCTATCTCTATATAAGTAAAGCTATAGCTATATAAGGAGAGAGGTGGCTATGCCACCTCCTCAGTCACATACCTGTGGCTGCGCCACAAAGTGTGTGTATGGCTGCTCTCAGTGGATGGCTGCAAGCCTAACACTGGGAGAACTGATCCAGGACCCCCTTTGGGGGGGATCTACCTAACCTAGACTACTACACACCACAGAGAGCGAGAGAGAGAGAGACAAAGAATGAGATAGATGACGAATTTATGTTTTATGCCCTATGGATGGATGGATGGGATCACGGTAGTGTGGTAATGGCAATGGATTACACACTCCCTAGTAGCATAGCCATTACAGAGTATAAAAAATGAACAACAGATCATATGGTATCGGTGTTGATATGGGATAGAAATTGATGAACAGTATGATTGCTTGCTCAGTGAGGTGAAGCTGAAGGCGGAATGCCCCTTTATATATACGAAAAGGCAGCAGTTATACCCAGCTACGTATTCAGCCCGTAGACCTATTTCAACAGCTGCCCACCCAACAAGGCCGCAGACGGATACCACATCCAGACGTGATATCAAGCACTACATACACCTAGAACCATCAGAACTACAAGTACGAGGACTGGGATACTACAGTGTAGATGACCGAGTGTCAAAGACAATAGAAGCAAGCAAGCCAGTAAATCAACGTAGATTATTACTACCAGCTACTGTACAACACCAACAGCCGCAACCACAACCACAAACAACAAAGGCAGTAAGTAAGTAGGCTGAGCGCGCGCACATATATGATCAAGGTCTACCATCCATCCATCCATCCATCCATTGATTCATCCATCTATCACACCTCCCTTCCTGACCCGAGCCCACCCAGCCCAGCCTTGCCTAGTCTAGCCTAGTTGTCTCCTCGCAGCGGAGAGAAATACAATTCGTGGATCAATCGATGGATGGGATGAACGCACGGGGTATGGGCCATGGGGGAATCAGTAGTTAAGAGGGGGGCAGGATGAAGAAGCCACGTTCGAGTTTCGAACCCGAACCACAAACACAAACAAATACATGTATAAAAACAACACATTGCGTGGAGGTCACACAAAGCCCCTGAACGCCATTGCACACATAAGCCTCTGAGGATTCTTCTTCTGGGGGTATTTTTCTCTTCTTATTCGCAATGCAGTGATGTGACAAGATCGTCAAGCAATCTCTCTCGTGACAGAAAACATGGGGTGAAAAAAAGTGAAAAAAAAACCGAATCAAAATCAGAAAAAAAGATTGAACATGAATTGAAGGTCAACAGGTAAGGGCGTACTCAATGCGGGCATGGTGTGTGGTATCTCATATTAACCCTCCGCCTCGCCTTGCCTCGCCTCACTTCACTTTGCCTCGTCCCGTCCGTTTCCGTTTCCTTCTCTCCCCTCCTTGATGATGATGGAATTTCGGCAACCGAGAGACTGTGACTGAGAGACGGCAAGTATTATTCAAGAATACAAGAGATATTCTTCACTAACACGCCGGAGAGCAGAGCGGAGCAGAAGCAGAATAGAACAGGTGCCGTAGAACGCGGGAACTCCTTGCAAACAAATGGTCGTTACGTCATGAAATGGTGGTGGTAGTGCGGCGCCATCAGGGCGGAAAGAGAAAACTGAAAGATTCTATTGCAGATTGCAGATTGCAGATTGCATGCGAGGTGGAGATGAAAGTTCGATGTCTGCAGGTATGTATGCAGGTACATATGCATCTTTAGAGTCTCTTTCCGGGTGCAAGGATGAACAGCACGCATAGGGCTGCATCGACAAGCACGGTGATGGCGAGCACCATAAGCGAGCGCTTGATCAGCAGCTTGCGGACGTAAGGCTCCCGGATTCTGGAGAAGTTGAAGGGTGTGTACTCGGTAAAGCCAAGCAGGGCCATGATGGGGTCCAGTGAGTACTGGTATGACGCAAGAAGGTAGACACCTATGGTGAAGGGGAGGATTTCCTGGGATTACAATTAGTGAACGTTCAATGAGTTGTAGAGGACAGTTACAGCAGTAAGTTACTTACCCAACACCGAGTCAGGCGGGAATAGTTCAGGAAGATGAGCACGAAGGCCGTCCAGAAGCCGCCAAATATTGAGATGAGACCAATGATCAACCGCGCAATAATGGTGGGAGGAATCAGGTTGCCAAGTGCACGAGCACGTAGGAAGCCGGGGAATGCATCTCGTTCCATAGCCTGGAAGACGTAATCTTTAGCTACGTCGAAGACTTCGGGGTCATCTCGGCCGTCTTGCTCAATAGCATTGGTGATATCGGTAGTGATAGAACCGGGAAGCGTAATTTCGCGTTCAGCACCGGGCAATAGGAAGGTGTATAGGATCTTCTCTGCAGATGCTCGAATATCTTCTCTAGCCACGGTGTGTTCGGGCGAGTTCGAGTCGGTCACGTTCTTCGGCGTGCTGGAGCTGAGCTGGGTACTAGCCCGGGCTCTCTGCTCTTGGCTGCTAGCCGGGGAGTCGTGGATGCCACCAGGCGCAGGCTGTTCTCGTAGGTATGTCGAGATCTGGTTGTTCTGCTCTCGTTCCTTCTCACTGGGGTACATCGATGGTCCAGGTTGATTGATGTCGCCCATAGCTTCCAATACTCTAGACGATCGCTTTGACTCCTCTTTCTCCAGGTCGGGGGTACCTATCAGTACGGACCTCCGCAGTTCTCGAACGTAGTGACGGCAAAGTGACATGTGCTGCGCGACATCGAGCCTAGGCTCTGTAAGTACTCGAGTCGCCGACGCGATGGCGGAGGGGGGGAAAATGCTTACCAGAAGTCGAGATAATCTACCGATCGCTGCTGGTCGCGCATGTAGATGTAGAAGGAGAACAGATCTACGGGAGGGTGGGTGCGCCGACTCAGAACCTCGAACAGCGTGGGGAGACGATTACGAGTAGCATCAGGAATGGGAGATGGGGTATTATCCTCCTCAGGAGGAGTGCGTCCCGTATATGCCATGTTGAGGAATCGTCAAAGTTACACGGTCGGGAGAGGAGATGGCTGGGAGTGGGAGTTGGGAGTAGGGAAATGGGAACGAGAACGAGTAAAGAATGAATGAACGGTCGGCGGCGGCGAAGAAGCTCTCCCTTCTGAGTATTGCAGATGACCGACTGAGATTGACTATGGATGATCGATTGGCGATAGTGTGAGATGCCTCAGATCAATTATGTGACGTGCTGGTGAGAGAGGTATGTACTTCAGTACGGGCATCAACAATTGCGGTCCAATGTGTCAGGTTCAGTCAGTTCAAATGCCGTCAGTTAGTTAGTTGTTGATGCCTGCGCCGACTGTGTGTACATATGTATTTGACGATTTGACGATTTGACGATTTGTCTCGATTGTGCAAAGCGAGTGAAATTGCGACGGGCGCAGGGTGGCAGTTGTGGTAAGACGAGTTCTCGATCTTGAATCTGAATCGAAACGGGATCGGGTGAGTGGTGACTGAACGGCGATGAGCAGCAAATTGGCATCAACCCATCCTGGCCCTGCTTGGGCAATAAACAGTGGTTTGATGATCGTTGATGCACCCGTCTCGGGCTGGGTCCGTTCTCCCCTGGGGGCCAGTCCTGGTATGAAATGGGAGGCTGGAAACGATTGGCTGTACAAAGTAACGAAGTACCTATTTGTTATGATGTGGCAGTGTAACGGCGCAACGTTGCACAAGCCGCAACCACCCGCCACAATCACAGCTCATCACATTAGGTATGTACATATCAGATGTAGGCAATCTTCTATAATCGATCTATATCTATGTGCAACTTACGAATGGAAAGAGAAATTCTACTCTTCTTGTAAATCGGATTGCGAAATCTTACTTGCTATATCTGTATTAACATGAGGACTTGCATGAAAGAAATATCCACGTACTCAAGTTAGGTTAAGTTATACTCATGCAGTCGATGCCAACTCTAATAAATGTATAAATGTACATGCGTGTATGGAGTATGAAATATATATGTACCTATGTATCTGCCAAGACCAAAACCTTCCATGGAAGGTCGAAGCTGCCACAATCCACAAATCTGCAACGCACAGGCCACATATAATCTGCCCTCCAATCCACTTCTGATTGGCTCGTCTAGCGAATTCTTCCTCTGCCCTCCCTCTCTCCCACATTAGGCCTCTTTTGATTTTTTTTCGATTTCGCAAAGCCAACAACCATCACGACCTACCACGGCATTTTTCTACGACGAACCATCCCCGTAACATCAACATAGTAAGGCCACCCGCGACCGACCGGATAATATATATCTCCTTCGACCAATTTCAATATACTAATTACTGGCTCTTCTCAGAAATGTCGTCGGCCAAAGGAAAGAAGGTTGCCGGCAAGTCTGCCATCGAGCAGGTCGTCTCGCGCGAGTACACCATCCACCTGCACAAGAGAGTACGTCTACCATTGCAATTCGAGCCGAGCAGAACGAGCCCGGGCGCTAGGATTGTATAGGATCATTCGGAGAAAAAATGCTGACGGATTGGACAGCTGCACGGTGTCACCTTCAAGAAGAGGGCCCCCCGCGCCATCAAGGAGATCAAGGCTTTCGCGCAACAGGCTATGGTACAACGATCCCCTCCCTACTACAATATATATATATCCAAATGGACAAATGACATGGAAGATGGAAGATGGAAGATGGAGAGAGTAGAGGGCATGCATGGCTAATATTTTACGCAGCAAACCTCCGATGTCCGACTCGACCCCCAGCTGAACAAGAAGGTCTGGGAGCAGGGTATCAAGGGCGTCCCGTTCAGACTGCGCGTGCGCATCAGCCGGAGACGAAACGACGAGGAGGACGCCAAGGAGAAGCTCTACAGCTACGTGCAGGCCGTCAACGTCAAGAACCCCAAGGGTCTGGTGACGGTCGTGGTGGAGGAGTAAAGAAAAGACAAGCAAAGCGAATGGCAGATAAATACCTATGTGTTTCGTTGAGATCACTACCGGGCTGGGTTTCGAGAAGGGGCATGGTTTCGGAGTTCCTTCTGGCTTCACACACACACACACACATGAGATTTAGCTTCACTGACTGGTCGATGAATCAAGACATGTGAACCAACAATCTCTGCAGACTTGGTCTTCTTTCCCTCATCTCATCTGGTGAGATGAGACAAGTGAGTGAGTGTATGCTGCTAAAGCGTTTCCCGTCATGATATCTATACGCATGCACATCAGTGAGACTTCGCAATTAAGGTCATGAAAACTCCATTGATAGGTACAGTTACTGCATTCCTATCCGCAAATGTGCAAGCGACGGATATTCCTCTTCAGCCTTGACACCAGCTATATGTAAATGCAATGGCAATGTCTCTCTCTCTCTCCAATGGGCAATGGTTTCGCAACAGACAGACAACAATGACCCCAAGCCAGTCAGCCCGACTTATTGACTCCGGTTCTCCAATGCTGGTAGTAGTAATCCCCTTTCACAGCCGCCCCGCGAAAACAATATGATGATACTCGACCACGCTATAAGGGACACATTGACATGTATGGGGTGGGTATAATGCAATTTTTGTTTGTTCAGTCATCGTCTACATCGCGGTGACGGCCGGTCACCTTCCGCTTGAACTCCTCCGCGTCCTTGTCCCACAACTCGGCAGCCTCGCCATTCAATGGAGAAGCGCTGCCATTTGATTAGCGAGGACTCGTTTATATATATATATATATAAACAACTAGATTTATATAGTAACATAACAAAGGTGCAAAGGCGCAAAGGTGCAAGGTGCAAGATGCAAAACTCACTTATTCGGCTCGCCGAGCAGACTCTGCAAACTCAGGAGCACGGTCTGGGTGTTGTAGGCGGCGGTCCACTTGTCCTTGAGGATGTCGAGGCAGATGCGGCCGGAGAAGTCGACGTTGGGGTGGTAGATGGGGGTCTTGAAGAGCACGGTGGGCGGCGCGTAGGGGTAGTTGGGCGGGAAGGCGAAGGTCAGCTTGAAGGTCAGCCCGGCGTACGGCGTGTCGTCAGGCCCCTCGATCGTCGCCGCCCACGACAGCAGGTTGCCGTCCGCCGAGGGGAAGGCCGAGACGCCCGGCGCGGGGGAGGTCATCAGCTGCATCAGCTCCGTTTGTAATCTGGGAAGGGGGTGTTGGTTAGATTAAGTTGTTGCTCACTCAATCAACTGTGTTGAAGTTGATGGAATAATGAGGGCGGCCCGTACCTCTTCGTCACACTCTGTGCATCTGGCCCTCTCTGTGTGCCACCCAGCTTCGCAGCCTGAACGCTGCCGGGGGCCGCGTTCTGAGAGTCTTCCATTTCGTAGTCCATATTGGCTGTTATTTTTTTTGCAATTGGAACGAACGCGATTCGTTCAAGACCCAATGTTGAAAAAAAATGTACCGAATGAATCAAGACGGAACAACCGATTACAGTAAATCGAGACAAAGGACCCCCAAAGCTGAGCTGGCTGCTTTTGCGCTGCTGGCTGGATTCGGGGGCTGCCGTTGTCTGTCAAGGAAACAGAAAAAGAGAAATGGGAAAAAAAAGGAGACGAATCGAAATCGATCTGGAATGCAAGTGGCTTGTCTGTTAGTGATGCAAGATGCAGAACAATTGAATAGACGTCTATAGACTACTACAGTAACTCCAACTGACAAAAAAGGACCCAATCAAAGGCAGAAAAGGGGGACACGCGAGGAATGAGGAATGTAGGTTGCACACACCTTATAAACGTTCTGGTTCTAGGACTTATATAAAGGAGGTACATGTAGGTTATGAAGTCAGCGGATTGGAGAAATAGAAAATAGAAGGCGAGATCAAAATTGGAATCGCAATTGGGACCTTTGTACCTTTGTATGTGTAAACAACCGTCGCTGCTCGTGGTTGACCCGCCGCACCTATGGCAACCACACGATGATACATACTGTCAGATAACCACTAGCCGCATTATTACAGTACACAGAATACTTGTCAGCGTATGTATATGGTAGGTAGCGACCCTTATATCCAGTGGTGAGTGGCTACCTACGCAGTACGCGCACCGGCCTAGAGCTAGGCAGCTAGGAGAGTGGCTAGGGCCTCCGTGAGCCGCCAATACCTGCCCGGCCCGCTACGACCGGGGGGGTCTTTTTGGAGCTTTGCGGGGCGTAAACCCCTGTGCTTCATATGCCAGGCATGCGTATGTACATGTAAGTCAGAAACGATCCTCAGCCAATGAACTCATGTTGTCGCAAGACGGTCCCAAACAAAAACATCTCAACTCGACTTTAATTGATTACATATCTCAACGCGACCGGACGCGTTTATAAGCCCAGCATGGTGAGTATTTCGTGTTCTTGTCTCTTTTCAGTCTTCTCCTGCATGCGCAACTTCATCTTGATATTTTAGTACGGTACTACTGTGTATCATCTCATCTACATACTCCTCCAGAGTCTAGCCCGTCCTATTTGTCGATTCATATTTCCCTTGTGGGTTCCTTATACACTAGGTTCACCTAGGTGAAGCATCGCATCTGGAAGTCGTCATAATTGCTAAGCAACATGTTGCAGTCTCAACTAGATCCGCTACCCAGTGATTTACCCTTTAGAATTATATCCAAAACCATAGGAAGAGGAGCCTATGCCTCGTGAGTCTGCCTAGTTCCAATACTGTTCCGTATACATGGACGGCTTACTGACTCATACACCAGGATCAAGAAGGCCGTGCCCCTAGATGCGCCCTCACCAGTTTTTGCCGTCAAGCTGATAAACAAGAGCTATGCTACTAAACATGGCCGCGTCTCGGCGAAACAGATCGCCATGGAGGTGTCCTTACATTCTCACATCGGCCAGCATCCGAACGTGATCGAATGGTTTGCAACCGGCGAAGATCCAGTGTGGAGATGGATAGCCATGGAGTACGCCGAGGGCGGCGATCTCTTCGACAAGATAGAGGCCGACGTGGGCGTGGCCGAGGACATCGCGCAGCTCTACTTCTTGCAGCTCATCAGCGGCGTGAGCTTCATGCACTCCAAGGGTGTGGCACATCGCGATCTCAAGCCGGAGAACATCCTCATGTCGGACAACGGCAACCTGAAGCTCGCAGACTTCGGCATGGCGACCATGTTCGAATACAAGGGCCAGAAAAAGAAGAGCTCAACCATGTGTGGTAGCCCGCCCTACGTCGCCCCTGAGGTGCTGGCCTGCGGACGCATGGATAGAACCCATGACGTCAGCAAGTACGCCGCCGAGCTCGTAGACATCTGGTCGTGTGGCGTCATCCTGTTCGTCCTGCTCGTGGGCAACACGCCATGGGACGAGCCGACCTCTCAAAGCTGGGAATACCAGGAATACATCAAGACCAACGGTCGAAGCACAGATAGTCTGTGGGAGAGAATACCGGCCGATGCGCTGTCCTTGCTCAGGGGTATGATGAACATTCAAGCAAATAGAAGATTCTCGTTCGCTCAGATACGCCAACATCCCTGGTACACCCGCCACAACAGATTACTCACCTCCGACGGCCAGGTCTCCGACCCGCTCAACCTGGCGACGCAGATGCTCGAGAACCTGCGCATCGACTTCAGCCAGCGGCCCCCCCCTCCTCCCTCCACGCACACCTCGCAAGAATCCGCGGACACCATGGACATCGACAGCGGGCCCCTGGCCACCAACCTCAACTTCAAGCTCTCCTCCACGCAGCCCGAGACCCCCATCAGCGACGTCCTCTTCGACTGGGAGCGCCCCGCCCTGCGCTCGCTCGGCGCCCTCGCCATCTCCTCCACGCAACCCGTCTCGCGCGCGGACGCGACACTCCCGCACGACGCCGCCGCCGCCGCCGACGCCTCGCAATCCAACGCCTTCTTCGACGCGCTGGCCGAGGAGCCGTCGATGAGCCAGTTCTCGCAGACGCCCGGGGTGCCTCTCACGCTGACCCAGCGCGCGCGGCGCTTCCGCGACATCGTGCCCGCGCACTCCTTCACGCGCTTCTTCTCGCACATGCCGCCCGCGCTGCTCGTGCAGATGCTCGGCGACGCGCTGCACAACCTCAACGTGCCGCTCCCATCTTCTGGGTCGCCCAAAGTGGGGTCGGGGGACCGCGTGTCCGCGCTGCGCGTGCGCGCGCTCGACGACCGCAAGCAGGGCCTGCACGGCGAGATCCTGGTCGACCGGTACCGGCTCCCCGAGGCCCGGGGCGAGCTGCTCGAGGTCCGGTTCGTCAAGCTCAAGGGCGATCCGCTGGAGTGGCGGCGGTTTTTCAAGAAGGTCGTGCTGCTTTGTAAGGATGGTGTTTATAAGCCTGAGGCTTAGGAAGCTCTTGGGTCTATTGGCGTCGTGGATGGGTGAATGCATTGCAGGCAGGCAGATAGGTAGGGGGGTAGGGAGGCAGGGAAGCAGATTTTGCGGCGTGGCTAGGTATGGGACTTCATTGTATAATTCACGTATATGAGATACGGATACCTGTGTACTTGCATCATATTGGGGGAGGAGTTAGTCAGTCATAGTGTTCTCGAACACCAAGATATCCCCGGCAGTTTTACGGGCTTATGCATTATATGTTTTTACCCTTACGCTGTCTTGAGAGACGACAATGTGAAGCGTAGTGGGTGTGCGCGGCCAGAGCTTTCTTCTGCATTCAAGACAAGCATTGAGAAAATAATAGGTCTGCATGACAGTCCTGGAGAGAAAAACCGTAACTTTGGATTTGATAATTCGATGGGAAGATAGGAAGGAATAGGAGTCGGGGACCTAACAGTCGGCAGGGAAATAAAGGCACCGGAACCAGAAGATAAAGTAACGAAGAACTACGAATATCAAGGCCACTATAGCACAAGGTATTCAGACAATCGATGAGAATCACTAAACAGACAAGGGCCCAGACTTTGTAGAATTTTCTAATGATGAACTACCTAGATTCAATTCGGGTCCTAGGATATCTCAGAACATACCTAAACAATATCTAGATTTTGTCTAATCTGAAAAGGATAATTGAAAACCGACGAATCGCAAAAGCCTACACACCAACCGAGGACGAGTATTACAGCACACGGTTAACCCTTGCAGCCCTGCACGAGTCGTCAATAGCTAAGTATATATATAGATTCATGTATGCAACCGAGAAGCGACTCTGCACCTCGTAAGACGACAACAAATTGAACATCACAAGTGCGGTGTGGGTATTAAAGCTATCTATGTATGTTGCAAGACTCAAAACGAGATGGAGGTTCGTTAGGGGGAATATCAGTTGAAGTCCCATACTAGAGGTTAGGATTTTAGCTCTCTGTCACTCACTCACACAGAGGTGGATTTCTCTAAGTAAAAATCAACCTTACGCTACTCTACGTTCTAGTACGAAACTCCATGTCTGGTATTCAGTCTCTCTCGTTATGATTATCGACATGATTGTGGTTAAAGAGTTTGGACTATTTTATCGATGCGCCCATTAGATCATGTAATAGAATCCTATATTCATTAACCATTACTAGCCTTATTAGTTCTCGAATCTTTAACTCTCTATCAAGTTAGCAACCCTTCGTGATTCGGCATCCATCATATATGCTATCCAATTTTCATCATCCATGCAGAATACAAAGACAGCTGATTTTCGAACTACTAGGGGAACTGTGATGTCCTATCAAGAATCTATGCAAGGAATTCAGCTTAGTATAGACGTATGGGGGTCGTCGCTGCTGAGATCAAACAAGTCCATATTCCAACCACGCATAGTCTTGACGATCGATACATACATACAGTCCCAAACGGGACCATGCTCCTCGTTGTCGTTTACAGACCCAAAGTCAAGAGGACTATACTTATAGAAGGTTAAAATATATGCATGAACCATTTCATGGACCAATATGGATACAAGATCCTTTAAGCTCATAGCCCTGCCATTATAAACTGTTGTAATAGCAATACGACAGAAAGGCCCGTTATTTGTCCAAGGGGGCATACATATACCAACCCATGGATATTCACAGTAGTAGTCTGGGGGCGCTAATTCCATACTCTCGAAAACCTCTAGGTCCTTGATACGAGGTGGCCATTTTTTATCAGTCAGTGTTCCGCAGAAGAAAAACTCATCTATGTATTCCATATACTGGAGGAGCACTTGTCGGACCCACTCAAGACTGTGAGAGTTGTTTGCGAAATCACTCCGGCGTTCGGCATGAAATAGTCTGAATGACCATCTAGCATTGCGCTGTAAGGTATTAAGGTTTGCATCTCCCCTCAGGAATAGGCCTAGGGTTCCCAGAAGTAGGTTATGCGCTCCGTAAGACTGATCATAGAGTTCAATGCTCTCTGGCACTCGGCCCTGGTATGTAGGGAAAGGGAGGGTATTTGGAATTCGAAACATTGAATAATAGGTCGGTTGGCTCTGAAGCTGAGACTTGGTAGTCGAACTTGCGTAGGAAGGATGGGGTTTGTTGGTACGAGCTCCTGATCATGCATTCAGAGGTTCTACTTATATATAGTCTTTCACTCAACAGAAGAGACATTTCAACCTTAGGATAGCTAGGCACGTTCTATTACTCGAAACGCCGAGTAGCTTCTCGTCCAGATGCTACGACTACCATGCTAGATGGTAAAGGAATCCTGGTTAAGCGTAAGGGTCATCCAACCATATAACTGAATCCCAGAGACTTTAGTGGCTCATTGAGGTAACTCTAGAGCATTCCAAGATACATACCGCTGGCTTATAGTAACACACTTATGACCTATAGCCATATACTTCGAAAGTGCCTTTATCTTCATTTGCCTGAGGCTCCTGAAGCAATGCACTCTGAACAAACTCCTACTGCTATCTATCGATGCCCTCCTTTGTTCTTCGGATCTACCGGTGATTGCGATCCTCTGACAACTCCTTTCTCGAAATCTATATCGTTATCACCCATCTTTTATTAGTGAAATTATAACTTGAAATCCTGTTTAGGTATTCAGATTATCTCTTTGAGCGCGGGAAGCTACATATAGTACTTAGCACAGCTTCTTTTAGATTCGGTAAGACATAATGTTCAATTATTGAAACCTAAACACTGAATCATGTTTTGACTTTCATTAAAGCCTATGCATCATATCAGTCAAGGTTACCTAACACTAACATGAGGCAACACCGGGAAGAATATTCATAGTTGAAAGCAGACAGCGAATTATAAACAAACCATTAGTTGGCTTAGTTTCGCCTCATATATTATAACGTAGATAACACACATCTTCGTTGGGATCTACATGACCTAGTCTTGGGCACAAAGTGCTCACCGAATCGCAACCTTCAGTTTTCCATCGACATCATCCTGGATTGTCTTTACCACTATTGAAAATTGACTAAGTAGTTCCGTAATCATTCATCTATAGATATTTCATATTCAATGATAGTTATGAAGATCTGACTGCTTTTAGCAGTCAATGTCTAATTGTAGCAAATATAGCAGTAGAATCTCATGGTGACGACCGCCATTATCTACTCAATATGGACATTAGTAAAGATTGGTTTTAGAGATTGACATATGATATTCGGGGGCCTTTGTCTACTTGGAAATGTCTCCAACCTACAAATGGAGAGAATCGACCTTTACGGTAATACATCGGTTATCAGTGAAAGTATGGTTTAATGATAGCTGTATAATCAAGCAATTGAACTAGCGGCTCGCTCACGGGTAAAGGACTAGATTTTCAAGTGAAGAAAGCAATATATGTTGATTGAGTAGGATCAAGTGTAGAAGTTGAGAAACTAGTGTCTCATATGAATTGGTGTCTCCTCTGTAATTGAAGTCTCAGGGAACTTGGCATGCGTACACAGTAAGTTGGGTTTCCGTTCGAACCGTCCAATCAGCTTGGGTCATCGTTCCGCGATCCCTAGAAGCTGGAAGTTTTCCCGTGTTCTTTCAAGACGGAGGTTGCAGAGTTTCCTCCGCTGGGCAACAGGATAATGTTATGCACAACTGGTTCATTACATAGCATACAGAACGCGACTTGGCTGGCCTCTCGCATTAATAACAATGGGCAACGTCAAGCGAAAACTAGGCAAGCCACCGAAAAAGTGACGAGATTGCCAACCGCCAACTCACCAACTTGGGCGCTAGAGTACGCGTACTGTAATAAATCGGGAATTAGTCGGTCTTGGGTCAACCCCTAGTTATCCACCGTTGAGGCTGAGCCGCAGAGCGGGCCGCCAATACGAGGTTACAGTATACCGGATATGGTGCCGGCATATCCACTGAGTTATTCCTGGACTTGGAAATCGACCCACCTTGTTGGGTTATGCAGGTGACAGTACGGCGACAAGGGCGTGGTGATATGATCAGATCCAGGTCCGATCTCTTATCCAATTTTTGTTTTTCTACTGCTTCTAGAACCGCTGATCCTCTTCCAGTTTCTTCAACTCTCTTTTACCTCCTCATCTACAATAATAATTAGGAGACATTCGTTTATCTCACTACCTAACCATCGTCGCTGCTGTCACTCGCTCGCTTCTCAGCTTTAATTTTTGGTAATTTGTATTAATACGTTCGAAATGCGTTTCACTTCCTCCGTCATTGGTCTTGCGGCCACTGCCGGAACTGCTGCTGCTGCCAGCGCCGCCAACTCCGGGATCAAAGGCTTTAACTATGGTGCCTTTTTTCTTAACCAGCAGGCCTTGACACAGAGCGATTTCGCTTACGAATTCAACCGTGCTAAGAACCTCCCTAACACCTCCGGATGGAACAGTGCTCGCCTTTACAGTATGAGTAAGTTGACGTCTATTTTGTACTTTATATCTAGCTAGCTAGCAACCGTCATGCTCACTGGATCAACTCTGTGGTTGATCTTCCCAAGCTATTATATCATTCCTAAGCTCGGTAAAAGCTAACTCACTTTCGTAGTCCAATGGGGAACAGCTAGTGATGTTATTCAAGCCATTCCGGCTGCCATCGAGACTCAAACCACCCTCCTCCTAGGCCTCTGGGTCTCAGGTGGCGACCAGGCAATTACCAACGAGATAGCAGCTCTTCAAGCTGCCATCAGCCAATACGGAACCTCCTTCACCGATCTCGTCGAAGGCATCTCGGTCGGAAGCGAGGACCTCTACCGAGACGCCAGCGGCGAGGTCGGCACCAACGCCCAGACGCTGATCGACTGCATCAACAAGGTCCGCAGCGCCATCGCCGGCACGGGGCTGGCCAACGTCCCCGTCGGCCACGTCGACACCTACGACTCGTTCCTGAACGGCTCCAACGCCGCCGTGATCCAGAACGTCGACTGGCTCGGCTTCGACGGCTACCCTTACTGGGAGCTGACCAAGGCCAACAGCATCGGCGACGCCCACGAGCGCTTCTACGACGGCTTCAACAAGACCATCGCCCTCGCCGGCGGCAAGCCCGTCTGGGTCACCGAGACCGGGTGGCCCGTGTCCGGTGACCAGCAGAACCTCGCTGTTGCTAGCCCCGAGAACGCCCGCATCTACTGGCAGGATATCGCTTGCACTTTGATTGCGAGCGGAATCAACCTCTGGTGGTACGACCTCCAGGAGTCGCAGTACGGACAGGCTAGCCCCGACTTTGGCATCTACGGTGCTGGTGACCTCGGCTCCCTCTCGCCCTCTTACGACCTGTCATGTGTAAGTTCCGCCCACTAAGCCACCTTCGTTGTTGAGATATATCTAACAAGCTCGTAGTAATTGATGTCATGAATATAGACAACTAGACTTAGACTTATAGAGCAATTACATTCATGAATAATATCATTAACTTAGGCCATTTACTCGGTTATTATCTCTAGCATATATTCTTAGTTTTCGTCGTGAACCTAGGTCAAGTTATAATGCGCGGTCATGGCTCCCATGCTATTGCCGTCAGACTTTTAGCTATCTCATGTTAAACTAATTAAATCTAAAGCTTAACACCTAGCTAACTATAAGCCGATCTCGTCTTGTCTAACGTTATGGGGCTCAAACAGCTTAATAAATATATATATATATATCGCCTAAAGCCTATGGAAAAGGCTTTAGGAGATTCCGTGGTACCGATTCATAGTAATCACAACTTAGCTACCTATTTGGGATAGGGGTAGGAATACTACCGACGGCGATTGACTTGATAGTTTGAGAATACACCCTCCACTTAGGCCCGCGATGCAGGGGACGTAGCTAAGTCACGGGGAAAAGTCAACGGTAGTCTGGCCCGAAAGCTCGGTACTAGCCACCAATGTCCTTACAGTGACCAGAAAGTCCTAATTACCATGTTTCCCAGACCTCGAACACCTGCCTTCACGGGCCACCCGCTGCAAAGATCTATGTATATGGATTGGGAGTTGACCGGGCTGATGTGTTTCTCACTGGGAGGTTCCGAAAAGCGTGTGTTTAAGGTTCCGGGAGATGCCGGGACTAGGTATTGTCACACAAGCCGGGCCAGGGTGCCGACTACCGAAGAGTCTGGTGGAGCAAAAACTGTTTGCTTATTTATGAGTTACACGTACAGGGGGCATCGACCGAGCTCGGTAACCCTCATGGCGAATAGATTAGGAGACCGGCTACTTAGGAACGATGCCGCGGTGAGAGAATGTTACAGTGGAGAAAGACCTCAGCTGGACCGAATGAAAAGAATTTGAGTATATGGTAACTGTGATTACTAAAGTGAGGTTAGGCTCGATCCCTAACAGTGTTAGTAGTTTTCGCCTGAGTGATTTCTCTAGTTTGATAGAATGAGCAAAGCACCCAAAGCCCTGATTGGCCCGAGTCCAACTGTGACTTCGGAGTGAGAGGTGGGAGCCAAACTGGTATAACGCTCATTATTGCTTCAATACACCCTATTCCTACCATAGAGACCTATAGACTTATTAGATTAATTACAGATGACAGTTGTTTCGGGCCGCTTACACTAGTCTATGTCCGTGACTTAAACAGAGAAGCTTAGCCTAAAGATGAGTCGGCCGTTGAAGATATCTAATTAGTGTAGGTAGTTATATAGTCTTTAATAGAGACTGTATATAGCAGTTCTTAGATAGGTTATCCGTCCTAGATCCATGGACAGCTAGACATAACGAATGATGTAGTCTAGCTTAGCCAATATCCGCGGTTATAATTTTTCTTGGCTTTACATTACTGATACAAGGAACTAAACTTACTGCTATACTATCACCTGAGAGGTAACAAAATTTATGACCCAAATTCCACCTGAATTATACGCATCAAGCCCAGTCCAGTCAAATAAATGCTCAAATTATTAGCTATTATCAATGTGTGAGGAGCACGTCATTTTATGCACCTAGTTTCTTTAAGTATAGGTATTGCGAATCAAAGTGATATTATTGTCAGATATGGCCCTTATTATTTATTGCTATCACTAGAATACACAACTATTGTCAATATATTCCTCATTCTCAAGGGCATCCACAATGCCCATATGTTCTGTTCATCCAAGCATACTGATAAATGGCGTTCCCTTCTGTTAGCCTGAGGAGTTAGTAACTAGCTTCGCTTCAAGCTACGCCACCTAGTTCAATATGAGAATATTAGGGGTTTTGAGTCTGAGATTAAAATCGTATTCAGCCATAACAAGTCATCGTTCTTGTCACTCATAATCTTCTGGAAAGCAAGCCGCCTGAACATATTCTCTAAGCTTGATACTTTGAATCACGACACGTGTGCCATCAACGCCTATTAGGACATTGCAGCTAGGGCTGTCCCCCAATGCCAGCGGAGTTCTTTCGGCCTGGGTGTTCCGGGTCTCCTGGTGGAAAGAAGGTAAATCAACGTATGTGCCACATGTTGAACTGTAGAATTCTGCCGCCAATCCAGGGTGCCACTGAGACATGCATTTCATAATTGCAAAGTGTAAGGCTCGGAATGTAGGGCCATGGTCCATCCCTACAGCATCAAGCCTGCTCTGTTCACATGTTTGTTGCCTACAGATAAACGAATAAAGGAAAGCATGCACCATTTCGTGAAGTAACGTGTGTATAAGCACTTCCAGCGTAACAGGGGAGCTCCGTGTCGTAGCAATCGTTATCCGAGACAAGGGAAACCCATTCTCAACTTCTTCACTTGCAGTCCCCAATGCATTTATGCTCTCGACAGTACCAGCTATATCTAGGCGGACAATGCGTGGAGACAACGATCCAAAGAAGAAGAATTCATCAGCCTGCCGCATTAAACGAAACAGCAAATGACGCAAATCCATCGAATGAAGCTGTGCAAGATATAATCTAGAATGGTCTTTATACACCTTCAAAAATTCTCTCTTTGCATTGAGTTGGATAGCAGACAAACCATCGACGGAAACGTCAAAGAAGCTACCGACTGTACAGTAAAGCAACTCTTGTGGTTCATATCTCCAGGCTTGCAGCTGTGGGCGTGCTTGATCATGGAAGATGTATGCAGGGGGTTGGAGGTGACCCGGGCATAATTGAGGTGTCGTATTGTTAGTTACAACCATGCTGAATAATGTTGTAAACATACTGAAATGATGTACAATGAGTAACTGATGCTATTGCTTTAGCTGTGTTTAAGTAAGCAACTGCTTTGGTTTGGGAAGGATAATTGCTTGGCGACTATGTTTTGATTTGCGGGTTTCTCTGCCAGTTGAGGTGCCATCTTCATTGTCTTTTATAATAACATATTAGGTGTCCCTCAGGCCTTCTCAACTTGTCTATGTCTTAGCTCCTTCTAGTTTGAGATGGCATACTGAATTCTAGTTCCACATGCTTAGCAGGATAATGAAGGACTAAGTGCAGCCAAGAAGCAGCTCATGATTAGGTGCGAGTCTAAACAAAGGAGACAGGCGACACATATGCATGGAAGAGTAGAGTTGTCTCTAACCCGAGGTCGATACTGACCTGGAAACATAATGAAGGTTTGACAGATTCATTTCAATATATTTTCTCATTGGCAGGTTGAAAATAGACATGAACATAAATGCCTCTTAACTTCTCACCACCTCCTTTAGGCACAAGGATTGACTGTAGGTATAGAAACTGGCAGTGGATTTATAAAATCTACTGCCACACTCTCTCCACAATTTGATTATCATTCACTATTGTATTGCAATAATTAAGATGCACAGTGGATGATGTTATGGCTGAAAGGTTTAAGTGGCAGGTGTATGCACAGACTTTGATGCTTAAAAGCACTGACCACAATGGAAGTACAGTTTATATAAAAATGCATTTAATGTAATATTATGTAATAGCGTGCATGGTCCACCCTACGTACCTGGTAAGGCTCGTGGTTATTTGTCCAACTTCAATTTTGCCCCTCCCCCACCATTCTGACTTATTATATTGATCGCATCTTCGTTCACGTTCCCCCTGTCGCCCTTCTACTTCTATAGGTGGTAGACAACTCCCGCGACTCGTATCACAATGTCGAACCTCAACTCGTGGGAAGACGATCCGGCCGCCCAGGACGACCAAGGCCAGGGCTATCCGCAGGGCTACGGCCAGGCCTACGGCCATCTCGCCCATCAGACTCAGCAGATGAACTTGGGCAACAATCCAAATCAGCAGCATGCTTTCCGCCCAGCGGCCTCGTCCTTCCGACCCGGCGCTTCGTCCTTCCAGCCGGGACAGCAGTTCTCTCCCCAAGCCCCCCAAGGCTATGGATACCCGTATGGCATGCAGTACAATCAGCCGTATATGCCGAACCAATACCCCCAGTACCAAAACTACCAGCAATACCAATCACCGCAGCAGGCTGTCCCGACTAACCAGCCCCAAGCACCCAATGCCAACCCAGTTGACGAGCAACCCCCGGCCGCCGCTCCCCCAGCTTCGACTGCCCAGCCAAAAGCCGCCAAGGTCTTGTCCATAGCCAACCCAGCCGACAAGCAGACACCCAGCACCTCTTCGTCGAATGCTCAACCGAAGACGAAGGTCTTGTCCATTTCTGCAACCAAGGACGATAGCAAGACAGATACCAAGGGCGATGCTGCGGCCAATGCGGCTGCCAATGCGGCTGCCAATGCGGCTGCCAAAGAGGAGGCCAAGGACGAGGGCAAGAGTGAAGCTGGATCCAAGGCGGTAGCCAACAAGGCCGTGAAGCAGGGTGGATCCGGAAAGAGTGGGAAGACGTCTCCCACGCCTTCGTCCGGTCGGTCCAGTCCAAGCCGAAGTAGCAAAGCGGCTGCTCGAGAGGCCGATGCCGTCGAGAAAGAGCAGAGTGCCGATGTCGATGACGACACCCTCAAGGAGCTCTACGGCAAAGAGTCCCTCAATATTGTACGTATGGCATTTCCGAAAAAAGTACGACTTACTAATTCCCTTCCCAAAGATTTTCCTGGGCCACGTCGATGCTGGAAAGTCAACTCTCGGTGGCGCAATCTTGTATACCACAGGAATGGTCGACCAGCGGACTCTCGACAAGTACAAGCGAGAGGCCAAGGAGATGGGGCGTGAAACTTGGTACCTTTCGTGGGCATTGGACTTGACAAACGAAGAGAGATCGAAAGGAAAGACCGTCGAAGTTGGTCGAGGTTACTTCGAGACAGAAAAGCGAAGATACGCGATCCTGGATGCGCCGGGACACAAGAACTACGTCCCCAACATGATCGGTGGCGCCTCCCAAGCCGATGTCGGTGTTCTCGTCATCTCTGCGAGAAAGGGAGAATACGAGACTGGCTTCGAAAGAGGTGGTCAGACCAGAGAGCGTGAGTGTTCAAGCCGCTGCTATTTAGATAGTGACTGACTTCCGCACTTAATAGACGCCATGTTGGCCAAGACCCAAGGTGTCAACAAATTAGTCGTAGCAGTCAACAAGATGGACGACCCCACTGCCCAGTGGTCGGAGGAGCGCTTTAAGGAATGCACCTCCAAGCTCGGGCAGTTCCTAAAGGGTGTCGGTTACGACCTGAAGAGGGATGTGTTTTTCATGCCCATCGCGGCGCAATCGGCCATAGGAATCAAAGACCGCGTCCCCAAGGATGTTTGCCCGTAGGTGTGCTCCACAAACTCTTCGCATCAAACGATTACTAATGACTGTATGTACAGGTGGTATAACGGGCCTTCTCTTCTTGAATACCTGGATTCCGTAAGCTCATCCTTCTTGTGTCGTTATACACGGTTTCTATTGTGATGTATATATATATATATATATATGAAGTATTTAACTGACTAGCGGCACTTGGTAGATGCAAGCGATGGAGCGGAAGCTGGCGGCACCGTAAGTTTCTTCGCTTTCTATCACAAGGGCTTTACTGAATTTTTGTACTACAGTTTCATGATGGCAGTTGCCGGCAAGTACCGTGACTTAGGCACGATGGTTGAAGGCAAGATTGGTATGTCTCCCTCATGATATCTATATAAAATGCTATGCTAATTTGTCCACAGAGGCGGGTGTCGTGAAGAAGACGATGGACCTCATTATGATGCCGAACAAACAGTCGGTCGAAGTCGCTGCTGTTTACACTGAGACAGAAGAGGAGGTTAGTATCGCTCAGTGTGGAAGCCAAGTGCGGCTACGTCTTCGCGGCATAGAAGAGGAGGATATCATGCCGGGATTTGTCCTCTGCTCTCCAAAGCGCCTCGTCCACCGAGTCTCAGCTTTCGAAGCCCAAGTCCGTATACTCGACATACCCAGCATCCTCAGCGCTGGCTTTAACTGCGTGTTACACGTGCACGCTGCTGTGGAAGAGGTCACGTTCGCCGCTTTGCTACACAGTTTACAGAAGGGCACGGGCCGGAAGAGCAAGCGTCCGCCCACCCACGCCAAAAGGGGCGACAGCATCATCGCCCGGCTACAGGTAATCGGTGGAGTTGGCTCTGTGTGTGTCGAGAAGTTCGAGGACTACCCGCAGATGGGCAGATTCACATTACGGAACCAGGTAAGCGCCAAATTCCGATACGCATCACCAAGAAGTGCCTGCTAATCAGTAACTCAACGCAGGGTCAAACGATCGCCATAGGCAAGATCACGAAGTTGATTGTGGACAACGCTTAAATTTTGGTCGGCGTTTTCTCATAGACTTGACGAATGCGATGAAAGGATCTCCCAACTGGGGCGAGGGACTGGGGATGGATATAGGCAGGCAGCTTCATTAAAATGGGGATTGGAATTGATCGCTCTGCTGATGAGGTCGTCCTAGTAGATACTTAGGTAGACAGCTGCCTTCCGCAGCCCGCAGCCCTCTATAGAGATCCGTCGCTATGACCAAATATAGGGTATCAACTGTGTCTTTGATCCCTTGGGTTTACGATATCTTTGCTAGGTGAACCGTATCTGAGTGCTTTGTTTCAAGAAGAAAGAAAGAAAACACACACACACACACACACACACACACACACACACACACACACACACACAAGCGTAGTGATTCTCAAAGTAGTAGATTCTAGTTGATGAATGCAAACTCGTGCTTCGTATGCCTTGTATAAAATGTTCGTGAAATTAATGAGCATTAGTACTGGGGAGTAGGGCTAAGAATGACTGTAGTCTATCCATACGGTTATCAACGGATTCCAAGAAAGGAATGCTGGAATAGATGCTAGCGAACCGTATCGGCACCCGTGCATGACATAGCTAAGAAATTAACAGCAATGAAAACAACTCAGAGTTGATTAAATGTACATTATGTCGTCTAACTCCATCTAGATGCGGGTGAAGTTTACCTATGTGTGTTCTTCGGCTGTCCTGGCTAGTAGGTAGCGCGTTGCTCGCCGACTATAGTGCAGCATAAGCGCCGGATAAACATCAAGGTGAGATGGCCGAGTGGTTATGGCGCTGCGTTCAGGTTTACCTGGATATCAATTCGCAGTGGAGCAATCCGCGTGGGTTCGAGTCCCACTCTCATCAAGATTTTCTTTTGCCCTTTGGGTTTATTTTTCCATTAAATCTTTTTTAAAGATGGCTTCTATATACTATGCATTTGGTTGGGGGTAGAAGTGCTCGGCGATGTGAGTGAGGAATTGAGGAATTTGATTATGTTTGTTAGGGCTCTTTGCTTTTTTTCCCATGCATTTATGAAATCATATCCCGTGAGTCCGTGCGTTTTGACATCAGTCGGGACGAACGATCATTCATGAAGCATCATTTATCTGGTTTACATATGAGATATGTATGTATCTTGTTCATTTGATCTTGCTTCATTGAACGCTTTTACTGTACTCGCTCACACCTTTAATACTCATTTATAATGAGTGAGGAAAGATGGTCCGGGATAATTGTAAAGTGTATTGTTTCAATTACATGAATACTGAATGTAGCAACTGAAGGTACATAATGGCCATCCCAGCATCAAGTTCATTTTGCATACAACTAACACGAGAATGAATCAAGGTACGATACATTCTGTGAGAGCTAAGGCGTTCATGAGACTGCCATAATATGGTCACTCACCGACAATCATATCTGAGGCTAAGAGTGATGAATGATTACAACACCACATACTGGGCACCAGTAGCAAATCACCTATCCTCTATTTGAGCAACATGGCAACGAAGCGAGGGCCCAGCCCGGAGCTAATCTCCAACCCCTTCATCAAGAAGCGGAACCTAGAATGGAGCCTCGAGTTCTCATCCTCCACCCCCAAGAGCGGCGAGCGCAGCAGCAGCTCCTCAGAACCGGGTTCGCCCGCACCTCAAGCCGCCGAGGAGGAGGAGGACATCCCCACCACAGCGGCAGTAGAGGCAGGAAAGGCGGGTATCGACGACCACCTATCCTACTTCAGCGCGCGCCTAGCACACGCGACCCTCTCGCCCTTCCCGGTAGCCGCGCCCCGCCTCTCCATCGAGGGGTACAGGCAGCTGTACGCGGCGAACGCGGGCAGTCCCCGGGGCGCGCACTTCGTGGTCCACCAGCACGACCACCCGGTCGCGGGCGCGCACTACGACCTGCGGCTGCAGATCAACGGCACGAGCAGCGCGTCGTGGGCGATCATGTACGGGCTGCCGGGGGACCCGAATGGGAAGAGGTTGAACCGGAATGCTACTGAGACGAGGGTTCATTGTTTGTGGGTGAGTTGATTTTTGATGCTTGTGTGGCTGTGTATATATATGTACGTGTGTGTGTGTATGTACGTACTAATGTCGCTCCGCCGCAGAACCACCTCATCGAGACAGCCTCCCCCTCCACCGGCTCCCTGCTGATCTGGGACACGGGGACATACACCGTACTCCCGCCACAGAGCCAGACGCATCAGGATCCGGGCTCGCAATCCTCATCATCATCATCATCATCAGACGAGGAAGACGACCCGGCAGGGGCAGACGCGCCAACCGAGCAGCAGAAACTGCACGCGGCCTTCCAGGCCCGCAAGATCCGCCTCCGGCTCCACGGCACCCGCCTCCCGGACCCCTACGTGCTGAACCTGCGCCTGACGCGCACCGAGGACGCCGCCGGACGGTTTCGGGCCCAGAACTCATCCTCGCGGCCGCGGCGGAGACGGAGGGGCGGCGCATCTACTACAGGCCGCGGTAGAAGACAAGCACCCGAGCCAATGACGAGCTCGGACTCAGACCCGGACGACTCGGACGCGGAAATCGTGCAGGCAGGAGAGGGCCCGGGAGAGGGCGAGGGTGAGGGTGGAGAAGAGGGGGAGATTTCGGCCATGGAGCGCGAGATCCGCGAGCTCGAGGACGACCACGTCCGCGCGACGAACGCATATCCCGGCGCCGCGAACACGATCGCCAGCGTCCACCAGCGGCGATGGTACGTGTCGCTCGACCGGGCGGCGAGCGGGTTCCGCCGGCGTACCGGTAGTAGGAGAGGCGGGCGGGGACGGGGGAAGGGGGTCGTCTGGGAGCATGGGGGAAAAGTGGAGGGGGATGGTGATGATGGGAGTGGGAATGGGAGTGGGTTCCCTTTCTATGTCCGAGGCCCCGCGGTCGAGCAGAGCGTCGTCACGGGGCGGAGGGGGGAGGACGTGCTTGCGGATGAGGGCGTGGTTGGGTTCGTGGGACGCCGGGGGTGGCGGGCTGTGCTGGAGTGAGTTTTCTGCGCTATATTCGCACATATCTATCATACAGCCGGCAATGATGCTATACTCTCACCACGGGAACGCCACATTTATGAGAGTATACCGTATAAGCTATTCATGAATAAATACATCGAGTTGTTTATCATTAATGTCCAGCTTTTTTTGGTGAATAGTACAGAATATAAAACAGATCGAATCGTACGGATAAAACCCGTAGCCGCTACCAACAAACCAAGCAGCCACTCACTCTGCTCTCGAGGTATCTAATCGTGACGGGCCTACACCAAAATCAAGGCCCCTGAAAAAGAAACAAAGGGTCACGCCGCCATGCTAATAGTAGTAGTAACAAACCACCCGCCCCAACGCCGAACTACATGAACCTCACTCATCACCCCATACGCACATACACACGTGACATAGGGTCCAGTCCATCGTACATGCCAATTACTTCTTTCATCTGGTCTCATCTCTTCCCATCTCTTCCAACCTAGTTACTCATGCGCAACCCGACCAGGCCGAGTCAAGTTAGCCGTACCTCATAGGCGCCTGCCCCTGCGGCGGGCCCTGCTGTCCCCAACCGGCGGGCGGTCCCCCCTGCCCCTGCTGGGGCGGCGGGGCGGTCATGGGCACGTCGTTGCCGCCGCCGCCGTGCTTCATGGCCTGCACGTCGGGGCGGTTCTCGAGCGGCTGGGCGAAGTTGCAGATGTGGCAGGTGACGTCGTGGTAGCCGTGGATGGAGAGGGGGAGGACGGGCTGTTTATTCATACTATCAGCTGGGGGTTGCTCTTACTCGCAACTTACTCATGGTATAAGTATGGGGGAAATGGGGGCAGACTCACGACAAAGCAGAATGTGAACCACGGATGTGTCTTGATGACGTGCCCGGAGTAGTTGCCGCAGTTATGGCATTGGCAGGTGACGTTCTCGTAGCCCTCGACTTGCTTGCGGAAGGTGTGCTCGCCGCAGGTGAATATGAGACACATGATGAAGAGAGACCTCGATAGTTGTCTTTATTTTTATGTGTAGGTTGTCTTTGAATACCGAGGTTTAGGTAGGGGAATGAAGCATGTAAGTGAGTGTTCGCGGTGACAATTGTAGCTTCAGGTGTAGTAAGTGACTTGTACGGATTGAGAGCTACTGGGTGTTCTCTCTGGTTTATAGGTTTAAAGGTCGAATTGTCATAGGTAATACGGTAGTATAGTAAGTAAAACGGATGCTGGTGGTATAAAGATTGTAATAATATAAGTAAACGGCTTGTTGGCTGGTTGGACGGGACCTGACTGTTCGTTCTTTGCGCAATGGCAGAATGCGCGTCACTGGGGCTGTGCTGAAAGGCCAAGGCTGTTGCTGAGCTCGGGAGGCTGTAAGCGGCAACTCCAGCCACTGGCCCGGTGACAGTCGGTGTACGTACAGGCTGCCACCCACTGTAATCTTGGAACTTTAGCGGACAACGGCGGAGATTATTCCGCTGAAGATTCCCCACTTGCCCGCCAACTGTCCTTATCGCACGCCTTATCCGTATCTGCTTATCCTTATCTGCTTATCCTTATCTGCTTATCCTTATCAGTTCCGAGGACTGGAAGCTCCAACAAAATTTCCAGAGCTTCCACCCACCAAGCTTACATACTCAACCTTCTCACCAACTCATAACTCACCACTCACCACTCACAACATATATATGAGGGTCGAAGCTCAATCTTCGCTCTAGGAGCACCCGACGAACCCCTGAAGCTCGCAATGAGCACACATCCACCAAAACGATGCTCTACGACCTCAACATCGCCTGGTCGCCCTCGACCACCCGCGCCGAACTCGAGCGCACCCTGAAGTTCAGCGCCTCGCTGGGCTACCACGCCGTAGCCCTGAACCACACCATCGACCCGCCGATCACAGGGACGATCGTGAACCCATTACCTCGAATAACCTCCCTATCTTCCTCTACCTCCAGCACCTCCACCACAACCTCAACCTCAACCTCAACCTCCCAATCACAACCCACGCACCAACTCCCCACGATCCTCCACCGCGCAACCCTGACCCTCTCCGACCCCTCAACGCACCACCGCCTCCCCCAACTAGCATCCGCCTACGACATCCTAGCCGTGCGGCCCACGACCGAGCGCGCCTTCAACGCCGCCTGCCTCAGCATCGCCGAGGCCTCGCTCATCAGCCTCGACCTCTCCGCCCGCCACCCCTTCTACTTCCGCCCCAAGGCCTGCATGGCGGCCGTCAAGCGCGGCGCGCGCTTCGAGATCTGCTACGCGCAGGCCCTCGGCCCGGGTGGACAAAGTGGGGGGGTGCCGGACGCCCGCGCCCGCGCCACCTTCATCGGCAACGTCGCGCAGCTGGTGCGCGCGACGCGGGGCCGGGGGATAGTCATCAGCAGCGAGGCCGCGGACGTGAGTGGGCTGCGCGCCCCCGCCGATGTGGTGAACCTGCTCGCCGTCTGGGGACTGCCGCCCGATCGCGGCGTTGAGGCGCTGGGCGCGCGCGCGCGCGCCGTTGTGGTGAATGAGGGGATTCGGCGGAGCGGGTTCCGGGGGGTCGTGGATATCCTCGGGGTCGCGGAGCGGGAGGGAGAGGGCGCGGAAAAGGGGGATGGGGATAAGGGGACAGGGCAGCAGAAGCAGTTGGCTGTGGGCGTGGGGAAGAAGAAGGAGAAGAGGAAAGGGGGGCAGCAGCAAGCTGGTAATTCTGCCCCTGGGAATGATGGAGGTGATAATGGTGGTGGTGGTGGTAGGAAGAGGAAAAGCGAAGATGGCGACGAGGGAGATCAACCACAGCAACAACCGCCTATGTCCAAGCGGCAGGCGAAGAAGCTCAAGAAGGCCGCTGCGTTGCGGGAGAAACCGCCTGCAGACCAAGAAGCATAGTGTCCATGACTAGACCACCTGCATATATACATGAAGATACGGCGTTTTGTATTTACTTACATATACAACTGGCTTAAGATACCCCCGGAAAAATATATACACACACGCATATATAATTGCTTATTGGCTCTTCCATCTGGCTCATTCTGTTTTGGCATTTCTATATTTTGTGAATTTGGAATATCAGGCACTGTCTCCTTTCTTTTCTTGCCGGTCCACTATACAATCCATCTACTAAAGTAGACCAGACCATTCCAGTCCAGACATCATAGACCGACTTTGTTAGTGCGCTGCCAAAAGTGTATACCTAGGTTAAGCAAGTCTCGATGCAGGTACTCGTAATAAAATTCACATTACTCACCCACGACCCCCGTGAAGCGAAAGCTATATACATACACACATACATACATTCCACCTCCTATACACTATACAAATAGCTCTTCAGAAAATAATAAAACAAATAGGTAATAGAAACCCCCCACAGAAATTACCCCTAAACCAAGATCAACCAACCCAAATCAAACAAGATCGGTGAAAGCGGCCCTGCCCGGAAGTCACCTAAACTCACGTATATATATATATATAGGTGTATAATAAAAATTCCACGAAGAGAAAAGGAAAATACTGATTATATGGTTATAAAATACAGCCCAAATGGGCCCCCACCAGGGGTATATTCTTTCCTTTTAGTCCTTTATCTTGACCTTAGTCCCCGTCCCCTTTGCTCCCGCTTTACTCTAGTTAGGTATTGTTACCGCCTCTACCCATACACACATATACAAACACATACCGACCGCTCGATTATGATCTTTAAGCCGGGCTGAGGGCGCCGAGCGTTAGTATGCTGTTCAACGATATGCCGCTGAGGTCGAGCGAGGGGCCCTGATTTGTGCCGTCGAAGGTGGTAGCGGTCACGGCGGGGATAGCCGGGGTCGTGTTGGCGCCTTGGACGGCAGATGGCGTAGCTTGGACGGGCAGGGCCAGGGAGGTCTGGGCCTGGGCGGCAGTCGTAGCTTGCGTTTCGGCGGCCGCCGTTGTCGTCTCGGCCGCGGCTGCTGACGACGTGGTTTCCACTGCTGCCGCCGATGACGTTGCCACGGCTGCCTGCGAGGTAGTGTCTGCTGGAGGAGCTGCTGCGGCTGTAGAAGACGCAAGGCCGGACGCAGCCGCGCCTAGCCCGACGGCCTGGCCAAAGGTTGAGGAATCACAAGTCGCCTGGCAAACACATGCCCCGAATGCATTCATGAACCCAATTCCCATGGCCAAGCCGTCGGGCAGACGAACAGCCGCAAGACCTCACAAATCCGTTAGCTAGTGCTCACCACATTCAAATACAAGGGTTGCGGAAGGCCTTACCGGAACTTGACGCGGCGGCGCTCGATGCTGCCGAGGTTGCAACATTTGCTGGCGCGGACGAGGCGGCAGCCGCGGAGGAAGTTGCTGCTGTCGTTGCTGCTGCGGCTGAAGACGACACCGCTACTGACGTTGCCTTAGTCGCGGCGGCGGAGGAGGCGGCCTGAGCAGCGGATGACGCGATGACCGAAGCTTGATCGGCCGGGACGGGAGTGCCAACAGTGGTTCCACAGGCGATCATCTGCATCATGGTGACGGTGGAAACCTGCATTACAGTCGTGGCTTGGGTGACGGTCGAGGCAAGAGCGGTCTCTGTCACTGTCGGCGCTGCGCCCGAGCCGAAGACGGTTGTCGTTACGAACGATAGCTGACCTGCTCCTCTGTCGCAATGTGTTAGCGTAGTCTAAAATCCGGAATCGTGATATCGACGTACGATCCATTCCCAGCAGCACCACCAGCAGCCGCTTCGGTGACCGTCACGGTCTGGGTGACGGCGGCGGTGCCATTGAATCCAGCAGCTGCTCCAGCTCCTACGGTAATCTTTTGCGTAACGGTCTCGGTAACGGTTGCGGCGCCAGCTTTTCCTTTCTTGCCCTTTCCACTGGCATCTTTACCGCCGCCTTCATTCACACCAATAGCGCCGAGCAGCTGATCCAACAGACCTCTCTTTACAGGTTGATCATAATAACGATATGTGCCGGCCTGTGACTAGCATAAGTTTAACCTGTTTATGTTTGTAGTAAGGACCACACGCACCTGAACGAACGACAGGCAGCTAAGCAACAGTGGTAACAACACTTGTAATTGCGCCCTCATCCTGAGATGAGATCACAGGTGACCTCTCTCCCTCGCGATATGGTATGATCGAAGAAGATTAAGATAAGGAGTGACGTGAACAGACCAGCCGTTTAGAAAAAAAATATGGGATCAACCCGAGAGAAAGAGAATGTGGTGAGCGTTCGAAGCTCTGAATCGTAGGCTGTCAATATTATGAGAGAAGGTAGATCGGATAACTCCGCAAAAACATTGGGCACACAAGCACTTTAGGAAGAAGAGAAACGAACGACAGCCTGAACTCGAGCATCACGGGGTAACTAGGTGGCGCTTAGGAATTGAAGCCATCGAGAAGAAACATCGATTCAGAGAAAGAAAACGCGTGGTATGGGACTACTACGGAGCAGGAGTCGAAGAAGCTAGGGGAAGAAGAGGCACGATAAGTGGTTGATTGCAACGTGAAGACATGGCTAGATCTGAAAGCGGTAGCAATACTGCACGTTTGGAGATCGTTTCGACCAGGGCAAATCTTTTCGAAGATTTGCGCTACCACGGAGGTTGATGCAAGCTGATGCAAGTTGAGGCGCTTGTCCGCTCATCCTGCTGCCCTAGCTACCACGATACCCAGGGCGCCGAGATGCTTGTCGTAGTCAAAAACCCATGCAGTGATTGAGGCTCGAACAAGCTTGCATTGAAATCATGGGGCTCTTGACCGGGGGGTCCAGTTTGATGGCAGCCAGGGTTGAGACAGCACCCTGACAAGGAGTGTTTGAGGCTAGGCTCGAGCGAGAGGGCCATTATGATGAACTGCGCCCGACTTAACAGCAAAAACGAAAACCCGAGATGCAGGGTATTCGTTCTGCCTCATTAACCTTCCTGCAGGACTAGCAAGGAAGTCTTGACAGAAAAGCTTATACCAAACTTAGGCCCATATTCGGATGAATTGCATCAAGGCCTTCCCTGAGGGAGACTGCTGGTGCACTTGCTGTAGAGAACAGCGGCACACTTGCAACCGCTTAGCTATCTCTATAACGATAGAGATGGCAGATTGTCCAGTGCCGACTTCACCATAGTAAAGTAACGGGGGAATAGCGTGGCAATGAAAGAGGGCCTCTTTAAGTGAACCGAACGAACTATAGCAGAAGCCAGACCGTCTCTACGCAGGCAGCCCAGGGTGGTTTCGGCGCGCTTGGTCGTTCGTTCCCATCTTGGCAGGGGGGTTTCAGAGTATGATCATGTCCAAATCGGCCTAGCATATCGTCAAGAGTTACCTAAGAGACGAATCATTGACTTCCAAGATGGCTGGGCGCTGAGCGCTGGGCATTTCATCGTGAAAAGGTATATATATTTGGTAAGATCGAGGTTGAATAATTATGATATTGGAAAGTCCAGAATGACGGATGAGAGATCGGGAGTTAACTACATAACCTTAATTTTGCGGGGCCGGGATCACGTAATACAAGAACTACTTAAAACGTGGGTCGCACCTTCAGTCCTTAATAGAACATCGTCTCTCGACTGTATCACTCGAAACTCGATAAGTAAAAGAGGGACTTGTCCACAAATATAATAACCTTGAAGAGAAGCTTTCCACTACTAATGAATAAAAGTCGCTAAGATTTCCTTTTCAAGCTCCAATGCCAAAGCATCAAATCATAGTCTGATCTAATCAACTACCTATGACTAGTTGCAAGCAGTGGCAGAGATTCAAGTTGCCATCGAATCGAGGGCGTCACTGATGTCCTGCTTGAGCCTACTCAGCCTGCCAGTTTTGAATACATGGTTAATGAGACTTAGTCGACTTGAGGCTCAACTGTTCTAAATGAGCTAATAGAGCAAGCGAATACCAATACCGAAATTAGGAACGGAACCTAACTCGGTATATAGCCATACAGCCATTCCTAGAATGGAGGGCAACCTGAATATATATGCAATTGCTCACGAAATACCAACCCTTAACCCTCGAATCAACAAATAGCTCAATAGTACAATTGTCGATAAGCCCAAACATAGATCTAAACTTCCCAGTAGATCACTACTTATAGTCAACTTGAACAAGTGAAATAGTAGCAGAATAAATCACTGTAGCGTAACCGTCTTAGAGACTACCTCAACTTCAACAACTTACCTGCTGCTTTCTTAGACCTCAGAACGAAACATATGAATCATACCATACCAGGAGGATGACCACAATGTCAACCCCTGCCATCCTTCACTCTTGCAAGATTACGTTCTAAGACAGACAGACTCACCCAACACGAAGCATCAAATTCAACCATAAGCAGCTCAAAGAGTAGTATATTGCAACTCTCTCTCTCTCTCACCAGCTACAAAAACCTATGTATTTAACCTCTAACCGACTTATTCCATCGCCATCCACATTCCACAACGCCAGTGACATCGACGCGATCGATCGATGCATATAAGCAATAGTCTCGTCTCGTCTCAATTCTATATTGTAGTAATCCCCCTAACCCTCGCTCGCCTGCCCTACCACACTCTAGGTAAACTTCGTGTCAATGAGCGAGCGGGCATCCGCGGCAAGCTGATAATAGAATGTATGACTTGTACAAGGTAGTTCCCTCTTCCGGGGTATTGAACGTGACGTCCAGCAATCAATCAACACATAAACACAGAAACTCCAAACAGATGCTGATGCTTTTTTTCTTTGCCGAAGAGAATACAACTCTACCCCTATGATCTCTCCTCCCTTACTCTCATAGCGTCTGCTCAGCTAATCTAATTCCACGCCTTGGACAGCGGACTCGCGATCTTGGGCGCGAACTGCAGGCTCTTGCGCCGCGCGGCCATGAGCCGCATCATGACGCTCTGGTCCTTGTCTTGGCGCAGCAAGCCGCCGCCTCCACCAACGAGCTCATTAAACCCGTGCCCGTTCTGCTTCGGCGGACACGTGCGCATGAGCAGCTGCTGGTCCCTGCCCTCGGGCGAGTCTTCACCGTAGTAGCTATTTGCCGAGGGCGTCTCGGGCGTGACGTCCAGGGCGAAGCGCGCCACGACCTCGGGCGCGGGCGTCTTGGGGACCGGCGTCAGCATGTTGAAGTCGTCGTCCTCGCGGTCTCCCGCGCCGTAGGCGTCCTCGTCGTCGCCGTGGTCGGACGGCGAGCGCATCCAGATGGTGCTGTCCCGGCGGCTGATGTGGTTGTTGGGGACGGTCTGGCAGTCGCGGGCCGGCGCCGCGTTGTTCTTCATCGGCGTCACTAGGGTGCCGTTTAGATTGGTAAGGGCCTTGGGCTCCATGCTCTTCCGACGGTTACGGCCGCCGCGAGGCACGAGGGAGGTGTCGATGTAGTAGGGCGCCTCGTCCAGCCACTCGTTCTCTCGTTCGCAGCTGGAAGTAGTTAGTATCGAAGTATAGCATCTGGATCGATCTTTGACTTACTCCAAGACCCAGCCTACGCCGACACACTGCACGACGCCGCCGCTCTCTCGAACCTTCTCCATTGTCCGCTTGCCCCCGTCCTTGTATACCACGTGCGTGATACCCACCTTAGACATGGCGGATTCGCCGTCGGCGGAGTTAGAAGGGTTCCAGGGCCAACTCTTAACACAGCGAGCACCCATCTGGGACAGAAGGTCAATGAAGACTGTGCTAGCGTCCGCGCCCTCGGTGGTGTGCACGTCAACGAAGACGACCGCACCACGCAGCAGGGAGGGGTTGAGATCGCGACGAGGAGTGCGGGCTGGCGTACCAATTGTAGACCAGATGTCAGACTTTGCCGGGGTGACCGGAGGGTGTTCCGACTCTTCATCGGCTCCGTCAATCTCCATCTTGCACGAATCCTTAGTTGGCGAGTATGAGATGACGGTCGCGTTCCTAGAGAGACTGCTCGGTCGCTTGGCCGCTGAAAGTTTTGAAACGCTCGCGCAGCGTCTCTTGATACTCCGAGGGGGAGAATCATCTGATGGCTTGAGCGGAACCTTAGATACGGTATGGAAGGACCTAGGCGCCGAAGGACGCATCGGGGTGACTGGGGCGGCTCGGGCCGCACCAGCTTGCGCACCCAAGAGAGTCGGATCGATAGGGACTGCATTTTCATCACCATACTCTTGACTAGCGTCAGAGATTGAATCGTCATGTGCATGATTTTCCGCCGTCTCATCGACGTGAGCGGGCTCCATCACAGATCGCTCGTTGGCTTCAGCTGCAAGCTCGATATCTTCTTTCGTAATGAGAATATCATCAAATTCCGGCTCGTCATATGTAGCCGCGATGTCTGCTTCAAGCGCAGCCTCCATGGCAGCCTGGTTCTCCATCTCGGCGCGTATTCTCATTTCATCGTCGAAGAATCCTCTAGATGGCGAGGGCTCATCAGCTTGACCAGCATTATCGCTGAGCAGCGAGAACCCCTCTTCCTTCGACTCCGTGCCGTTTGGCGCTGCCTCAGCGTTGCCAAGCTTCGATGGGCTCGAGGTCTTCCACTCGCCCAATTGCATAGCCAGAGGAGTGTACCCTAGCCTAGACCCCCTCGAAACCGACCTAATGGCACGAGTTGCCGCCTTGACAGCACTTGATGGCAAACCATGCCGAGGAGTTTTGGCAGCGGCGGGTGTGGGTGTTGATGGAACGCCGTCCACGGTCAAAGTTGCGTCATCTTGGCATCTCGACGTCTTCTTACCGCTGGAAGCAAGTTCATCTTCAGAATCTGACATGTAATGATCATTCAGGTCCTTAGCCCGAAGCCCAAAGGCCGGGTTCATAGCCCGCTTGGGAGGAGACTGCGGAGGGGTTGTACGAGCTGCACTGGGAGCATCTGGCTCTCCTTTTTCAATCTCATCCACCTCCATTGGGTCGCCAGCTAGCTCGTCAGCTTCCACATTTGCTTCTTCCTGAACCGCGGCTGGTTCGGGAGCGTGAGGCTCCGGCTGTGGCAAGACTGGTACTTCCACTGGCAGGGGATTCTCTTTAAGAGCAGGGTCGGCATGTCGAGGCAGAACAGCAGACAGGCGTCCAGGGAAAGTGAGCTGAGAAGGATCCTCAAGCTCCACTTCATCTTTGCGGTCTTCGTCTACTATCATCGGGTCCTCGATCGGGTCCTCGACTTTGATTGTCTCTGGAGAATTAGGAATATGTTGCTGCACCTCTTCAGTAGGCACGGTCTCTTCAGTTGGCACGACATCCTCGGTCGGTGACCTTTTGGTACCAAATAGCTTCTCAGGATCATCTTCAGTAGGCCGAACGGGTGACCCAAGGCCTTTCAACGGTATCGCAGGACGCTTTGCCGGCGACTGTAGAAGAGAGGCCTTAACCGGTGAGCGAGAAGGTTGAGATGATTCTTGGGGCGGTTGAAGCGATTTGATAGGCATCTGAGGTCGTTTTGCCGGTGATTGAAAGCTTGATGCCTTGGCTGGGGAGTAAGCCGCTTGGCTGCTATTATCTAATGAGAATATCAACGGTGGGACGGCATCCACCTTCTTCGCTGGCGACTTCAAAGTGTCTTTCCATGGAGAGGAAGGAGGTCTGCGGGCTGGACTGCCAAATACAGACGAGCCAGCCGGCTCAGTAGTTTGCTGTGTATCACGGTCTTCATCTGTGTTGTGCGGTTGAAGGTCGGGTTTCCTGATGCTTGAGGGGGGCTTCACAGGACTCTTCATCATCGGCTTGAGAGGAGTCTTGTCCGAGGTTGCAAGCTCGTCGTCGGAGCTAGCATCTCTAGATAGGGGACGGTTCTGTACATCCTTCTTAGGACTCAGGGGTGATTTTTCCTTCTTCTCCTCGGCGGTTGTGCTTGTCGCCTTCGCGCTAGCTCGCGTAGTCCTTCCAGCTGCGGCAGGCTTACGAACGGGCTTCGCTCGCATGCCAGTGGCAGTGGAGGTGGCAGTCTCTGTCGTCTTCCGCTTGGTCTTTGTAGCAGCGGCAGGCACCATGTTCTCCTTCTCGGGTTCCTGGAACGTCACCGTCTTCTTAACGACGCCACCGATCCTCGACGCAGGTCTGGAGACGGCCGACTTCAATCCAGGTGTAGGCTCGGTAGCGACGGTAGTCGTGATGACGCCGGCCGATGCTTTGGTGCTCGACGTGGCACGACTGCGCGTCGTCTTCTTGGCTGGGCGAGCTGGCGCGTCGGCATTGCTATCCTCGGTAGCTGTCTTGCGCGTTCGCGTGCGCGTAGTCTTCGGTGGTTCTGGTTTCGAAGCCACGGCTGATGCTGTAGCAGGCTTCTTCGCTCGGCCACGCGTAGCTCTGGTTGTGGTAGCAGGTGCATCGTCAAGCTGAGGCTCTGGTTCGGACTCAGACTCGACATGCTTCCTCGGTCTTCCTCGCGTCTTGGCGGGCTTGTTCATGGTGTTCTGGTCCTCAACATCGGTCTGTAGGTGATCCTCGTCGTCGTCCTCATCGGCACGAGTCTTGCGCTTGGTTGCAGTAGTACGCGTGGTGGTGGTGGTGGTAGTGGTGGTCGCAGATCTGGCCGGAGCGGGTGCCGATTTGGTGGATTTGGTGGCAGCAGCAGCTCTCGCACGCGTCATGCGCTTAGGGGGACTCGAGACTTCCATCGTGAAAACAATTATGAGAATAAAAAGAAGCTACCTACTTAAATTGATCGGATATATGCGAGCCAACATCGAAGCAGACAGCAGACAGATGTTGTCAAGGACGATGTGGTTGCTGTTGTGTTATGTGGTGTTGTGTAGGTACGCAGTGGTGAAGGTTCAATGTTGTTTAAGAGGGAGGGGACATTCAATAAGAGAATAAAGTCAAGGTTCCATACATTTGACAGTACCTACTACCCCTACTCCGTACCGTACCTACCTAGGCAGCTAAGGCGGGTCCTTTCGATTTTCCGTGTTTATGTTTACTTGGTCATAGCTCCCTTCTCCCTCTGAGCTCCCACCCCACCTGTTGGCCCACCGACCCGACTTTACCTAATCTGTACAACGTACAACGTACAACGTACATCCCTCTTTCCTGCTGTAAGGCCTGCGACTCTAATCAAGTGCGATCAATACATGTACATGCAACATGTAATTCTGCTTCTTGCTACAATATGTTGTTGTCCATGTTACTCGTTGAATCTTAGCAAACCAGCTTTTATTTGTGACGTTCGTTTTCTCTCAGTCTTCAAGACGTCATGTACTATTTTGGCTCTCCCGCACCGTCTGGCCGAGGCCTACTATTTCCAATTTTGGCGATTTAAACCTTCTCGTGTTGCACATGTTCATCTAATGTAGCTCATTAGCTTGGGTGGAGATTCATTAGACACTGCATAGAGGTTTAAAACTCTATCCTGACAACATCTATAACTAGACTTGGAGATACCAGCGATAGGTAGTATTAAAGTTGTTGGGACTTTCTACATTCGCTCACCCACACAGCTTATATTTCAAAACAAGAACTAGGACTTTGTAATCTAACAACACCTCATGCAGTACGTAGTTAAGTCTATGTGCAGTGTTCAAGTATGAGTAGCTAGCGTCGGCAAGGATCGATAGGCTTAACCTAAATACTGGTATTAGTGTATAGTCAGTAAAAGATTCAATGGTATGTTTTACGACTATTAGCACATCTACTATCATGTCTTACAAGGCTCTTTTAGTTCTATGGGCTGTTTTGTCGGTAGTACGTTAATCACTTATACTATATAAAGTAGCATAGGAGAAGTAGAGGAACTACCCAAGAAGTTGGATACATACCTGGATCAATAGCTTTATATCCATCCAATACCTTCCAATAGAATAACGTGTACGTGATCGAGATCGTAGCATGTACTTCGCAAGGGGGTTTGTGGTATAAGTATTTGCTCGCCTTATAGATAATGAGGCTGACGACGTCCAGAGTATATACCTAAGTATATATGGCGCTTCTACAGAGTATACGTTTGGTGTACCTAAAAAAAATCCTCCAATTGTCTGCCCAGTACATCCAAAATTTCTACCCGGCGATATTACAAACCTGAAAATCGATTGGAAAGCCGGCAGCGGTTGTGTCATAGCTCCAGGGCTCAGCGCTCTTGATGTCACACGGACCTAATGATAATGAGCCCTTGTGACACTTGAGTTGCTATACTCTGAATGGTTTATATTGGCAGGGCTCCGCGCATACAAGTAACGGGTGCTTGCTTTTCTTCGTTAGAGATCCCTTTAACCATAATAGACATTCTTGGGCAGCGTGAGGGACCCCGGTAAGTGTGATAGGTCAGATATAACGGGATTCAAACTTAGTTGTATCACGGCCGCTAGTTTTCGCAATATGATAAATGACATTGACCCATTACGCCTTTTATTTCTTTCAAATACCTGCCTTTTTCCACCATTCTTTCTATGATATATACAAGAGAACAGAACAAAGACTAAGTAGCATAGATTGCTCCTGAAACCAGACGCTAAGTCCCAACCGATAAAATATTGAGTTGGTAGAAATTTTGGCAACGCCAATCCTTTGGTCCGCACCAACACCAGGCCAACACTCGGTTTGAAGTGAATGGCTTCATACAGCGTAGCCAGCAGCCCCACTAGACAGCTCTCATGGACCTCGCCCACACAAAGGTATCATAATATCCAAGGTGACACTTGAATATCTTGTACTAGATTATATGCCACAGCTAGCTGCACTAGCCAGTGCACTTGGCTGTGACACAATGTTTGACATCCATGTACCAACACTCACTGCTTTCTCGACGAAACTGCACTAGAAAGACTCCCTATACCTGACGACTGCACACTATCAACATGACTGAACACCGACGAGGGAGGAGTCGAGGTGTGAGACGATGCTGAGGTCGAAGCTTGATGTGAGGTAGAAATAGAATTGAACGTAAGGCCATAGCTATATTTGTACTTGTCTCGTTTTCTCGCTAGCTGAGCAGCTAGAGGAGCTCTGCTCTCGTGCACCGCTTTGTCTTTCATCTTGTTTTCTAGAGAGACGTTAGGAATGAGCATATGCTACAAACTCGAATACAATACTCAGCAAAGGTACCTACCTCGAGATGTCTATACAATTGAAGGGTTGACTCCTGGGTAATAAGAGCCAGTCCAAGGGTTCAGTGTCATACGGCGATTGGAGCCAAGATCTGTTAGAAGCTATATAAGATGCAGAAATGCTGCACGAGTATATATATTAGGTACTATTAGATATTATTCGATACTGTTGAAATGTATAACTACCTAATAAAAGGTATGATTACCAGACGGCGGCTACGTCGGCAACAGACTAGATACGTACCAGGAATACGTACCGCGGCATCAGGTCTATAAAGACCTGTCGCCGAACCTCAGATTCAGATTGAAACTTAAAACAACAAGCACCCTCAGAGGGCCTAGAGAATTATTGCTGAATTGATATATTTCCAAGCCCTGAATTACAGCCCTTGTCACATTCAGATATACCCATTCCCCGGACTCCTTCAAGGCTTAACACTTGTTTAATAAATCATACTTAAATATCATTCTGGTACCGATAATAAATGGTACATCGTCGTCAGACCCCACTAACGTGCTAATATTCACACACTTCTGCTTGAGTAAGGGTAGGGTGGATGATATTGAACTCGGAACAACTATCGATCATGCAATCCATTAAATGGGTTCCTTGATCTCCCAAATCGAGAGTAATAAACTGGTCCTTGTACACGTCGCGGTAAAATCATCTGCCATTCTCGTTCAAGGACTCTTGGAGCAGCGACTGGTCATTATCGATTACTTGTTTATGCGCGGCGGAATCACAGTGGTCCAGAGAGCTGAGAAGCAATCAGTACTGTGGATTCAGACCTATATAGGGTTCGCATACTGTTGGATAATTGAAGTCTGTTCTTCAGAGTTCGACGATTCTAACCCATCAGCAGCGATGGTGGCTCAACAAGCACGAAGCTGTAGGTTGAAGCGATAGCAGGTTATGGGAGAGTAATGGGTTTCTCTTTGGAGCGGTGTCGGACTAAAGAATACTTTAGAAAGGCTCTAGCAATTCTAAGTCAACATGATTGAAACGCTTAAAGTTATGACTAGACATTGAGTCTGTGGGTAAGTGAGCTTACAGGCAAGAAACCTTCATGGTTAATTGGAGTTTTTCCACATTGTGGCAAGGCGTCGAGGACTTCTTGTGTACCTAGTATCATGAAAGAAAAGACCCACGGATATAGATAAAATGAGCAGCGGGAACAGCTCGATAGATTTGTTGTAACAACGTAGGCACAGCGGAAGAGTTCTCTATTGTGAAATAAAAGTATACAAGGCTGTTGAACCATCGACGTACCAACGCAAGCCACTGCGAGTATATGACGGAGGTGAGATACATGTAGTGACTTCATAAATGGATGCTGACTGGAAGCTGGTTGTTGGTCAGAAGTTGACTATTGGTTATGAGTCACTTACATAGGTAGTTGGGAATGAAGTATCAACTTATCGCGGCATGTTAGATAATTTGTATATAAAAGCCTAGTTACTTAGAGCCTCCTCTATTTCTACCTTCTACTTTTTCCTTGAGCTTTCCAGTTCTTTTCAGTCACGCCGACAAGTTTTATATTTTGGTTCCCCGGTTGACTTGCAGAACACGGATAGTAAAAGAACAGCGAATGGATACGAGCAGATATATATAACCTCCTAATTTCTGTGGAATTTATTCGTCATCGTCGGTAGTAACCTACGAATAAAGGGCTGCTTTATGATCGGCATGGACCCGCTGAATTAAGCTGCGGCTCGGCTCGAAATCACCAACTATGTATGGCTACTCAAGTGAAGTTAGTCTCGATTTCTAACAGCGCTAGTGCTTTTCGCTTTATTACTTGTTCTCATCTAGTTCACCAAGAAGGCCCCTCAAACACTTGGCTCATAACCTCTACACAGTTCTCCTCTTAGCCTCGCCACTACAAGTCCTCGGCCTCCATTTCCTCTTGCTGATACGTAATGCGCATTCGTCTGCGGCTGGAATAGTAAAACGTTAAAGCTCGACTCTGCCGAGATTTAGATGAAGGAATGCTAGGCTGAAGTTCCTCATCTTCACTAATTCGAAGATGCTTTACTACTTGAGCTAGCGTAGCACATCCCTACTATGCACATACATACGCACGGAGTATTGTCATCTAATCTACATGGTATATAGAAACCAAATGGGTCATAGTGGAGCGCAACTTTATGAGCTTGTCGATTGCTTCCACAAGCGTACAGACCTCTCAATTTATATAACTATACGGGCTTTCGGCCGCATCTACTAGGATTTAGATATCTACGCTTTTCTAACCTCACTTATGTCTTAAGCTCGCAGTTGTTCCCGATTGTGTCGTAGCAGGGTTGTGTCAATCCCTGCAGTATGGCGACTAGGGTCTGCTGCAAGAACGCAGCACCCAACCAAGGTGCATTTGCTGTTGGTAGGCAGCGAAATTTTCACGTGCTGCTGCGCCGTTCACCAACATGCCTGTCAAGAAATCACAGCAATCATCATATCATCCGAAGCTGGAGCAGACCTGCAAACGACCTTCCAACGACGTTCGCAACGCCCCTGTACAGGTTTATGGCAACAACACCACCACGCAGCGCCGGCAGACGCGAGGTTCAAGACATCACTATGAGCGGTGGTACGCCTAAGGAGAAGATCCGCCTCGTGGGCGTCGAGCAGACGCTTCTGCCAATGGTCATGTTCAAAATTCGAGACTCCGAGAGTCCCAACCCGATCCTCGGAGACCCTTATGCCAAGCAACTCTTAGACCGTTGCGATGTTGATCTCGAGGCCACCCACTTCAGCGCCACTATGGACAGGCGATATGTAACGTGGATCGCAAATCGCGCCAAACGTTTCGACGACTGGTGTCAAGAGTTTTTAGACGCGCACCAGGGACCTGTAACAGTGCTGCATCTGGGCTGTGGGCTAGACTGCCGGTATTTTCGGGTGGAGAGACGGCCCCGTGCCGAGGTACGGTGGATCGACCTGGATCAGCCTATGGTGGTAGATCTACGAAGCCGGCTGATCCCTAGGACCGCCGTGGAAGGCGACTATGCTCTCCGAACGCTCGATGTGACCCGAGAAGGTTGGTATCGAGACGTTCCCTCAGATCGACCAACAATTATCATCGCTGAAGGGGTGATGCCGTACCTGGAGCCAGAGGAAGGGCAAAAGCTGATAAAAGATTTGGTTGGATATTTCGGTGGCTCCGAGCAAGGTGATGGATACAGGGGTCAGATAGTGTTTGACACCTTAGGCAGCCTATCTGTGAGGCTTACTAAGTACATTAAGGCCCTAAGATCAAGCAGAGCAATGTTTAAATGGGGTGTGGATGAACCGGAACAGATTCTAGGACTTCATCCGCAGCTTCAGTTGAAGGATCGAGTATTATGGCGAGAGTATATGGACGGCCATCCTCCGTTCTTTGGGAAATATGGTACGGCAGCGGCATCGGTGATGCCGTCGTTCAATAAGAATATCCAGTTTTGGAGGTTCGATTTCTAAATGGTTAACTTTACAATAGCTTATGTCGCAGGATGTTAGATTAGAAAGCAGGAATCTAGTGTATTATATGGGACTAGGTCAGGGGCTTTGGAGACGATCTGTATACATGTATAGCTGCCACTTTGACATAATCATCAATTACTTTGTATGGCGGTTTCAAGGGATAACCTGTAACTCTTGGGTCTTTATTATCAAATGATGCCGGCTACCGAAAAGGGTCTGATAGCTGCCGACGTCTTTGTCATTGGACTGTTATCACAGTTACAGTGTGTGCAAAGATCATTTAGGTGCTGCCGTGATCACACTAGTAAAATTGTGTAAAGATTTAAGATCCGAAGGATCTTCTAGTTACAAAAGATCTCTTTTAAGCCTATAGATCTCGGAGCAATACCCCTATTATCGTGACAACTGTTTATTGGTACTCAAGGCGTTGTAATATATACTTGGCAATATGTATTTGGCAGTTTCACTGTCTCATTGTTTCAGCCCAAAGTTGTAAAAGACACTTGTTTGTGTACATTGAGATTATGATGGCATGATAGGCCTGACGAAGTAATGATATAAAGGGACACAATTGATTAAAATATCAGCAGCCACTCAAACACTCACTCAAACATTAACATCAATACTCACATCAATCAGCATCAATGCATTCTACACCCGGAAATCACGTAATCCGACATGGCTTTTCGGGCTTCGGGCCTCGAAATTCGCTGCTGTTCAAGAATGCGGTCGTCGCTTTCCTCTCTGGGCGTGAAACTTTTAATAAGTTAGGTCTTATCCTAGAATTTCATGTCTTTGAGCAAAACCCTGCCACTGATGCTGGCGCCGGCAATGCATTTCAGATGAATTGTGACGCCACCGTCAATTCTGATATAACAGGGGCTATTCAATTATTCGGGTCAGACAAGATTCCCAGCAAATATCAGCATGTCGTTGCCGCTGCTAGTAACCTTGCTAGTGCCGTTTCCCAAGAGATCCGAGAGAATAGGGATACGTATGAAGGCGAGATCAGAAAGACCAATCCTGCTGCTTCCGCTCTTCTCAAGGAGACTACACGGCCTGATGGGAGCATTGACACGGACCGTGCTTGTGCAACTAGAGGACTAATCGGTAGAGTACAGCGCGATACCATCCAGCAAGTCATCGAATTTGTTCAGAAGGAGCTCGCGGATGAGATTCGCCTTCATTTCTACTACGAAACTACCGTAGTAAGTGCTGATTTCTCTACTCCTAGTAAACCGCAATTTTGTGTCAGAAGAAATGATAGCACTGTCACGGAATTGTTTACTTTTGACTTTGTTCATCTAGCTAATGGCACAACAGGAGAGGTTCTAGTTTCTGAAGATGTAAGACCATTTTCCTACTCAGGTACGCCGAATGCCGAGTCCATTCGAACTTTCTTGTCTCAGCACGGTGTACTTGATAGCAGAGGGCTTGTCAAGACAGATACCAAAATTGGCATTACGGGCATGCGTCTTTCAGCGTATGACTGTGTCCCAATCGTCCTCAACATGACTGGTATCTTGAGAAATACTGAAGCCGGCTGGGCTCTAAACGAGGAGAAAGCCGCAGAGTACCAAGGTCTTTTTACCTTTATCAGTCGCACCGATGGCGAGGCTTCGCCTCCGCGCCATGCCCATGATATGTATTGGCCTGGTAAGTACTCATTTCTCTCGACTGAAGAAGTTCATGCCATCATGTTGCAGCATAACTTTGACTGGCTCTCGTTGGTTATGCCGATACTGAAGGCGAACGTTGCTGCTGAGCTTGGCCTTGCCCCATCCCAGATAGAGAGACCAATGACGATGCAGCAACGTATGCAAGATTATCACGATCAGAACAACCAATATCGTGAAGGATTACTAACCGAAGTAGGCTTGCTTCGCACTGGTAACTTTTCCATGGTCGAGGGCTACGGCTTCGAGTCGAACCCTGAACAGGCGAATCGCGAGCTCCTTACCAAGGCCCCATTGACTCGTGAGGATCGCGCAGGGTTCCCAATGCGAAAGTCCTGCGCTTATGATATTACCCAGGCTCCTTCAGCGCTCGAATCATCTAACAGCATATTCTTTAGACACTGGGAAACGTTTTGGTCCACGATTGCCGCATCGCCAGTCGCAGTGCACGATATAATCGCCCAACTGTTTAAACTAGGGGTCGCAACGCACTTCCCAGGCTCTTTCAGCGACATCCATGTACAGCCTGGCTCTACCGGTGCCTATATTGGCGATAAGACTTTTGATGTATTATTCGCGCCAAAATTGTTCACCCCTAGTGCGGATATAGTGCTTACTAGTCTCCGAGGCAAGGTCAAGGAAGTCATTCCAGGAGTCCCCGAGTACGCGAAGGGGAGATTGTTGCAGACAAAAGGTGGGGAGTATATCCACGCTGTCGATGTAGGGTCTGGGGGTCACGGTGCATCTGTAACTCTGCCTAATGGTCAAAGATCAAAAGTTGGTATGCAATGGGCCGACACCAACAACCACTTGGCAGCTGCAGATTGGGCCGCGACAGCATCTAGGATGCTTGTGATCCTTAGTGTTCTCAAAGCTTCTGGATGTGAGGCCCCGGTTAAGTCCCTTATGGAAACATATCTGAAAAGTTTACCTACAGATGCGGTCTTCGACGGTGAGACTGCTAGGTTCCAAGAGGCCTGGCAAGAGGTCCACGAGAAGAGCTGCTTTCTTCGCCTTCTCGATCAACTTCAGGATCGTTCCTATAACGACGACTTGAAGCTTACTGCCGACCGAGATGCTCGCCAATCATGCGTTGATCATCTGGACAAAATGCAGCCTGGGGTAAAAAAGGAGTTCGAGTTGTTGTTGGAGCAGATTCCAGCATTCAAGCCTGTCAGTAAAACCCATTTCTACTGGAAGCGATTCCTTGATTTCACTCCTGTAGAAATGGAGCGGATCTTCGAGGCGGTTCTGAAGGACCCGCAGTAAGCTTGTAAGGAGAGTATGTTGCGCTTCGGCTCCTCGATAGGAGTCTGAAGTAGACACATTTAGACAGTTCAATAAATTTAAGACGTGAGTAGTTAATAAATTCAAGTCAATGCTTTCGATCATACAAGTTTCAAGATAACTATTATCAAGTCAAACCAATTAATACACGCTGCAAGTAGTCAGTCGTGGGAACAAGATAGCTCAAGTGAAATGCCCAATGTCAAGAAGTCATGCTAATGGCTGCCTAGTGAACGAGCTTGAAGAGGTTTTAGGGACTTCCTGTTAGCACTTAACATCCGAGGCAATCTGTCCAATAATATTCGGAGCCTCATAATCATCGTAAAGAAATTACAAGTGTAAACCGAGACTATTGAGAATGGCCAAATAGATAAAAAGCGCCCCCTCCGCCAAGTAGAAGTAAATTCAAGCATATAGCTCTGGATACTCTGCTTTGATCAGGTCGGCACCCTGTATAAATTGGCAATCAGCCTGTGTCTAATGCATACTAGTTGAAAGTCAGGACGTACCTTTTCGGCCAACATGTAGACCGAATTCTGGATGCGGCAGTCAGGGATCACCGGGATCACGGAGGCATCAATGACGCGCAGGTTTCCGACGCCAAAGACCTTTAGCTTGCCATCGACAGCACCCTGCTGGATGTTCTGGCCCATTCTGATGGTACCACAAGGGTGGAAGCCCGTCTGCGATCTCTCAAGGATCAGTTTGTCCATAGCGGCGTCCGAGGTGCGTGGCATCGGCCACGGGTAATCTTCGTGGATGATGTCCTTCATACCCTGGCCAGTTATTAGCACGTCGTCAACCCAGCGGACGCCCTCACGCAGGGCAAGGATGTCGAGGTCCTCGGAGAAGAAGTTCAGATTGACCTTGGGCGGCGTAAGCGGGTCGGTACTATTAAGCTGCACGGTCCCCGACTTGCTGAGCGGGCGCACGAGATCCACGATTACGGTCATGTAATCGCCGCTAGGGGGCGTCGGGATGTGCCATTGGAAGGCGTCGGCGAACATTGGCACGAAATCGATCTCGAAGTGCGGTTGCCCGGCTGGGCCGAAGGGGTCGAGGCCGCCGTTGGCCTCCTTTGCGGCGACGTACTCGGGATACTTCATCAGACGCTCGTCAATGCGTGGTAGGCCAACCAACTCGAGCAGACCCGAGGTATATGGGCCTTGGTTCTTCCATCGATAGGCACTGATGGCAGCATCATGCTCGAGGCCAGCCCTAAGAAGGTGATGGTCCAAGCCGTATCCGTCTTCGAGACGGAACACGTGGGCAAGGATAGGATGATCCAGCAAGTTCTGTCCTACATTGGGTGAATCTACAACGGTATCGATGTTAAACTTGGTGAGTTCAGCCTTGGGGCCAATTCCGCTGAGCATGAGCAATTTTGGGCTCTCGAAGACTCCAGATGAGACAATAGTCTCGTACTTAGCCTTGAAACTGTGCGCTTCGCCCGAGGATAAAAGGACTTCCACACCTACACATTTCTTTGTGGCTCCGTCGATGAGCAAGCGCTTCGAGTTCGTACCTGAAAGCACAGTGACGTTCATCTTGCCCTCAAGGTACATCCAACTCGAAGAGCGTTTGCCGTTGTAGATGCTGTTGGTGCATTTCCAGAGGCCACGCATGGTGCCATTGTGAACATCATCTGTCAGCACTCCACCCTTACTCGTCCAGGCATTGGTTACGGCGTCACGAAAGCCCTGAATCTCAGGGACTAAATCAGAGTGAGAGACAGGAATGGGACCATCGACCCCGATATACTTCAGCTCTTCGTCGAAAAGGCTCTTGTCATCGTGATAGGTTGCAGGCTTGTACAGATACTCTCGGCAATTTTCCCACTTCCATTCATCTCCGCCGAAAGGTGCCCAGTCATCGAAGGTGGCAGCCGATCCTGGAATCCAAGTGTAATAGTTCAAGCAACTAGAGCCGCCAAGGGTCTTTCCACGGGTGTTGGGTTTCTCGATTCGCGTGTACTCGGGTCGATCGATCATTGTGGTCTTATAGGCCCAGTCATACTTGCTGTCGCGCAGTTCGAAAGCTCGAGCGGGGGTTGTAATAGCATCAATATCTCCCGGATTACCAATTCCGGCCTCGATGACTAGGACTCGAACTTTAGAGGACTCGGCGAGACGGCCGGCGACCGCGCATCCAGCTGTACCTCCTATGACGGCGTAAGCTGCGGTACAGTGCCTGACACTTTATGTTATAAAGTACTCACCTCCAACAACGATGAAGTCAAACTGTTCAACGGATGTAACCTGGGAACTCATGGTCTCGGTTTCAAATCCAGACATCAATGATGGATATTAGACTGCTGATTGAAGAGTCTCGAATAAAAGATGGCGTGCAGCGGATGATTCTATGACAAGCTGATTAGAAGAAAACAGCTTTGCTTTACTAGATAGAGTCTTTATGTTGATGGTAATGAAGACAAAATACTGTTGATGTCTTCGGAATCGACCCCTTTATATCCTACTCTGATTGCGGGACTTTCGTTTTGCTCCATGTCGATGGAGGTGTATCACACTGCGGAACGTACCCATTCCGAGTTCACGACGCATATGTACAATGAGTAAGCTTCATAGGTAGTCTCATTTTGAGGTTGGGGGGACTGCATTGTGTTACCCAGATCCCGTATACTACAGGGCAGTATGACTTCTCCAATTGAATATTACATATCGTCGTTTAACACCTGATATTCTAGTCAGGATAATTTACCCAGTTCTTAGGTACAATCCAAACCCTTGTCTTTCGGGTTTTACTTGGATGCCAATGTATTTTTCTTGACTTTCAGATTAACATCTATTGTGGGTTAGGTAAATGATTCAATTGAGTCTTCCAATGGGACATTACTTTTGATGTCAAGGACAAGAAGCCGCCTATGTGCCCCCACAAAGTTGCCCAATTGGGGTAGTCATAGGCTTCTATGTGAGAAAGAGCTGAGTCCAACCTACCACCTTTGAATCGATCAGTTGAATATGGGACTTCTCTCGGGTAAGCCGAAAATAAAGACATATTCAATCCGTACAGCCTTCTCTAGTTGCATGTTTCAAAAACTTCAGGCAGCCAAATTTTGAGCGAGTTTACCCCGGGAGCTGAATGCCGAACTAATTGCGGCCTCCTGAATACAATTCGCATTAGCTGACTCGGTGGAAACCCGGAGCTGGGCGGGATTAATAGCTTCTAATGAAGACAGACAATTATTATACGAAAGCAATAACTAAATAGTTCACGTAATTACAACTGAATGATGGCTTGCCAAAATAGCAATCTAGTCATTGGGCTCATTCATAAGCGAACTTCAATATATCTAAGGGGCTGGAAGCCCTTGGTTGTATCTATCAACGACCAGCATTCCCTTGACACCTGGTCTAGCGAGAGAACTCGAGATCCATAGTGGATGGCCTTATAAAAGTTGTAATGAAACTCCACGGGCCGTGATTTTGAATGATCTTGCCTAGTCGTAGCTAGTTGAGAATGCTATTGTCGCTCTCAAGATAGTAAAAGTTCTAAAAGCATGGCTACCGATTGTCTTTCAAATTTAATTATTATCTTCCACAAAAAGTTGTTGGACAAATATATATATATATCCCTTCGTAGAACGTATGTACGAGCGCCCTTTGAGAGGCACATGGCAAGGGGCTGATGCCAGCTAACCTCAGTCTAAAAGTAGACCCAACAGAATTCGACTTATGTTGATATCTACACGGATATATGGAGATCCAGTAATCATTATTTAACTAATAACGCGGTGATCTTAATAACTACTTTTGGGCAAATCCATGTACGCATTATGTTTCAATTTCATAAATCAAACGAGACGCCACACTGCTGTGAATGACTCTCCAAACTCTACAGGCGCCCTAGACCCCCAACACTCCGGTAAGACTAGAAATCCTTGTCAGTACTTAGTAACATTGTAACAAGTATCGTCGGATCCCGCTGACCATAGCAGCATTTCAAGAGAAGCGAACCATCAACTTATCCAATCCGGGACTCAGAACGAACCACCCTACATGCACATGTTACTTAACCAACTAAATAGTCAAGCTAATGTCGGTAGATCCCTTGCTGTGTCACACCATTTATGAGGGCCTGAGTAATCCCCATCCACATTCTCCGTAGGTTGATCAATGTGTTGTCTAGTTCGTGGCCTTTTATCAAGGTAAATTGTTCTGTTTGATGGGACAGAAATCCATCTGCTTGAGATGTGAATATCAGGAATTGCAAAAATTATATTGATCTTTCGCTGCTAGAGTTCTGCAAATGATGTCCTGCTACGGCAACGCACAGCATAGTGATAAGTGCCACGTCTAAATATGTCTGGTATCGGGCAAATTGGTTCGCTCAAGACCACGCGTCAGAAGAGTACCTCCCCCTCATACCTACAGTAGCGTGCTTGGACCTTTTTCTCTTAAAAGCTCACTACTTATTATTGGATTATCTTGAAGGGTGAACTCAAGGAAGTCACCCTCTGATCATGTCCGATTATTATCTCGACTTTTATACGTTGAGTGATGAACTACTTTGTGTACAGCTCGGGTTCATTTACAAACCAAGTACGATGGTCGCTACTAATTAGTACGATGCTGTCCTTTCTAGTACTGTGATTTCACTCTGTTTATTGAAGGCGACTAAGAACCTTGAAGGCCTAGAAAAGGGGGCCGATAAAAATGGGTCCATCTCCGAGGGATACCATTCGGCATAAGTGGGGCTTACCGAAAGGAACCAAGGACGCTACCAGCCGGCGACCTACATAGTATAAGTGACCTTCCCCACGTATTCTAATAATATAACTATAACAGGCGCCAATCTAGTTTCCAGATGGCCTAAGGTCAGCGTCCTAACATCGAGGTTTCTTGCGCGTCTACCCATCTTCAAGCTTATCGCAGGTAACGATGTCCTCTCTAGCCCAATCCTAGAATCTCTATCAGAATAGATAGTATCAATAAGCTACAAATTATATGTATCGTACGAAGCATTACCCCAGCCTCCTCAGCATGAAGGCTCTTCAACCAACTTCAGACCCTTTGCTACTAGCGAGCCGAAGACGCAGTTTGTCGACTTGGTCTGGATTCGGTTCTGGTGTTGCCCCAGACTCGGAATTGAGATAGAAGTTGTCTATCTTTCCTGTCACATATCACAATAGGCATGAGAGGTGGTAAGTTGGCTCAGAATATTATGCTTCAAATGAGTCTCAGTATTGTCGGGATACATGCCACCTGTCTCTCTATAGAGGAATTGCAGGTTGTGAATGATGGATAATGCATAGACTTAATATATGTGAGGTAAGCATATGTATGGGTGCGGTGTCGTTACTGGAAAAGGATAGCGCCATAGGAGTCTAAGACTCACGAGCAAGGGGCCTCGCAAGTATACAGAGTCTTATCAGCCACTGACCTTGGAGTTTTGAACAGATCCTGATACACTTAAGCTCGAGGGTTATTGAATATATCATGTGTATTTCAAGGAAGTACCATGTTTCATGTAACAGTCTAGTTGTTATTCTCTTAAAGAGATGAACGGCGATGAGCACAAAAGGCTCATAAAATGAACGTTTCTTTGTATATGTGGAATTAATGGTTATAACGTGGTGTTTAGGCCATGGAATCCCAACAATTAGCTCTAGCAGAAGTCTTTCAGTACAATTGCTGTTTAACAAAGTTCCGTCATTGCGGTGTTTTACTTCGTGTCCCGAACATCCTGGAGCAACTCCCTCACGTCCAGGTCGTGGAAGGTTTGATAGGCTTGGTTGAGAAGGTCAATGATCTTGGATACTATACTTTTCCACCACCCATAGCCTTGCCACGTCTCATATTCTGGCTGTGTTGGATCTGAATTAACTTCTAGGTACACGAATTGCACAAGGGTAAGATAGCTTCTAGCGCTAGCTCCTATTCTATCAATTAAACGAATCTAACTCATGAACTGACTAGTAGACAAACTCCCTCCTATATCGACCTCCTGAGCGAGTCGTCACTCCTCGTCATTGGGCGGCAACTGCAAGGACTAAAAGCCACCTCGCTAAATAAGAGGCTTTAAACGGCCAAGGATTCACCTTCCCGAGAACGTTCGACCAAGGGAGCAAGCCCAGGAGTTGTGTTACTGCAAAAAAATCTCGAAGTCCGTGTTGAGAAACAATCTGCCAGGTGTAGCAACTTGGAAGGAAGCTTAGCCCAGTTGGGCACCACGTGGGAGCATTCGGCACCTGTACGTTTTTACTCCTTGGCCACCCACTGATATCAAGCAATAAAGTAAGAAAGGCCGGGTTCCATCTTAAAAAATCACCGAAAAGACCAAGGTATATCTGCCTTTGGTTCTTACTGCAGTCAGGACTTGACACTTCAGCATCTGGAAAGAGTTTCTAGAAATTTGTTGTGGGTTAAAAGGCCCATTTCGAGTTATTTGTGCACTAAAATGTACCCTAAAACATAAGTATTGTTTGTTAAAGTGGTTGTGATGTGAAACAAACAATTCTAGGTATCATTTACATTTGGAAATGCTTAGTTGAGTCAGTACGCCATGTAGCACGTATACTAGGCCTCTGGGTTCGATATCTTGTCTTTATCCAAGAAAAAGGCAACGCTTTCTATCAATATATAATATATTGGAGCTCCGGGATGAGAAATGGTTATATGGCCTGTTCATTTCTTAGCCAAGAACATAGCGTATGCTGCACCTAGTGTAAGAAGAAGGGATATTTCTACCACTATAAGTCCGATGGCGAACCATCGTGACCAGTAGATAGAAAATATTTTCGTGCTGTACAGAATAATAACCTCTATAGTAGCTGCAATAAATCCGACGAAGCCACTCCATAAATCATGGCTAGGGATGATATAATTATAGATCATGGTACAACTTGAATGCCGTCTGATGCTCGTCACTTGACTCTCTATTCACTGTCATTTGCATTTAGAACACCGCACGGAATATATGAACTGGCCATGATATAGCGGTTCGCTCTGTAAATCCGTGCTGTCCAATAAAACTATCAAATCCCCAATGCCGATGGCTCCTTTAGCTGCTGACATCTAAACCTTTATAGCCGTCTCTGCGAGGCCTAGGCTTTGAAGAACCATTTTTACTCTATAAATGGTTGAACCCAATTACCATGAGAAGAACAGTACGCCGAGTCTCCCAAGTAGTCAAACTCGTAGCCAAGGTGTACGCAAAGAACGAGTAAAGTGTAACATAAAAGGCAACCTTAAGACGAATACCCCATGATCGAGCTATCCAGGAGTAGATAGTTGCAGTCGACACGGTAGAAAATTTCATCTCGCTGCCTAACTTATATATTTTAATGCTGCATCGGTGGGTTCATCGCTATTCACAAGCAAGCATACGTGGTAGATGATATATATATATATATATGTCTCGTAAGGGGAATTTGATATTGCTTCCCAGCATCGTTTCCATGGTCTATGGAAACGCCATCAATCCAAATAGTAAGACCCCGGGGGTGCTCCTGCCTAAGATGTTGTAAAGTACACTTGGAATTTGTTGTGAAAGCCGGGTTTTGGCCTCTGGGATATCTCGTCCTTGGCTTGGGGGAATTTTCCCGAATATTACGACGGGGCAATGAACAGTGGACAGTTGTCATTGTCTAGGTCGACGGCACGCATAATTCACTCAATTAGTGTTCCTCTGGCAAGATATCTCAGAGTGATGAGGATGAGTTTTAGTGCATCTGCCCAAAAGCTGACCACCCTTACATTTGTGCACTTCTCTTAAATATATGTACTTGTGACTCAAACCAAGCTTCGCTCTCTTACAGTTACAGACCACCTACTTGACTTGACTTGACTCGACTTGAAGACTACCCAGCTACCGTAGAACTAACTGCACAGCATTCCAAAGGCTATGATCACCAACTTACCCCGACTTCGATGCATTCGCACCTGGTTACCCGCTCTTGTCGTAGATGCTGCTGCCAATCACATGTAGCACATAGTGCAGGGGGTGATCGATATGGGGACTGCAGGATTGCAAGTTGCATACCAACGTATTAACTATTTGCTTGCGAACCAACACCTATGGGCTTGGTTAAATCCTTTAGGTTGGATGATATCTATGTAATCTAGCTTAATAGCTCTGGCCTGGATATTCGTCTATCATATATATGCTACCTACGCTGATGATAGTCCTCGATCACATCAATCCGTCAGTCGATATAGGACAAATTGGAGACTGGTCCCCATGTCGTAATAATAGGCCCATTTATATGGAACATGGATTCGTATTGCTATGTGCCTTTCGGTGTTGAGCCAGAATGCAATCTATTTCGAATTTTGACGCTGCTGCCCGGATCAGGCGATGAGCCATTGAGATGCAATCTGCATCATGGAGACATAAGTAAGTCACCCCTATACGAGGCCATCTCCTACGTCTGGGGTGATCCTCATAATAGATGCGACATTACTTGTAACGATAGGAGGCTGAGTATCACTGTCAACCTTGACACCGTGCTGCGCCATCTCCGATTACCGTCAGAGAGTAGAAGCCTGTGGGCCGACGCCATTTGCATCAACCAAGACGACAAGGAGGAGCGAGGGCGCCAGGTCCGTCGCATGAAGGACATCTACTCTAAAGCCAGCCAGGTGCTCATATGGCTCGGTGAAGAGCAGGACGAGAGCAACAAGGGCATCGAAGTGGCCTCTGATATTGCGCAGGCCTGTCGTCATTTCACCTCTCAAGGGGGCTCTCTCGAAAACCTCACCTTCAACGACGAGGCAGCGCAGAAGTTCTTTGGAAAGTTCCAAAGCTCATCGGAATTCCCTCGGCTGTCGGCCTTCGCCAAAATCATTAATAGACTGTGGTTCACGAGGGTCTGGGTCGTGCAGGAACTTGCGCTGGCAGCACACGCAACAGCATTATGTGGAACTTCTTCTATTAGCTGGACTGATCTTATAAACGCCATCACTGCCCAGGATCATCTCAATCTTTACTTAGCTGACCATGTTCGTAATGCGTACGTCTTCATACTCGAGAGGGCCCGGGCGGAGTGGTGTGCCGGCATTCGGCGCAGCCTTCTCAGCGTCTTGTTTCGATATCGAATACTACACTCTACAGATCCTAGAGACAAGATTTTTGGTCTAAGTGTCTTGACGAAGGCTGAGCTGGCAAACGTCAAGGCTTTACAACCCGATTACAACATAGACACTGCCAAATTATACACTGCTGTGGCAAAAGAGATACTGGGACATTCATCGGATCTTAACATACTCTCCGTCCCACGACGTCTTTCCGGGATGGGCCCTCCGAACCTACCATCGTGGGTACCCGACTGGACTAACACCCGACTTACCGCCCCCTTAGGCTTAGCCAATTATTCTGACATTAATGATCTCGCCTTTGCCACTAGCGGGCAATCAGAGGCTCAATTCGAGTTTGGCGGGGAGGACTCCACCATACTTGGTGTTCAAGGCCATTACGTGGATCGTATTGCCGCCGTTGGCACAACTATGAGAATAGACTCTTTACCGCGGTCGGATTTCCCTGGTGTACGCATTCCGAAGTGCGCCTTCGTCCTATCGGAGTGGTCTCAGGTTGCTCAGATCTCGAATAAACGGCCTTATGTTACCGGCGAGCTAATTCGCGATGCATTCGTCCAGACCATAACAACTGAGTCGAGTAGCGAAAGTATCGAGACACTACGAGCGCAACTGGACATTCTTGAGCGGGACGCTACGATAGCTAGATGGTTCAGCGCTCTTCCAAAGTTCCTTCCCGAGTGGCTTGTTGACAAAGTTGTCTACCTGTGTCACGCTATACTCTTCTACGATCGAACCGACCAGATGACGTTGGACTTTAGAATACACCTTTCGTCGTTGGCAGATCGTCGAATGTTCCGGACAGATAAGGGATATATTGGGGTGGGATCCGCTCTAGCAGAAGCCGGCGATGAGATCGTTGTGGTGAAGGGTGCTAAGGTACCCTTGATATTGAGAGCGAAAGGTTCCCAATGGACATTACAAGGCGATTGCTACCTGAGGGGCATCATGCAGGGCGAGGCATATCGTGATGATGCAAATCATCGGATATGGATTGCCTAAGTCTATCGACCTTCCAGCCAAGCCATATCGCGTAATAGCATTAGCATATAATTAGCAATAATACTCTCATTCACTCGCGCGCCACCCCTTTTGCATATGTACGAAGTTGACGTGCAGAAATTTCCCGCTACCTAAGTAATAGATTCGTAAGGCTGATGGTACCTAGTGTAAGATTATCTACTAGGGGCTCCTGCATATTCTCAGAATACGTCGCTCTTTAGAAATGAATGTCTCTAACTGCTTGCATTCCTAACACATTACAGGAAACTTAGGATCCATTCCGAAGCCGCTTACTTAGATGAGAACCATCCTATCACATATTTTTTCGAGACAACTAACATAATACGCTTCTTACCTGAGAAAGCCGCAGCAACAAGAATTGATGAACGAAAAGGAACAGAATCAAGTCAATAGACAATAGGGTCCACATACATAGATGGTATTCGGAGATGCGCTTCACTACCAAACTACTTGAAAAAGGGGTAGGAGACCACCCAAAAACGACTTCACTCACAGGAATGCTGCCACCCGCCGCCACCTGGTCCCGGCCGAGTCGCCGAACCCCGGTCACCTGCGGTGTGTCCAGTCCTGTATTATTCCGTACAATGCAACACCACGATCGACAAGCAGCCACGCTACCCCAGCCACTAGACCAATCGAGAAGTTCCAAGAGTCCCGACTCCCAGAACCGTTATACGTGATGTCATCAGCCGCCGCCGAGTTGAGCGAGCGAGTGAATGAGTGAATGAGTGCTGTGCTAAGGCTGCCAGGATTCCCATCCGGCCCGTTTCCCAAGCGTGTGGGTTCACCGCAGCACCACCATGATCTGTTTTCTTTCAGCTGCAAAAAGAAAACCTTCTACGTACATACCTATCCAATGTACGTATGTACAATGCCGCGCGCCGCCGTTCGAAGGTGGCAGAGTGGGGGCGGGGGACCTCGGCGAAAATAAGGGGCAGAGAGGTCTACATAGAGGGGGGGATGGCTGAGAATGGATGGGGGCAGGAGGGGATCGATAGATACCTCTTACTAAACGGAAATCCTGGACGTTGCTCAACATCCCACATCCCGAGGTGAGGCGAGGTCAGCAAAGTTGGTATGTGACACGAGCCAACAGACAGAACAGACCGACAGATGTGCATGAAGAAACAGAAGCAAAAATGATGAAAATTTAAAAAAGGGCCCCCAACGTTTCCGAAACCCCGAGGCATTCAAATGCCTAAGTAGCCCGGGCTGCTGATTAATAACTACATAGCAGGCATAAGGGCCATTGAACGCCTCTCCCCGGCGAGAACCGAGGTTGACCGCCAGTGTGCTAACAGCTGCGTATGTATGTGCGTGCGTTGCGTGCGTGCGTGTGGCTGCCATAACAGACCCAAGCAGGACGCCACCGGCCAAGTCCTGCTGGCCGCTGGCTGGCTGGCTAGCCGGCTGCTGAAGAATCAATCAACTGGAGCGAAAAGTCTGGGCGCGGCAGCGGCAAGATTATGCACAGTCCTTTGGGACCTCGCAGCCGCATGCTTTCGAGCAGCGACCGCGGGCGCTGGTTGGTGGAAATAGTCTCGAGCAGGTATATGTAGGTAACAGCGGCATGGAGTGAGTGAGTGAGAGGGCGACATGGGTGTTATAGGACCTAGGTAGGTTGGGGAGGGAGATCTGCACGTAAGCTCGCGCGCGAGACAGCGAGATCCCCATTGGCTACCCAGTTCGCGGGCAACCGAATGCTGCAAGTGCACCTCATTGATCACTGACACCATCGTCGCCTGGCCGGTTTAGTTACAGCTTGGTGACGGCTTATCTGCTACCGGCTTGTAACAAACATATTTGGCATCTAACAAGTTAGAGGTAGGTTAGGTCGTCCTGTCCGGTTGCATATGTACGCTTGCGGCTATCAAAGGTAGTAGGTAAGGTCTGTTGGGTTGGTAGATGTCACTTGCGCCACGGGTCCCTCTAAACAACTGCGTAACATACCGCTTCATTATATTCCGAACTCATTATGATCTCGTCTCAATGCACGCGCGCACGCATACATATACACGCACACACCCACGCCCACGCCCATATATATAAATAGGTACACGTGGGAGTATAGTAGTTACCCGAACACGAGAGGTATATAGAACCCGGACCGGCGAAAAAACATAGAGCTCTCCTCCATTTCCCATTGGGTATCCGTCCCATCCCACTGCTAGTAGAGGGCATTTGCTTGTGGTATCATCAAGTAGGTAGGCTATCCCAAGAAAGATAGACACACAACCCGCGCATCGCCATGCAGATCCTATCGTACAAAAGGAAACTCCCAGAATATAAAGTTACCAGGCCAAGCCAACCTTATCTTGTGTCTCATGGTTGTGTCGCTTCCCAAATGCTACCCCCCGAGAACGCCATGCGTAAAAAGAAGGGTTTCGAACCATCGCTCAGTCTTCTCTCTCTCTCCAAAAAGGAAACACCGCTACGGGACCACCTACACTCGCCGGTTTTTACCCCTGAGCCAGACCTCCCGTCTCATCCTCGTCCCAAGATATTTTGTGTAACCTCCTTCGTTATTTACTTTACACGTCATGTATGAGTCTTCTCCCCCTGTGGGGAGGAACAAAAAAGATAACTTTGCCTTTTCATTGCCATCCGTCTGATCTCCGTCGTATCCGGCCCTGTTGAGTCTTGACGATAACCCCTGTTATACATGTATGATAGTTTGAAAAAATGGAGGTAATCTGTGAAGGTGTAAAAGCGCGATAAAAGAGCGAGAGGGTGGGGAACACAATTGACGTAATTCCACGGGCCGGTAACTGTCACATATGGAGTCATAAGTCGTTCCGTAGTCGATCATTGCAGCACGAACAGAGAAGGTGGTATCCACGTGGGCGTTCATGATCATAGATAGGTTAGCGGCGCTTGTTCATTGTTTCAGCAATCGAGGTGCCACTGTCGTAGTCCCAAGACCTCTTAAGTCCTCCTTCGTAAACACTGGCGACTGATTCCTGCCACATGGCTGGCGTAACAAACGTCTGCACAGGTGGAGCCGAGTACTGATGTGGGGGCAGAGCCTGCGTTATTGCCGGGAGGGAGGCGGTGGCAATTTGGATATCCTGGGAAGTCGGAACTTCGGGGGCACCTGAAGATGAGGGAATACTTAGAGAACTGGACTGCGAGGCAACCGAAGTTGACTGTGATTGAAGCTGCTGCGTACCGAAAGTGGTATTCCATTGACTGCGGGCATCAAGTCAGTAAGTTGCGTAAGTTGTCCTACCCAACTCCCGGGAACTTACTCAAATATGCGGGAAGGGTTCCATGTCGAGTGATCCCCTAGCGACATCCCGTGGGAAAGGCTCGAGGCCTGTGCATTCTGGCCAGGGGCTATCATGGAGAGCGACTGTATAGCAGGAGAGTCACTCTTGTTGTCCCCAGAACTAGCAGATATGGGCGTCATGGGATGGTTGGCATAACTGACTTGCGAGTGTTGACCAGCCTGTGAATCCATGCTCGGGTCCAACGAGGTTGTCCGAAGCATTGGGGGCTTGAACGTATTTGCACGAGGTGGGCTCGAATTGTTACTAGGGTGAGGACTTCCATACGGGAAACTAGGCTTCAAGACAAATGGTTTCCTAGTGTCAGCCGAGAAGGCCTCCCGAACAGCATCGATTTGTTTCAACATCTCTGGCAGTGGCCAGGAATGCATTGTCTTCTCCAAGATCCTCATATGGCGTGTGAAATAGTCCCGAGCATCCGTATTGAGCTCCGGATCAGGCGAGGTTAGAGCCACCTGTATAAGTCATTAGCCTTGCTTTGCCCTGCTCGGTCTAAAAAAACACGTAGAAAAACGCATGAACCCACTAGGTGCAGAACAATGCAAGAAAGGACAGCGTAAATAGTGAAACTGATGCCTCGTTGCATGCACTGGAGTCCACTCAAGCCAAACGACTGCAGCATCGACTCCTGAAGACGACACAAAGCTTTAGCTGAGGAGTAGCAAATAAGCATGTGCGATTTCCACTGCCCGTCGATAGCCATGGGTTCCAAGAATGTCAACTGCGGCCGGTGAAGAAGAATGACGCTCAAATAATAGTACGAATGCAGGTTTCCAATGAAATGCGAGGGGAGCCAGGGCGGAGATCCATCCGTTGGGAATGTGATACACAGATCAGGTGGGAGATCAGTGAGCCACGCGTTCAGGGTCGGGTTCAGTTGCATGAATTCGGGATCGATGCCCCAATCCTTCCTCTTCTTGACCTTGAAGTAGACCGTGTTCATCTGGTGGATATTGCGAACGATCCGGGCTAGATACGTGAAATTTCGAGTGACATGATAATCCGAATCATCAACACCATGCATAGGTCTTGGAACGCTAAAATCGAGGGTATCGGGGTCCACGGAGAGATCGTTTCGTCCTAGATTACTGTTAGGCCCACAGGGAGCAGTCTGCAAGGAGTAGTGAAGGGTTCGTACCTTGAGGTGCAGCTATCATCGTCTCGCAGACAAATATCGTCTGCCATACTCGACTCTTCGTCAAGCATTCTATCGGAGACGATCCGCAGGGCCTGCCAGTTTTGTGCGTTTCGAAATGCTCGTCGAGTCCAAGATCCTTAGCCATTGCGACGCAATGCACAATGGACATCCAAGATCGATAATAATAACCACGTTTTGGCACCGCCTCCCTAGCCTTCAAAATGATCAGGAGTGCTTGAAGAGTGCTCAGACGAGGCACATCCATGAAGGAATCGGCATGTTCTACGGGCTATCAGCTTCAGGTCTGGATTAAAGTCTGCTCGAAGCTCTTACTCGAAGCTAGCGCAATCCATTGCTGCCCTTGGGCTGGCTCGTCAGCAAGACGGCCGGCCACTGCAAAAATAGCTTCCAACAATAGAGGTGATATCGATTCTCGGTTCGTATGCCACTGCTGGTACAACTGGGCTTTGTTTAATACCGGGACATAGGGATGTACGTTTGCAAAATAAAGATCAAAATACTGCATAATCGTTTCATCGTCCGGCATCAGTTCAGGGGGGATCCGTATTTTCGAACCAGGCCCTGACAGCATAGGTGGCAGCGCGTATCTGAGATCGTCGGCCTCCTCGATCGCGGGCTCTTCTTCTTCCCCCCTCAGAGCCGCTTTGTTGTTTAGATACGGAGCTTCGATATGTCAGCACCCTTAAACAGCAAAACGACAAGAAAGACAAACCTGTCCCAGCTTCATTGACCTTGAGAGCTCCTAGGAGGTCTGCAAGATCATGCTGTTGGTAGTGATCAGCGTAATGAGACTCAGGGGACGATTCGGAGTGCGCCGAATGCTGGTGCATCGGTGGAGTCGGGAATACACTGGCTGGAGCATAAGACTGATCCATGACTCCTACTTGCGGCACACTAGCATACTGCATATGATGCTGCGGTCCCGGCGCATCTCCATACGGGACGGGCGAATACACGCCTTGGTGTTCTGCATACGCGCCGGGCGATGGGTACATTCCCGGCTTCGGCTGGCCGGCCATCATGGGCGGTGGCGGTTGCTGCTGCATGGGCATATGCCTGAAGCTATCTTGCCCGTGCGCGACTTCATACTCGGGTCTGGGAGCTTCATAGGACTGCGATTCCGTCGGCGAACCATCATACTGCCCGTTAGGCCGGACACAGTGAAGCTTGAGGCGGATGCAGGCGGAACAGGGCCATGTGTTCGTGGTGGCAGCGTCGCATTTAATTTTTCTCCTCCGACAACCTTCGCAGGCCCTCATAACTGTCGCCAAGCGCTTCCGTCAGTTTTGCCTTTCTCCACTGTCTACATTCAGCAAAGGACAATAGCATACCCTTCAACCGCTTATGCCGGTTATGTTCGTCCACAAAGACATAATCTGCGGCCACGCACGTTAGAATTATTGACTACGCAAGAACACGGGACATGATCATAGGCCGCACTCTTTTGAGTCTCCCTCGGGGGTTGGTAAGTCGGCGGCGCAAAGGAGAAGGAGTTTAGATGTGAGCTCTGCGGCAGCAGCCGTCGAACCGACTGGTCATTGCTGTTATTGTTGTTGTTCGACATGGCTGCTTGCTTCGATTTCCTATTGGGTTCGAGACCCTCGACGACCAGATGGAGCTACGACTTCGACTTGCATCAATAAGTGACCATTGGTTCGTCTCTCGAGTTATATAAGTCGAATTGGCTCACGGGCGCGCGTCGTCGGTCGTCAATGATACACGTGAAATTGGGGATTGGGGCGAGAAGATGGGCGGATAAGCGAAAGAATAAGAATAAGAACCTGCGAGCCGGCACAATGCGATGGGCACGCGCCACAGTTTAACGGCCTCAGAAATATCCACAGCTACCTATGTAAGGTAGGTTAACCTTAGGATGGATGTATGTATGTATGTATGTATGTATATGTATGTAGTATGTATGTATGTACATTGAGTGGGAGGGGGGGAGCGGGCTGGCGGCGGGATGGACGTCACACTTGTAATAATTCAAATGAATGGGCTGGACATCGGGCTACTAGCAGCAAAGACTAGAAGACGGGCTAGAAAATGGACTCTTGCCCTTAAGGGAGACCCGGTATTCAGGTAGATGAGGGGATAACAACGCCTTGTTATGAGTGGAGGATGCCAACTAAAAAGAATGGGGCGGAGACTCAAGAGAGAGAGAGAACCCCCTGAAGTCTTGTCAGGCTTGTTTCTAGGTTTCTAGGGTGGTTGTGGTGGGAGGGCCCTGGAAAAAGCACTAGCCATTGCGAGTCGTGGGGAACGCACACGAACTGCCACAGGGGGTTGAGTGGCTCTTGTAACAGATACAAAAGTACAGTATGTGAGTACAGGTACTTCCAGAGCCTCTGTTGGTTACCTCATAGTCCGTATAGCATTATAGGATATTTATAAACATGTTATAGTTATCTATATTATATCTATAAGAGAGAGAGAAAGAAACAACGGTTAACCCTGTTCATGAGATACTATCTATAGGGTTGCCATGAATGCGTCGTAACGTTCTAGAAGTTATCTAGAAGAGGCAACATAAACTAGACTCAAAGAGTGCATGCCTACCTATCTATCGTGCTATGTATGCTCAGTCGTTCCATACCTAGGTATGCAACTTACATACATAGCAAGAGACTGAAAATGGTAAGAGTCAGTTACCTGGAAAGGGTGGCCGGATTTAGACTACACAGAAGTTACGAAACCCCCCCAACGAATGTACGATAGAGTTACTGTCTTAAGGTTAGTTGGTATACTAAGAGTCGCTACTCATTACATATCGATATTACCTGTACGGATATCGCTAAGTCTTGGGCCTACATGTGCACCTATTACAGTAACCTGTGTTGACTATCGACTTAAGGCCACGCTAGAGAACCCGAAAGCCGCCATGACCTATGCCGGCTGCCATACTAAACTTATTAGGCGCTTGGGGGGAACAACTTGATGCGCAATACCTCTGTACCATTGTAGTCAGGTATGCTATGCAGGCATTAACCTCCAAATGGTGCTGCGTGGGGCATTAATAACAGGCCTGTTATAGAGTGAAACGTCTTAGTCGCGACAGAAGCGTCAGACGTCAATTCTAGCTTGTTCCTACTCGCCAGGTTCGTGGTGGAGTGATGGGAGATGCGCACGTCAGGTCGGTCGTGAAACTGTCATACATAAGCAGCATAATCGTGAAGCTTATACGCCTTGATAGGTGATAGGGCTGTGCAGTGCACCCACATGGTTATAGATTGCGACGCAGGAAGTCCAGGAATGCGCATGTCTGCAATCCTGAAATCTTTAGGAATTCGGGGTGATGGGAGGTGATAGGGGTTCCATGCCGGTGGAGAGAAGGGATCGAGTTGACCTGCATGTATCAACAAAGGGCATAAGAAACGAGGAGTAGACCTCGTCGTATGTAGATTGTAGATAGACTCTGATGATGAAGCCTTTCAGCTGGGTCGATTCCATCTCTTCGGTACCTTTTTAAACGCCTAGATCAGCATCGAACCCAACTGCCTATATCGTCTAGACTTGTAATGTAATTACATAGTAGTCCACGGGCGGCGCCTGTCCCACGTTCCAAATGTTTCTTGGCGCAAGAATTAGCGGTCAGAATGTGATTGTGTCGAGGTCAATTAGGCTAGAGCTCTAGCCTGTTCAGAGGTTGAGGCTGTTGTCTTTGACCGTAGTACGTACTACGTATGCAGTATCGAATCCATCGTGTCTCTATCACGTACTGGAGGCCGGGGAACGAGGGTGGACATTCGCAGATCGCCCTCGTGTTCTACCTACCCACGTTACTTACATGTTACCAAGCTACGTACGCTGGTTTCGACTTCGGCATTTGATCCGCAACACAAGAAAGCAATTACAAGGTGCATACCTAGCATGCAGTGTACGTATGTGTGTAGGTACAGATTAGACCTGCCATGCAGCAGACTAGTATTGCACCCTGGAATTGGGGACGAGACTTAATGTACGCCTAGTCTAGATATAGATAGATAATCGCATCGCATAAAGGTACCGCTCTAGACAAGCAACGGCTCTTGAACCTATCTGCTTGTGACCCTTGGATTTATTACTTTATGACCCAAGAATAAACACTCTTGGAGACTGGAGGCGCCGAGAGAGGCCCGAACGTCGTTACAAGCTATTCTGTGTTCATGTTGAATACGTAGTAGTAGTAGTAGTAGTAGGTAAATGTAGTCTGGTAGATTCGAACGTCAGTCTGGCCCCCATCCTACGTAGGACATACAATTTTGAATATGAGACCCATCGGCTTTTAACGCCGATATGATCTGACCTAACCTAAACCGATGAGGCGACTAAATAAAAGGCGCATCGGTCTAACTCAAGATACATAGTACAAGATCGAGGGGCGTCTGATAGGCGAGCCCATTCAGCCCACTTGTGTGGGCTGACCTAGGATTTGGAACGGAACTTGCCTAGCGGAAAGTCGCCATGCTTTCATCCTGTCATCTTAAAGTTAAACTTCTTGCCGCCCGCCACCTCCTGCTATAGTACATATAGTGAAGCCCTACCTTGAGAATCGGAAGCATATCAAGCGCCTTACTACAGTTGTAGAAAGGAGTGTTTGTTTAACTTTCAGTGCTTTGGATTTTATATCTCGCACAAACTCAAGTCTCAAGGAGGTAACGGATACCTCCTGTCGTTACTCCGCTGGTAAAGTATCGATCTCGGGGAAGACGGATGCAATATTATACATATGGCGATCTTGACCAACGGATGCTTTCTCTTACATATGTATTCTTCATCACGTCAAGATCACCGCATGCCTTTGCGGTACCAAGGTGGCAGGGTGTCAGGGCGGGTGCAGAGAATGACTATCGTGAGAAAGCGAAGAGTTCCTGTAAGTGGGATCGCCTTGTTAGAGGCTGTCGGGTGCATGAAGAAAGCTGCAGTGGCCTGAGCGAACCCTTGGCATCTGCAATGCAGAAGACAATAGGACCACTCGACAGTCAGAACAGTATAATGTGAGCTGCTGTACGTATTACATACTAGCACCAACACCTACATGTAGGCAGCTGTCAGTTGGTGATTCCTTTGACCGCATCCTATCCGGGTCAAGAATTGTTGTGTAGGTTACTAGGATAGTCCCTTGTTTTCCACACGACATCAAAGGGTGCCCTGAATCCCTGAGCCACGGTCTGGGTGTTCCGTGGCACCCTTGCTACTCGTCATTCCTTTCCCCCACTCCGGAAGCTTAGGAAGGATAATTCCGTCACTGAAATCGATGAAAGCGAAGTGTATTGGCTTACCGAAGGAGGACTAGGTCAATTGTCGGCCGATTTGTGATGGCGTAGTCATCTTAACTTGGGCAGCCAGGTATAAATGAAGCAGACATATGCTGGACCCAGAGTAAGAGTTGCCGAGGGAGGGGACTTTACCGTCGCATTGGGATAACAATAGGCCGAGACCCGTCCGTCCGCTCTGCAGCTACTGTAGATATTTGGCTGGCGGCGTAACCTTGAACAGATGCCATGACTTTAAATCAAGGCAGGCAGCTTATGAATGCAACTTGTTGAAGCAATCATGATTGAAGTATTAAGTCAATCATGTTGGCAAGGCGGGGCGACCCAGAGTTCATGACTCCACGCAGAGCTCTACGCAGTAAGGGTCCTAGGGTCCTAGATACTAATAGGCTGCTTTCAGATATAGCTCAACGATAAACTTTTACTACTGCGAGTATGTAATAGACTTTTATTACGCAGTGCAGACATGCAGACATGCCGTGGGCATCTTGCAGGTTCAGACGTTGCAGATCTGCAAGCCACCGGTCGTTTTTAAATTCTAAGCGAGTGAAGTCGATCTGTATGTGTACAGAAGGTAGTTGTAGGTTGGACTATACATAAATCTGAACCCACGTTTCGTGCTGGCGATGCTAGATGGTAGGTTACCGTGCTTCGGTGCATATTGTTCTGCATCGTGTACCTGAAAGCGGATCGCTTCGCAGTGCGTGCTACGCACGTGCGGAAATCGACAGTAGATCAATTTGACAGCTGCAATCGTGGGGATGGCTGATGAGAATTACTGAATGAAGCGTGGTTTCCGACTACCTTGGCCCCTTTCAGCAACAACGGCCGGAATTTGGCGACGAGTTTGGGTTTTGTCTAAGCCCGCCGATCAAGAACGCCCGCTGGGCCGATCCGCTAAGAAGACGGGAACGGTGAACAAGGCCAGATTGAGAGAGCTTCCGCTGCATTGCCTACTCATCTTCAGGAGAATCTAGCATTCGACAGATGCTTCGATGCTTCGATGCAGGGATTATGGAACACGACTGACTATAGTAATCGGGAAATTCCGTCAGTAACAAGAAATCTTTGCCTCCTGCGGCTGTCAGCCACTTGCAGTATACATGACGTTCCTATTTCGAAGAATGAACTTGGAGACTCTTTGAAGCTGCAACAAGATGCATAATAGCGCGTGTAATTCAAATGAGAGACCACCGAGTCATGTCCTGTGGCTCAACCTATAAACCTGTAACCGTAGCATTACAGGTTCGGTACTCGACAGCCGGCGTTGCATCAGACCCTGAGAACATCATCCACTGCGCTGCAGCAGCTGAGATCAAGGGTTAATGTTAATAAGAAGCACTTGCAAATCAAATGGCCGTCTGACCCGACCCGACGCCGAAAGATCAAAAGGGGCAAAAATGATCATTTTTTCCCTTACCATTTCTGCCCTTGTGGCTTCAATGTTATTATTAAGCAAAAGCCGAATTACTCTGAGTACAGATACATAGTACGAAAACATGTCGAAGCGATCAAATAAGATGATTATCCACAGTGATCAATACATGGATTATTAAGGCGTTTTAGCTTTCGGTAGGGGTTCCGGAAGATTATGTAAGGCTTCAAGCTATTAACATCCAATCATATCAATTGATTGTAACTGTCTAGGTACCTAGGTACCTGTCTAAGTCAGCAAAAGCCTATATGTATCTGATTAGATAAGGAACGGAAAAGGATAAGCCCGTAAAACTGCCCCTCCACTCCAACCCTCGATGCAGGTGGCAATTTCTGGAACAATTTCTGGAACCTAGAAATTGGTTAGACCTCTTTTCAAGTATCATCAGACTCAACTCACTTAACAACTGGAACGTTTTGCCTAAATTCGCAACCTCTACTATTTTCACTCACCGAGATACTTTACGAGTCAGATTAGTCTATCTGCCTTCGAATCAATCGTAGCTCCGCCCTATTGCGATAATCATTGCCATGGAGAAAGACAACGCAAACCCCTCTATCTTAAACACTTCACAGCTTCCGACGAGGCAGCACAAGAAGAAAACTACGGCTCAGACTGGTTACGAACCTAAGATCAGTGACACCGTCTTGCGCAAGCCGCAGTATCTGTCTACCCCTTTCTGCGATGTTCCGTGGCTAGACGACACCCAGAGTGACGATGAATTTACGGCTGAGCCTATTGATGAGCAGGAAGTATATGGTAAGTCAAATTCACCTTCATCTTCACCTACATATCGTTATCCTCAAATCATGTCCCCACATTATTTAATATATGTGAGGCTCTTCACCACCTAGGTATGGTGCTGTGCTGCGCAGCTACTCAAGCTGTGAAGATAAGATAGTTTTATCGGAATCATGAGTCCCGTCCCCATGTCAGTGCTGCCCATCACCCAACCCATATATGATTACCGAAGCCCCCATGCATATTGCTATTTTAGGCTTGTCTTCGTCTCAACATTGTCTTCTATGCTTAAAGAGACGATCTCCAGTAGCATGCGCAAGAGGCCGAACTTCTTCCAGTGTCGTACTCCATGCGTACATCAAACCGCTGACGTTTCATCAGATCTAATATCGACCATCTCTGACCCGGAACACCCACTTTCACTTGGGCAGTTGGCTGTCGTCAATCTTCCTGACATCCATATTTCTCCGCCTCCATCAGCGGCTGCAGATCCGAACACGTTGACACGCGTGCTTGTCGAGATCACTCCTACCATTACCCACTGCTCGCTAGCAACTGTCATTGGCCTTGGCGTAAGGGTACGCCTGGAGCAAGCACTGCCACCCAACTACCGTGTGGATGTGGTGATCAAGGAGGGAACCCACAGTCAAGACGATCAGGTCAACAAACAGTTAGCTGACAAGGAACGAGTTGCCGCAGCTTTAGAGAACGACACCCTCAAAGGGGTCCTGAGCAAGATGTTAGAGACTTGCGTGTGACATGCATTATCTTGATGCAAGGATCTCGATTAGTAAGAATCTGTGGCTTTCTGGGGTTCTCAGTAGCTACCTTTCTGCCATTGGGTACCAAATCGCGTGCAAACCCCCTGACGATTCCGGGGAGCACGGTATTCGTCAACTAGGTGGGGATCTCGAATGATTCATCCAATTCTCAACAAAGCTATAAGATATATGTGGTAGTCTCCTAGATGATCAGAGGCTTGTCGAAGTAACACAGCCTAGGCGCAGCCTGGTAGACTCTGATTAAGGAGTGGCTGCTGTTGATAGTACATCTACACCAGTCTCAAGGACTAGTCGATCACTCGTCAATACGGAACATGCTCAGCCACAAGTTTTCAGATAGCAGGCAAAATTCAGCTAGCTTGTGGGTTTCCGAGGCCACTTACCAAATATCCAACGAATATAATCCGGCGCCGATGGTGAAGGAGGCTGTGAACATTACATGGTACTCGTTGAGATTGCAAGCTAGGGTGGCTTATGCTGGGCAAGAACCCTTTCGTCACACGAAGACGGGTCCCTATCATGGGTTGTGCATAAGATATAACGGTGGGTTCAATAGGATGATCTATATGTTTACATGCTAGACACCATTTCATGATTTGTCTCGTCACAAGTTTCATCGGGAAGTGGCTACCGGTAACCGTCACTAAACTAGCAAGTATACAAGACTTCCAGCTGAATTTCACCTGTTCTAATATAAGACGATCTTATGATCTACGTCGAGTCAAGAATATGGAGCAATGTTTTGTTAGTTGTGATAACTATAGTAGTCCGGCTTCGTATCCAATGACGATCTGCTCTCAAAGACGGCAGATACTGGACAGAAATAGGCACAGATCATGTCATTTGTGATCAAAAAGGACCAAGATTATGGTCAACTGACGGACCCAGCAATCAGAAACTAGAAACGTAAACCTGAAGGCGGTGGTTTGGAACACTAACGCGCTTACTGGGACCCCAAAGGGCCGACACGGGACTTGATGACCAAAGCTTTGATGGATTCGCGCATGCGGCAACCTGCAGACAACTCCCGAGGGCTTTACCTGCATATGATCTCTTGCAATCTAGACGGGTGTCTGCATCGCGCAAGTCCGTTGCTTCTTGGCCAGCCTAGTTAGCTCTCCTTTATCCCACAGAAGAGTCGGCTGCTTCTTCCAAAACTGTGGTTATCATCGAGCATGTGCATGGCTATAAGCAATTCATTATGCAGGTTTTCAGGCCTCCGAGACCTCGTCTCTGGCTGAGCCGGTAGAAGGATATACTACTGAGTAGCGGCAGCGGACAAGGCCAGCAGTTTGTGTACACCTTAATCTACGTCAATAACAGAGTTATGGAAGAAGGCTACCTAAGAATTTGACCTTGACGACTTCGTAGATACCGACCAGTTTTGATGAGAAGGGTTCTCCTTCAGGAGATGTGACCCTCGACTCTAGGTTTACTTCGTAACTTTCGTTGATATTGAAGATTATCAACCTTATGCCTCCCTAGTCGTTATCAACTTGATATTTTCCTGGTACTGTTACCATACCATTCCATATAGTAGCAGTCTATCGTATATCGGCAGCATCCAGGACCGACAGCAGACTCGACAGCAGATCTCAAACCAGCAAGTTTCTTTTTTTCATCACGTCCTACATTGTCAAAAAGTCTGGTGCTAACTACACCGTCATGGAATTTATTGTCTCTCTCACCCCTACCTATATGGTGTCCGAAGTTCACCTATGTACATACGCAAACTAGATCCAGACTTGCGGCAACAAGGAGGTAGCTGATCCCGACAAGTCCATGCGACTTACTAAGCTGAAGTACATACTATGACATACCTAGATATCTGGAATACCGCTCTGCCGGAGCTGCCTCCCAAGGATCTCGACGGATCCTTCCGATCGTCATGAGAATCTCTCACCTCCTACCTAACTACGTAGCGATAGAACTGTATCTTTCTCCCTCCATCCATCCCTTCGCTATGCCACGTCAGTGGGGATATGTAGTTTGCCCGCCCCCTTCAAAACATGCTATACTATATATAAACATGCATCATCATCACCAAGTTCGAGAAAAGGGCAGAAGCATAAACATGCGTACGTATGTACACACGTATGCTGGGTCCTGGAGGTAAGGAAGATTTATAGTATCGCAGGTAGGTAGGTCCAAAGGGAGGTAGCTATACACTTCTTCCGACCCCCCTGGCCCCCTGCCATCCAGCGCCTCGTAACGCGTCGTTACCCCTGTAGACTTAGGCCTTATACGGCACCACTCCCCGTTTTTTTTTCACATGCGATACTATAAACATATAGTAGGTTATTTACTATACCTACACATATATATATTAATTACTATGTGGGGTGCGCATATTATACCGACAGCAGCAGCAGTACGTAGGACTCACGTTCCTGGGATTCTCATTCAGCTCCGGGGTGCCAGCACTATAATGACGGGCATTATAGTACTATATGCTAGATTCGGAGTCCGTAAACTTGATCTTTCGAGATGTGTGTGTGTGCTATGTTGGGTAATAGGTCTGTATTAGTTACGGACAGGCGGGTTACTAGGTCAGGTACGCATGCAAGCTCGTCCGCACATCGTATAGCTTAGACCAGTGAGTTATTAGGTGAGGTAGTTGAGTTACCAGGGGTCACAACCAACCCGACCCCGGGTCACGAAGCGCACCAACCAATGAACCCATGCACCCCAGCAGCGCACACCTGTCAAAACGAGTCTAGTCCCCGAGGTATAATTCTTGTTTTCCCGTATGAATTTCTTGATTGAGCCTACCAAACTAACCTACAAACCTATACCTATACCAATACCAATCTTATTAACTTTTCTCTCTCTATCCCTTCCCCTTCCAGCTCGGCTCACGAGGAGTCGTATGTACAAACAAACAAAACATCCCGGATACCGAGCTGTCGGGAAGCACTATCTATTTTAGGTAGCTATTTTGGGAAGTAGGTAGGAGGAAAAAGTACACGACATGACTTCAACATATCATTACCTAGTGTAGATTGATTTCAATTGCCTTGCGCCTGAAGCCCTTGCCTTGCCCTGTTTTGCCCCGTCTGCCACGACTAAATACGAGGCGGCGGCGGCATCGGGGAAATGAGAGACAGAGAGAGAAACTACTAACATCTACCTGTGTATCTATCTATGCCTTGATGTAAATGTACAATACAACACCACGCAGTAAAGTAGCTCATGTAATACGAGCCTCCTTTCCCCCACAGCTCTAGCGACCTGCCGGCATGCATTACTAGTATCTATCCAGATCCACGCGCGTGCCAGCAGCATTCATGTCATGCATGCATGTACGCATGCGCGTCTCAGGGGCTACCGAGGGCGCCGCTCTCCATGAGGGACTGGTAGAACTCGGGCTCGAGGAACTTGGCGACGCTGACGTCCTCGCTGAGGCCCTTGCGGCGGCGGGTCTTCAGGACGAAGTCGCGTGCGGTGGCCTGGGCGTCGGCGGGCAGCAGGGGCCGCAGGACTACGTCGCGGTCGAGCGGGTCGCCGGGCACCTTCTGCCACTTGTCGAAGACGAGCGAGACCATGGCCTGGCCCTGCGTCTGGATGCGCACGTCCGTCTCGAACCCGAACGAGTCGATCACGGGGATCAGCCCGTTGACCCGGTACAGCGGCGTGCCCGCCACGGGGCCGTCCGAGAGCACGTGGCCCCGCCGCCGCGCCAGCACGTTGTACAGCACCGGCACCGCGTCCTGCGGCCCCGTCATCGAGCACGCGTACAGCGGCTCCATCAGCCGCGGCGACGCCATCAGGAACGAGCTGTAGCACGTGCGGCGCGCTGTCGGGATGATTTGCCCGCCGCCCCTGAAGATCGCCTCCTGGGCTAGCGAGACGTCCGTGATACGAAATTTAGTATTGCGGATTGCTGTGGTTGCAGTTCATACGTTAGCAAATCTATAGGATACAACGAAAGATCATAACATCATTCTGTCTGTGCTTTTGCCTGCTTGCTGCTTTGGCATTACTAAATCGGGCAGATGTAGGCTAATGTGAAAGGCGAGATAGAATGTGGTTGCATTCTCCAACGCTTGTCTCAAGGCAGTGGACGACGGCAGTGATCCATGTAGTAAGAAAAAACAGCCAGCAAGACGTCAGGAATGGTTACCACTGAGGCGTGAGATAGCTGCGGGAAACCCCTGGAACTTTAGGGTGCATACTTCATGCAGGATCATGGTACGTGTAGGCAGCGAATGAGCGCGACAGACGTAGGATTTACCGGTAGAAGGGATTCCGACTCGGAAGGCGAACCGCACAGACACTGCACTGATGCAGATGGTGGAGATCCCCAGTCTGTTTCCTGAAGTTTTAGACATGGGTTGTAACAATATCTGCTTCTTTGAGCCAGATTTGCTGATAAGCCATATACCTCGGTTCGCCATCCACAATGACTACGCACAGATGAACCCTTGGGTCCTAGTGCCCTCTGGGCACTGCGACAGTGACATTGGACAGATGCTAACGAGGGCGCGACGGTACTATGCGGCCGGATGCGCGCGGATGTCTCTGGGCGCCATAGCTTGAGACAACAACCTTCGTGACCAGAAAGTTTGGGGTAACATACACACTTGTGACTGCTGAGCTTGGGAACGTGGGAGCATCTAGACGCGAATGGCCGAATTCGTGGGGTTGATGCAGGCTTAGGTAGGAATGGCGATATCAGAATGCAACGAAATGTAGGTACTTACGTTCTTCGCATAGAGGGCCTTCGCGGGTTGCCCAACTGAATCCTTGGCGGATAGTCTCGCGTACGCTCCTCAGAAGTGTTTTATCAACCTGCCGAAAACATTAGGTGTGATCTGTATAGAATCTTGATTCTAGAAATATGAGGCTGAAACTGCGACGCCTTCGTCACACGGGGAAACGCAGAGCAACGCTGTTGGGCGCCATTGGGCCAGCGAGTGTAGTAAGACGCGTCCGTTTCGAGTCAGAGTGGATAGCAAAATGAAAAAGTTCCTGACATACCTCGAGCGTATCGTCCTGTAAGATGTTAGGTCCCATCTCATCCGGGCCGAATGCCCAAATGCTTCTCGCAGCTAACAAATCCCATCCGTACTTCTCTTGGAAGAACTTGCCAACCTTTCGAGCGCCGTCTTGCATCTTGACACGACCGCTCTCGATATCTTCGGCAATGCCGTCATCCAGAGGTTCTGCTACCATAGTAATTTTGTTCTTCTTATTTGGGGTAATAGCGTAGCATTTGGTGGCAGACATCTCATCCACCGTTTCACAGAAGCGAGTGACAGGGTCTGATACTTTGATCTCCATATCTGCATATAGCCGTCTGAGGTCATGAAGCACGCAGTCCATGTACAGCTCACCAGTGCCCAGGATGATGTGCTCCCCCGACTCTTCCACTTTCGTCGTGATGAGAGGGTAGCTCTTGTTGATTTTCCTTAAGCCGTCAAGCATCTTCGGCAGCTCCGAGGGGTTGATAGGCTCGACTGCTACTTTCAGTACTGACTCGGTGAAATGGGTTACTGGCTTGAAGATGTAGGCTTCCTCGTCGTCCTCGAATTTCGGTGGTACTATTGTCGCCGACTTGACGATCGAATTATCAACACCACTAAGCAAGACCCAGTTTCCGGCGGGGACGCCGTTCGTCTCAACATTGTAACGCGTCTCAGCGATATACACCTTCGAAATGGTTGCCATCGCCATGTCTTCCTCGTCGTCAATGGAATAGCCCTCACCGAGAACCCGGACTTGCGTTCCAGGTCGAGCAATACCGCTCATGACTCGACCGAGAGAGTAGAAGCTCTTTGCATCCGCGGAATTGAAGAGTTTGGTGACGTGGATTACTAGAGGGCCGTCTTGGTCACACTTCTTCATAGACTCGGCTACCTTGGTGTCCAAGGGACCTGTATAGTACTGCTCCAGCTTGTGCTCAGCTGCCTCCAAAGGTGAAGGGACATGCTTGACAATCATGTCAACGAAACCAGTGGATGGCCCAAAGAACTGCTCGCAAACTAGCTTGAGGAGTACTTTTGCGTCCGTCTTATACTGTGAAGGCTTGAGGGATATCCCCAGGGTCGCTAGGACCTCTTTGAGCTCTTCTGGGCTTCGACTGATAGTATTAGAGAAAACCTTGTAGATGGGCTCGAGCACAAAGTTGATGAATGATCTCTTTGCGCGGTCTTCGCCCGGTAACGGTTTTCTGCTGAATGTTCTCTTTTTCGGGTTGAAGTAGATATCACCCCAGAGCCTCTTCGCGAATTCCTCCGTGTTCACGCCTGGGAAACTGTCCGCGTACATCTTCGCAAACGACTCTAGCGTGAAGCACCATCCCATCTCACTGCATGCGAAGAGCACATTTCCCTTCTCGGGACTTAACCGTTTCCTTTCCCCTGAACCTGGCTTCGTGTTCTCGATTATGGTGTTGACCTCCTCAACCACGTGCTTAAGCTTGAAGTAGGCGTCGCTCGGTGGTAATCTCAGTTCTAATATTAACCTGTCCATCTTGTTGATTATGAGGGTCATCGGTATATCTTCGAGAACGGCATGCTTGATGATCTGTTCGGTATTAACCTGGACGCCCTCCACGACGTCCACCACTAGCGCAACACCATCCACTAGTCGTAGTGCTGCTGCCACCTCGTCGACAAAGTTGACGTGTCCTGGGGTATCGATTATGTTAAAGAGATGTGACTTCCCCTTAGTGCTCTGAAGCACCAAGCTCATGGGCGACGCCTTCACCGACACGCCTCTCTCCCTCTCCAGGATAGAGGTATCGGTATACCGTAGTTGTTCGTCCCTCTTCTTGCCAGTACGCTTCTCTAATCTCTCGGTAATATCATGCGTCTCCAGCACCAACATATCCATCAGCGCGGTCTTGCCATGGTGAAGGTGACCGGCAAAGGCTACATTCCGTATTTGGTCGGGAAAGTTCATGAGATCCGTCATAAATGTGCGGTCGAAGTAGACGGGAGGGAGGTCGGCCTCTTCGATAGAGAACTTCTTCACGTCGACGGGCGCGATGATCGGTTGCGAGAGTGGCTGCGCGTCCTCCTCCTGCACCAACGTCTCGACATCGGCTCCGTAGACTTGTTGCGCCGTAGGGTAATACTGCTTGTCCTCATGTAATATCACAGCATTTGAGGGTCCATCGTCATCGACTTCCATCAACTCCTGGCCTGTAGCCTCGGGAGCCTCCTCGGGGTATTCATCGTCGAGGTACGCGCCGGCGTCAACGCCATGCTCGGACTCTTCCTCAGATGCGTCGGCATCCTCCCCGATAAAATTGCCGAACCTAGATGAAACAATTAGCTTGGAAAGTTTCAATGTCTCAAGGAAAGGAGACATACTCATCGTAGAGGTCATCCATGGCGTTGAGTAAACTTGGGCGTGGACTATATGGGTTTGGTAATTGATGCGACTGAAGCTTGATGTCACGGTCAAAAAAGTTAAGACGAGCTGCGAGGCTGAATGATTCTCGACGTGGCTGGAGAGTCTAGTCTGTGGCACAGCAAAGCAAAACAGTGGAGACCGAATATCTTAGATAAGCAAGGCTGCATTCACACTCACTGACTAAGGTTTCAGTGGCACATGTGAAACATAGTATTAATAATAGTCAGACGCTAGTAGGCTTTTTCATGTGAGTTCGAGTTACACTAGAATATGTCGGAGGAGAAAATATGGCAAGTACGAAGTACACATGCATGGCGACTGCATTCAGGTAGCTCGATGCCGGCGAACTAGACGTCTTGACGGTCTGTGGCTCGAGTTTGACCCCACCAACGGGCCGTCCCCAGCTGCTGCTGCAGCAGTCCTGCCGGTGTGCTCCCCATGTGTCCCATGCAAGGAAATCCGATTCTCGGACCGGCCAAAGCTGCCAAGCTGCCCCTCGTTCAAGCTCTGTCGGGGTCTTACCCCAAACGGTAATGACCTATCGATAAATAATAGGTCGAATATTCCCCAAAAAGGAGGGGCGGTGAACTAAGTATTGAGGAAAGGAGAGTGGTGGCTCAACAATTTCGAATTAACCCTTTTTTTTTTACTTCTTCTCTAGTTTTGTTTCTTCTTCTTGTCTAAGTTAGTTAGGCTCCTTGATCTGAGACATTTCCATCGTACTATCGAGTTTGTTTGACTTAGGCCCGAGCCCTCGTTCATCATGTCGAACCTCCCTCCCGTCTATATCGTCTCCGCTGCCAGAACGCCCGTGGGGTCGTTCCTAGGGTGAGTTTTCTGTTCTTATAGACTTTACCCCTGGAGCATCGGCCGCAGGCTGACTGTACGGATTTTAGATCGCTCTCGAGCCTCAGTGCGATACAACTAGGATCTCATGCTATCAAGGGTATGTGATCTTACCCTTATATCACCACATCTTGTACAAGACCGTCGACTTACACGATATATGCAGCTGCTGTCGAGCGAGTGCCTCAGATTAAGCCCGAAGATGTAGAAGAGGTGTTCTTCGGCAACGTCCTGCCCGCCAAGTACGATTATCCTTCCATCCCAACTTCTAGAAACCCAACACTAACACGGCCACCACCACCAGCCTCGGACAGGCGCCCGCGAGACAGTGCGCGATCAACGCCGGGCTGCCGCAGTCGGTAGTCTGCACGGGGGTGAACAAGGTGTGCGCGTCGGGGCTGAAGGCGATCATCCTGGGCGCGCAGACGATCATGACGGGCAACGCGTCGATCGTCGTCGCCGGCGGCACCGAGTCCATGTCCAACACGCCGCACTACCTGCCCACGCTGCGCAACGGCGCCAAGTTCGGCGACCAGACCCTCGTCGACGGCATGCTCAAGGACGGCCTCACCGACGCCTACGGGGCGAAGGAACACATGGGCCTCCAGGGCGAGCTGTGCGCCGCCGACCACGCCATCTCCCGCGACCAGCAGGACGCCTACGCCATCGAGACGTACACGCGCGCGCAGCGCGCCACGGCGGCCGGCGTGTTCGCGGCCGAGATCGCGCCCGTCGAGGTCAGCGGCGGACGGGGCAAGCCCCCCGTGCAGGTGACGACGGACGAGGAGGTCAAGAACCTCAACGCGGAGAAGCTGAAGACGGTGCGCCCGGTCTTCAAGCCGCAGGGCGGCACGGTGACGGCGGCGAACGCGGCGCCGCTCAACGACGGCGCGGCAGCCGTGGTCCTGATGTCCGAATCCAAGCTCAAGGAGCTGGGCGCGACGCCGATCGCGAAGATCCGGGGCTGGGGCGACGCGGCGCGCGAGCCGGAGCGGTTCACGACGGCGCCGTCGCTCGCGATCCCGAAGGCGATCGCGCACGCGGGGCTGGGGGCGTCCGACGTCGACTTCTACGAGATCAACGAGGCCTTCTCCGTCGTCGCGCTCGCCAACATGCAGATCCTCGGCCTCGACCCGGAGCGCGTCAACGTCTTCGGCGGCGCCGTCGCCATCGGCCACCCGCTCGGCTGCTCCGGCGCCCGCATCGTGACGACACTGACCACCGTCCTGCGCGAGAAGAAGGCCAAGATCGGCGTTGCGGGCATCTGCAATGGTGGTGGTGGCGCGAGCGCTATTGTGATTGAGAATCTGCAGTAAGTTCAGTTAAGTTAGGTAGAGAGCAAGGAAACTCCAACAACTATGTAGAAAGAAGAAAGAGAAAAAGAAAAAATGAATGATGAAACTGATGCGACCCATGTTAGAACGCCGGATCCAAGTTCCAAACCAGCGCATTTGTGAAGAAAATATAGGGAAATGAGCCGTATGTCTAAGCCTTCGCTCAGAGAACCTCGCTTGCTTCATTAGTTAAGTATCTAAACATAAGACAGGCAATCTTAATTCAGAAGAATTGAACATGTGTATGGTAAACAAAGGTCTAGGTTTACTGTGTTATGAGAAGATATCTTGCATATGCTGTTGTTGATTAATATTTTTCTACGCTCCTGCTATTGGTGAGGCTTCATAGTCATCAAGAAAAACGTCATGTACGATGTAGTGAATTCTGTCTCACTATGTATGCTATAGTACAGTGTGTGTGTCAAGCAAAAGCAAAAGAAAACGAATAACGAACAAGGGCCCTGGCGGATATACTTCGACCACAGGTCAAAGTCTCTCTAGAAGTCCATCCTGTCCGTCGTCCCCTAGGCAACTCACCCTATCTACCCCTTTGCCACAACAACACTGCAGAATAAGTAGGCGATATAAGACAAGAGAGTCCCGCCTCGTGGTACTTTCCAGGTGTGTGTGTGTGTGTGTGTGTTAGTGTGCTTGAATACAATGTCGGTTTCGTCGAAACACCGTCCAACGCCAGCCATGATACCATTTCCTTGTTAAGTCGTCGCATCTCGCCCCGGTCCTCACCAAGGTGGCCGGGACGGGAATACGGAGATGAAGATGCAATATTCAGATGTCATTACTCCACGCCCTCCATGCTGTCTCCGCCCTCACCTCGAACATTGGAGGTAGGCGCGATGCCCTCCTTCAACTTCTTGAAGTTCTCATTAACCTTCTGGACTTCGTCTTGGCTCATCCCGCGCATCCAGGCGTTGTTCATAACTAGCTTCTCCCGGAATCGCTGCTCGCGGTGCTCCTTGACAGCCTTGGCGTGCTCTTCGGTCTTTGTCTTATCTTCACCAGCTTCAGGCTCGGTCGAGTATATGAAGAATTCCGAAGTATCCTTCTCCCAGACAATCTTGTTGCTGTTTAGACATATGCGTAGAATCAGTCCCTCATCATACTTCAGAGGTTTCGGAGCATTGCCGTCATCAGAATCAGACTCGCTTGATGGCAAGTTCCGGGCCAGCACCGTCTTCTGTAGTCGAGAGCGAGGGACACCTTCTGTAGGCTCCACGCGCATATATGAGGAAATATAGTATTGCCATCTTTCGCGAAGTTCCATTTCATCCATGTAGAAAGTTGTCTCATCACGTTGCAACCAACGAACCGTGGCTTCATGCTTGTGAGGGAACTAAACGGTTGTTGTTAGTGGCAGAATACAAAAGACTCGACAGGTTAATACGTACCCAGCAAATGACAAACATATCGCCATCCTTGATGCACTTCTCCGCAAACTTGCGCGCGCTAATCTCAGTCTGGTAACTAGTCTCTTCCTGGTGACGACTGGTCAAGAACTGTTGGATCATGTCTGGTGTCTTCTCCTTCGAGTCAGAACTCGTGCAAGTCAAAGAAAGACGGCACAGTGTCTTGAGCAGGTCCTGGATTGTGTACAGTGTCCACCCCTTCTTCAGGTAGTAGTGTCGCAGAATTTCCTGATACCGGTTTTCATCAATCTCCTGAGTGATGAAGTCCTCGATTAACTCAACAGTCTTCGGCCAGAAAGAAGCAGGGTCCGTCTCATCGAAATAGTTGATCTCGTTGACCGAAATGCCAAGTTCCTTTGCGGGTCTCTTGCTCTTCGCTCGGGCTATTTCTTCGGCGACGCTATCCCTGCTCTCTTTGACATCTTTGAGACGTTTGTACAATGTCTGGAAGACACTGAAGAATACATAGATAGTCTGATTGCAAAAGAAGTTATACCAGGGACGAGGGAAAAACCCGTCAGCCTTCAATTCTCCATCAGCATCGACCAAGGGGTTGTCGCCTTTGACAACGGTGGCACGAGGGACTGTAGGCAGCCATCGTTCATTTGAGAGATCTGTGGTAATGTGATCATCGGGGGCATCGCCTAATTCCTCCTCATTTGCAGACCCGACGTCTGGTGTGGTTTCCTTGCTACCAGATGCTGCGCTGTCTTCTTTCTGGTGCCTGTTCTTAGCACTGTTACGACCAGGATCCAGTACTCCACGAAGCAGGTCAGACTTCTTGCCATTCCTCCTCGAGCGGCCGTTGGTCAGTTCTGCTGGGAGTTGCTCCTCCGCATCCTCCTCGCCAGACTCTCGATCGATATCATGTAGGCGGTCCTGCACCTTTTCCTCCGGCAATTCAAAGAACTGAGGAATGAATAATTCGAAGAAGTCCACGATTCGCTCTTTTTCCGAGGCACTATGGTGACCATTGTTCATTCCGTAAAGGACCATAAAGCGAAGCAGATCAAGAATAACATCTTGATCAGCAAGCTCGTAAGTGAACTGGTACCTAGGAACCTTGTTCCTAGCATTGCGCAACCGTCGTTGTTCTTCGTGCTTGGTCTTGATGACGTCGACGAGGTGTTTAGCTGAAAGATTCCGCTTGTCATTTTGCTTGACTTGGATGCCCATGTGGTCAAGACTCTTGAGGTGCATAATCTCGGTTTGGGCTTGCCACACCTTCTCCCACTCCCGCTGGGTAAATCGCCACTCCTCATCCTTCTGCTTGAGGCGCGCTAGCACAACAGGGACCACAGCAAATGGAGTAGTGAACATGTCGTTGACAACTTCAGCCCCTTTCTCCGCCCCATAAATCTTCTTCAGAACACGCTTATAGATGGACGTGCTCGAGCCTCCAAGGCCGGCTGGCATTTGGAAGGTCTCCCGCTCCTGCGGACTAAGATTCAGCATCTGCTGGGCAATGGGCTCCAGTAGTTGTATGCATTTGAGATTCGCTTCGATATTGAAGTCGTAGTCATGTCTCTCCTCTTCGATCCGATGTAAGCCCTCTTCAAAGGCATTCTTCCTATGAGCTACAAAACCGGAGTCTTCGGAAGCCCAAGTCGGATGGGAAGCCCACTCGTCATTGAGGACAGCATTGCACATTTCGTCGCGGCCACCACAAGGCTTAAGCTTCTCCTAATATAGCAATATCAGTAGTCATTCTACACAAGGTGCATATCTTACTCACCCTTCGAGGCAATAAGCGATAGCTCGGGCCGCTAGCTCGGCAGTTACTTAAGGATACCTTCTCGGTGGGCGGGCGAGGTCGGTTCTCGATGATCTCATCTAGGCCTTCGTAGCCTACGAAGCCCTTGAACCAGTTCATAAGTTCTGGATTGCCGCCAATGAACTGACTCGCTTTGTGAACCAAATCGTTGGTGTCGATGAGGCTCTGCGAGTACATGTTGCAAAGCTTGAGGAACTCGTTCATGGTAGACCTATTACCAATGTATTTCTTCACCTTGTCGAAGAAGCTCAGTTCATCGGCCGTGGCATTCGCGGAGGAGGTGGGAGGCAGCGGCTCGGGGAGGACGGGCGTAAGCGTCGGTTCGATGGAAGGTACGTCTGCAGCCAGTGGCTTGTGGTTGAGCTTCGGACGCTTATTGCCACTGCCCACGCCGGGAATCGCACGGGCCCCCGGAGCTGGGCTGTCGACCATTGCGGTAGTAGATGGGGGTTGCTTGTCGTTGCGAGGGCGCTTCTTGCTGTCTTTGCTGGCACTGGCTGGAGGCGCGAAGTTTCCGACCGGTGGCATTTTCTGGCCGTCTCTCACGTTATGGCTGGGCTGCGGCGTGGTCTGAGTGAGGCCAGTCATAGCAAGCATGTCCTCAGACCTTGCAGCGTTGCCCTTATTCGAGGCCGCGGACTCGGGTAAAAATTGCTTAAAGTCTTCTAGAAGATCTGGCGCGGTGTTGAACAAGCTCGTAACTTGGCCATAGACGTCCTGTATCGGCTTTTGTTCGCGTTGGTAGGTCTGGAGGATCTCGAGGAATTGTTTGTAGATTTCCGGCTTGTCCTGAAAGCGGTTCTGCATGTGAAGAATTAGTATTGTGCTGGTGTGAGTGGTTGTGTACTGGTGAGTGTTGTTTTTTGGTGGGGCCTGTAAAGTGAAAAAAGACTGAAGAGCTACGAAGGTACTTACCTTGATTTTATTGACATAACTAATAGCATGGTTAAATTCAACTGGCCCGCGCTTCTCGATATTTGCTTGCTGGTTACTGTTCCCATTAGATCCTCCCTGAGGACCACTAGGCGTGGGCGTGACGGCGTTGCGCGCTGGAGGAGCGTTCGGAGTAGTCGAATTGTTCTGGACTTGGGAATTCCCACGATGTTGCTGTGTACCCGCTCCGGGGCCATCAAAAGCGGAACCCTGACCGTGACCAGCTCCAAACAAGTTCGGTCCGTTGGTAACAGGCGCACTGAAGGATGCTTCTGGGCTTTCAATGCTGTGCTGCGGTTGTGATTGTTGCCAGTTGCTAGGCCGGTGGTTGAAGAATGGCACATTCGATCCGGACTGCCCATGCCCGCCGTCGCCCTGGCTGGCCCTGCCAGTAATGGACTGGACCGTCGTTCCCATCGGCGTCGTCACGCGTATAGTATTCGGGTCGTTGCCTGCACCGCACTCGATCCTATAGCCGGGCGGGAGGAAAGTGTTGAATCCTTGGATGAGATTTGGGTGCCCCGCGAACAGCTCCGAGACACGGTTAATAACCCCGGGAGTGTCAATGCTAGATCAAAGGTGAGCGGGTTTATACATCATTGCATGTCCAAGTTGAACCTACGTTTGACTCTTGAAATCCTTCATAATGTCCAAGAACTTATTGTACACATCGGGCTGGTCAGCAAACTGCACCTTGACCTGATCCAGATAACTCAGTGCATCCTGTGAAAACAAGGTGTCAGCAAACTGAACCATGAGATAAATGGGAACGAGATAGGGGCTAACGAGCTGTCTCCGAGACCATACGAACTCGTAGCGAGTATCCTCGTGTGGTGACATAGCTATGGGTTGCCGAACAGTGGATGCGAAAGAGTATAGTAAACCAGCGTAGGAAAGGCTGTTCGTGGGGAAATGCCAATAGGCCTAGATGATCCAGGTATGATCAAGGCGAGAGATAAATGCGAAAAAGGACAGATAGTCAAGTGAATGCGCCCACTCATTGGTAGTACACCATCATGACTAACCGTGTACATGGGATGAAAGAAGCCACAGGATAGGAGTCATAGCAAATTTGTGCCCCTCCAAGTGAATATGCCCAACACTTACATTGAGTATAGGCTGTTGGCCTTGTGGCAAAGCACCAGCACCGCCAGGTATCGAGTGGTTACCGGCAGGCATTGCACCACCACTGCCACTACCACCACCACCACCACCACCATTGCCGTTACCGCCAAACGGTATACTCTGAGATGCGCGATTGCCGTCCTGCTGGAGAGGCCCGCCAAATACAGGGCCAGATGCTCCTGATGAGCCTGAACGACCTTGGTTTGTGCCGCCTATAGCCCCGAACATCTGATTCGAAGCATTCTGGGCATTGTGTGGGAGAGCGCGATTCGCCTCGGCCTGTAGCGGGCCACCGAACGAGTTGACCGGACCAGAGGGAGCGCCGAGCGGAATGGGAGGACCCGAGCCTCCATGGGTGGCTAGTAGACCTCCAGGGCTGTGAATAGCACCCGGGAGCCGCGAGGCAACAGGCTGGTGGATCTGAAGTGATGCGGTGTTGCTCTGGTGGGGAGTGCCAGCCGGGTACTGATCGCGGTGGTGTCGCTCGGCAGACTCGCGGTCTCGATGCGAGATGTCGTCGGGATGGGAGTTCATGGCTCTTCCAGGTCGCGAATCTGGTTGATAGAGCGGTTAGCTAACATACTTTGCTCTCTCCGTGGGCGTATCGCCACGCGCATTGGTGGAAATAGGATCCAAAGGCGTGTCAGGAGATCTGGCGATGATGTATTCAGACGAATCAACATCGGAAAGACAAAGGCTGGCGCAGAGACACTTACATTCTCTACATGGAAATCATCTACTCGGAAAAAGAACTAACTCGGAACGCAACGTGAAGAAAGGATAAATGCAAGCTTGGGTCGAAAGAGAAGAGCTGTGGGAGTTCAATCGAGCTGTCGCAGCTTGGGGGAGACCTTCTTTCCGATCTGCGACGCGATAACAGACGGAAAAGCCAGCGGACCGTTTGATTGCGATTCAGTCACATGGCGATAAGGTGACGCTACTAACTCCGAGGTCGCTCTATCCCCTTTTAGCCATAGCAACGCCTGCATCCGTGCTATTCCCGGAGTTTAACCGACGGACTAAGCCTATTACGTTATATGTGTTCCGAAACGGAAGGCCTGTGGCAGCTGTGGCTGAGCGATGTTGGGATCTGATTGGTTGTAATTCTGTTCCAATTACATAATCTTATCTTTGAGCAGCCTCCTATCCATATTCATACCCCAGCCTTACACTAGGAACTACCCCTACAGTTGTACAGCATCTATAAATGCGATAGCAAGCTAGCGCATCATTCCTTTAGAGACTTTTTGCTTCGAAGACTGCTCTACCATAATGAGTTTATCAAGGTCTCGAAAGCATAGGTACTATGGCAGGCTTCTCGATAAAACAGTAGCTGTCATGTTTGAGTTCTCGCACGCCAAGGTCCAAATGATATACATCTATGTCCGCAAAGCAAGGCAACATCGACTTCATCCGAGTAGCACATAGGTAGTTCTAGCGTCAAGTGCAGCCTGTAGCATAAGGATAGCCCTTTCTCAAGCAGCAGCTAGGTGCTTCCTTATTTTAAAACAAAATTTCTTCCCATTCTAGGGGTATTGATTCACAAACGAGTGTAGATTTAAACAAGTGTATTCATTCCTAATAGGAACGCCTATGCGGAATAGTAAAGGTAATAATAATTCAAGGACATTTTTTCTCTGTTAATCTCTCCATCGCACTGCTCGGCTTCTCTTGCTTCTGTTTCCTCGGCATGGTAAAGATCAGCCCAGCCTTTGGGACGCTCTTCAGAGTCGAAAGAATCTTATGACAAAATAGCCTGGGACACGCACAAGTGTTGACTCGTTCTACGGAACTAAGTCAAGTGTGTCAAGCAAGGTGAGAGCAAGAAGTTGCTAAACCTTAAGCTTAACGTAACTTGGGCTGACTACTTATACTCTTCGTAAAGATGAACTGCCGTGGAGCTCACTTCATCGATGACGTTCTATCAGCCTTCGATGCCTCATTTTTCTTTGTCACTTTACAGGACGCAGTAGGCAGTAGGCAGTATGCTTCACATGGAATCATTGGATAGGAACTGACGCAACTATCACAGTGAATCCACAACAGAGATGGGCATCAGAGACATCGGTTGGACGTATAGGCAAATCTCAATGTGACATACCCCTATAATGGAGATATCCTGCATGATGGGACGACTCTTGGGAAGTAAGACAGAAAGTGCCCTGACATTCAGGTAAGAGATAAATGAAGGAGCTAGTCAATAAACTTAAGACTTCTATATATTGTATAATCATTTTACTTGATTTTATATACTTACTGTCACAGTGCGGGTACAGTGGTCCACCGCGACTGTTATCAAAGTGTAATCACATGTAGGCCTAGCTTTCATTGGATTTGTAGTTGCACTCTTCACCAGACTCCCATCCCCTAGAAGGCTACTCAAAATTGACTAGGGATGCTATGTTGGATATATATACACCAATTACTGGTTCATGGATGCCTGTGGCTTCTTCGTTCACCAGTGGATGTGCGAGTGCGTGATCTCTTCACTGTTCTCTATGTAAGTCCTTGAATCAGTCCCACTATCACTAACTGAAGGAGTGTTAATAACATTGGCAAGATCATACACGCTGGGACTAATCTTTATGGAATCGTTATTCTTTGCATAAAAGCCGCTATCCTGGTCGATTGGGTGAGTATTTTCGTCCCAGGGGGCTCGAGAACAGCCTTTTGGTGGGCTAGCATCTTGATCTTGAGTCTCAACACGCTACATTACTTAGCAAATCGGATCATGGTGAACTTCCAGTGCATACCCTTTCAGAAAATATGGGACTTGACTCTACCTGGCGCATGTTATGACTGGACATACGGTACCTTAGCAGCAGCCTCAATCAATGTCTTGTCGGATATAACCCTTTTCATCCTCCCCCAAGCAGCTATTTGGAGACTGAATATGTCGCTGAGAAAGAAGATCAGCACTTCAATTATCTACATGGGGTCTTCTGTCTGCAAATATTCCATTCCTCGTGAGAGAGTTCATTACAAGCGTATTACTAACACTAGAAACTACAGTGATTGCGTGTCGGCCATAATTCGACTTGCATACACAGTCAAATACGTCACTTCCGATGACTCTGTCTATACCGTCAGCTCCATGACCCTCGCAGCTACTGCAGAAATGACGTGTGGTTTTATTGTGTTTGGGCTGCCATACGCGGTTAAAGTGTTTAACAGCGAATCAGTCATCTTCAAACTGCTCACCTCGTTTAGTTCATGGGTCGGCTTGACTACCAGACAGCAAGGTTTATCAAGTGAGGATCAAGAACAGAAATGGTCACAGAAGACACCAGCTCCAAAGCCCAGCAGGGAGTACCTTATGCTCGAGGAAGTTGGTGGTGTTCCTTCGCAAATTCCCAGCCCGAAAGGCTCTTCCACAACCTCTGGTGAATAGGTCGGTTTCTGAAGGCGTGTTGCCCAATAGAAGTATCATCTTTCGTTGCACTCGAATTTGATTGTTAATCGAAGGATATTCTTTTCGTTGTCAACTACTAGAATGCTTTGCAGCTACAGTGTCTGAACAGGCCTTACCTCAGCGTTTACCACAAACCAAATAGTTTAGGTCGTGCTGCCGTCGCATTTATACATTTACACCTTCTTGTGTGAAGTGCCCCCGACACTCCCGCTTCAGGGTTACCCTGATGAGAGTCACGCCGCATGCCCTAGGGAGACTGTGCCGCTAACGCGGATCCCTCCCCTAAGCTGTAAATATAACAACCAACCAATCCTAGTGAGATCTTCCCATGCATGCTACGTATCCCTGGTCTATCGTTCAAATTGATACCGCTCTTCGTGGTTCTCACCGTCGCATCCCAGGTCAACCCGATCTCAAGGAAGAGTATGAACTGGAAATACAATATCGTCTTATATAGTGTTATATACATGATTTACATAAAGCATTCGATTTTATGATTTATTGTACTGTTCAATTATTATTGGTATAAATGTAATATATTACTTTATGTGTTAAATTTCAGGTATTAATATTTTCGTTAGGTACGGCTCATATGGCTGGCATGCTTGGTACACTTGATTGGGGAACGGTACCGACCTCCTATTGGTATAATTCTCAGGCTGTTGGTACGATTCTTCTTTTGTAACTGTTCCAAACTGCTGGGACCATTGAGTAATCGCCCCGTCATAGTTATGAGCTATGTCCCATGTCGATCTACTAGGGTAGTTTCGGTCTTCTCACTCATCTTTTTCGATATCGAGACCACCATCAGCAACGAAAACATCAACGCTCTCTTCCCAAGATGGAACTTTTGGATAGCGCCACGATCGTTGTCAAATCCATCGCGTATACCCTTGGTCTATATGTACGGGCTGTTGAAAATTAATATGCATTTTGATTACAGAGTTACTAATGCGGTGTACCTAGCTCGTGCTTTTTGCCAGTTACCGCCTGACGCTTCATCCCTTGAGCAGCTATCCAGGTCCGGTTGCTGCTAAATTGTCCGATTTGTACAACCTTTATCATGCGACATTGATGAATGAGCACCTGGCTACCTGGCGAAGCCATCAATCATATGGTGGGTTAAGTCCATTATGATCTACTGAAGGTAGTGATATAGACTTACACGAGAGCGCTACAGGCTCAGTGGTGAGACACGGTCCGAACAAGTTGGTGTTCAACTCGCTGGAAGCATTGCAAGGTACGCATATGTGCACCTACGTCTCATAAAGATAGTAATTTAACGTCGCCATAAGATATCTACTACAACGACAGAGTTTCCAAGTCAAATGTATACCTCAATATTTTACAGGCACCCAATGTGCACAGCGTCTTTACCGTAATTGATAAGCGGCAACATAGAATCAAGCGTCGGCTAATTGGTCAGGCTCTGAATGAACGAGGCATGCGACTGTTTGAACCTATCATTCTGGAGCAAGTCGACATTTTCATCCAGCAAATGTCCCAGTCCTGCCAGAGTAACGAGCCGATTAACATGACTCCTCCGTTGAGGTACCTAACACTAGACATTATATGTCTTTTGGCCTTTGGCTTTCCGCTGAATACCCAAGAAATGGCGGAATATCGTTTCGTTTCGGATGGCATAGTTGCTGGGACCTATTTTCAGAACATGAAGCTACAATGTCCCCTTTTAACACAGCTCCGGATGACCGAGGCGTTGCAGTTCTTACGAAATGTACGTGGACGACGAGAGCCATACAGACGCATCGTGAAAATGTTGATCGGTTCTCGTATGGCTGAAGCTTCAGATGCCAAACAAGACCTATATTCTATGGTCGCACATGAACTTGACACCGGAGGACCTGATAACGTGCAAACAAGTGGCTTGTGGGCGGAGGCAATCTTCATATTCGCGGCAGGTTTGTCATGTCCCGTATTGATATCAAACTGTACGTGCTACTGACTGATAAATTCTCCCGCCCCTAGGTGGTGATACCACTGCTACTGTCATAGCTGCCCTGTTCTTTTACCTATCCCGTAACCCAGAATGTTATGCTAAACTAGCCCACGAAATTCGAACGACATTTGAATCCTCTTCCGAAATTCGGAGCGGTCCAAAACTGACGAGTTGTCGATACCTCCGGGCCTGTATTGACGAGGCTTTGCGTATGTCTCCACCGGCACCCGGCACACCATGGCGGGAGCAATCCGAGATGGACAATGCGCCGTTCATAGTAGACGGTCATGTCATACCTCGTGGAACCCATGTTGGGGTGAATGTCTACTCTATTCTTCATAATGAAAAGCATTTCCCAGACCCCTTTATCTACAAACCGGAACGATGGTTAGCGACACTACCCGAGGCACAAACTAAGATAATGCATGATGCGTTCATTCCGTTTTCGGCAGGGCCTCGCATCTGCGCAGGCAAGGCAATGGCATATTTAGAAACCAGTCTGGTTATTGCGAAGACGTTTTGGCACTTTGATTTTGAAAAGGCAGCAGGTAAACCCGGAGAACTTGGCGCTGGAAGTAGTGGTGGTATCTTTGGCAGACACCGAACTAGCGAGTTTCAACTTTACGAAATGATCTCCTCGACTCACGATGGACCTAATCTGTTGTTGAACCCGAGGGTTGGAATTTCAAGGTAAACATATCGTTTAAAGTACCATAGTGGGAAGCATAAGAACCCATCATGATTTTGTTTAGTGTATAATTGTTGTCTCTGGTATAATGTCACACAATGATGCCTAGAATATTTCTGATAATATGGACCAAATTCTAGCATATCGCTTAGCTATATATTCCGGGCCTTTCTTGTCAGGTTTAATCAATATACCAATATCTACTGTGAACTTTGCTTGAGGCCCAGGGTGACCCAGTCCCGTTCACAATCTATGTTCTATATAATGACTTATAATATATTGGCATATCCAGTCACACGTCAGTCGTAGCTTTTACGTCTTTATAGCATAAATGTCCACTGACCCTGCCGCCCTCTACCGTCGAGAAAATAGAGTACCGGGCGTCATTCAGACTGCTTTAACAACTGGATGTTGCACATAGTTCATGTCTTCGTAATATAGAAGTCCCCAAGACTAGAGGCTCTAGGATCCGAAAATGATATAAAGTATAAATAATCACATGGTTTACGAATGTAAAGTACTATTGGTTAGCGAAGTGGTCACATGTTTCATTGATGTAGGATTGGTAGCTCAGCTGTCAGCCACAGCTCTTGGCTAGGTATATAAGGATGGGCTGACTGCACTTCTCGCCATCAATATAGTGCGACAAAGCAAACCGCAATTGATCCATCATATTGATAAATTTCTGACTCGATAACCCGTCATCTAACAATAATGTCGAAGTCGAACACCAGCGTCGACTCTCGCCAAGCCCAGCCGCCGCAAGTGCTATATCATTATACGAACAAAGCAGGCTACGATGGCATCATGGCATCGAAAAGCATCTTCCCATCGACTGTCGACGGCATAAAGAACACGCACTACGGAAAAGGGGTCTACTTCACCCCGCTCTCGCCCGAGGAGATCGGCATGTACAAGGATGGAGCGTACGAGTCCACGCGGCGCATATTCAGCGACGTGACGACCTACTCCGTAGACCACATGCAGTACTACATCGGAGTCCACGTCGACAGGCACTGGCAGCCGTTGGTCGCGCGCGACCCGAAGCTTCGTTACGAGATCAACGATATCTGGCTTGTCCCGGGCGCGGACGCTGCGTTGAACATCAACGCCCAGCTTTTGTACCACGGCACGACCGTGAAACATAGGGCCATTGCGGAGTTGGGGGCACGAGACACGGCGGCTCGCGACTACGCCTTTCAGCTGAATAAACAGCATAATGCCCCCGAGCAGCAAGAGCAGAAGTGGCAACGCCCGAAGCCGAGCGAGTTTATATTCATTGGAGGGCATACGGTTAGGAGACAGGCGGGCCAAGACGACGACTTCCTACACCAGGAGGGGTACACTCCAAACTAGTACCAGCTGATGATTGTATTGACCTCGGTAGACTTTCTTTATTTACGTGAGATCTTGTCTGAGACTCTAGTATGATGTTTATGGCGTAGATATTGTAGGCTCTGCAGGACATTTACCATCAACCTATTTTCGGGTTACTGATGAATCCTTCTCAAACATGATGGCGGCTTCAATGGTATTGAGTTGCACGAATTGCCTTTGAGATGCAGTATATCAGTACATCATGTCGAACATTGGTTTGACTTGGTTCACAATAATCGTGACGCTCTGGCACTTTCGTATGCGAAGTCTCCATGGACTTCTATCCACAGCAAATGGCAAATAGGATACGACGCTGGGTGGCTCTAGTGAAGTATGGCTTCCTCCTGATGCCACTCCAATATGAACCAGGTCTAGGGTGTGACAGACTGCGCTCTCCTCATAAGTAGTCTTAACATAATTCCTGATTACGCATAGTTCCGGACGCCTTTCACAATCCACACCTCCCCATTACCAACTCGACTGGCAATGCTGTCTACTTCTATCTCGTCGGGTTGGATCTAATACTCATCAGTATTTAGTACTTCGCCTAAACATCAAGGTAACCTACCACTTTAACACCGTCCTTCATCTCCCACCAGATGTCTCTGTCCCCATACAGCGGCTTCACCTTCTCCCCCTCTTGCCACGGGCTCGCGGGGACGACATGCGCCTCGACGAACCGCTGCAGATTCCGCTGTGCCCTATCCTGCCCATCCTCGCCCTCGTACGCGTTCGCGCCGAAGGTATCGTATTCCCTAGGGTCCTCCCACGGCTTGCGCGGCAGCTTCTCGACGGCGGAGTTCAGCGGCGCGAGCACGGTGCTGTTCTTGGACGAGTCGTCGAGGCGGCCCGATATGGAGGCGACGTCGCGCGTGAAGCCCGCAAAGATGTTGATGCTGCGATCGCGGCCCATCACGTCGGATATCAGCACGCCGCCTTGCGCGGGCGGCGCCTGCGGTGGTTTGCCGTCGCTGGGCGGCGAGGGCGGGAGCGCTGGGCCGACGGGGTCCATGATAAGGGGCGTCTGGTCGTGGGAGTTGGGACGGATGCCGTCGTATGGGATGACTAGTTGGGCGATCACTGTCGCTGCAAATATTTGGGTGCAATATAATGCTGAAAGCCTCATTTTGTGAAAGAGAGTGATGAGGCCTCAAAGCAGGTTGTAGATGTGAAGCTGGAAGTGTCTGATGTGGCAAGCGGCTGCAGCTGACGAGATTGTGTTGGGCGGGCACCGGGATGACATCACCGACTCCCGCCAACCCTCACAGGTCATCCCACCTTCGAACCACCCCCTGCCACCATAACGATCTCTTATCGTCTTATGCATTCATCCATGTAACCTATTTTATAATAAAGTCAAAGAACGGCCCTCGGAAGTACAGGTGACTATATAAAACAAAGGATTGCCTTTTAAGTCGTTTAAAGTCGACTATACCAACTATGTAATGGTATGAATGAAAGAACTCCGAGTTGCTTTAATGTCCATATGTTATCGACCCCTTAGTGATTTACCTCTCCTATAAACTATTTCGCCAAACTTTGTCATATGAGGCATTAATAGTCTCAAAATTGTTAAAGTAGCTTTTGGGAAACGTAACAAGAGGGCAAATATATGAAAATAATTATCTCAACGTGAAAACATAGGAGAAATAGTCACAGAGAACAGTCTAATATTATACTTAGCTTTAAGAGCCTTCAGGTTTTTAATGGGAGTTTACAGTGTGAATATTTGAAACCTAGTTACTTAGCAGTAAACTGTCACAATAATAAAGATCTTTTAAGTAACTAGAAGATCTTTCGGATCTTAGACCTTTACATAATTTTACTAGAGTGATCACAGCAGCACCTAAATGATCATTGCACACACTGTATGTCACGAGGTGAACGTATGAGGTGGCAAACAACACAGTTATTGCACGAAGAACTAACTAAAGGGTTGTTTTTCGAACAACCTCTATATACATGATCCTAACAAAGGATCCTAACACTGTAACTGTGATATAAACGTACTACCTATGTATAGTTCACACCCGAAGTCAAAACACGATAGGGAATCTCAGGAGCCTAGCACCATAGAACAAGTCAAGAGCCAAGTCGCAAGATAGCGACCAATGCCTAGACATTGACAGATTCTCAACATGTTCACTATATGGTCAAACAGACTAGGCCTTGTATCCCAACCAGTAAACTCCGACACTAATTAAGTGAGCAGGGCGGTAATGTAGACGACATCGGAGCTGAAATGATGGAACTAGTAGTTGTGTATGGAGGTTAGATGGATATGGCTGCTTGCACTCAAATAGACTAATTGCTGCCAGTCCAATAATTCATAATAACAACAGGCCGTTGGCTATAACGAAGAAACCCAGTCGTAACTTGCTCTTTGCTGACTCCAGTGAACCAATTAAAAAGATTCCGCACCACGTCATCAACATACATATTTATATTCATGATGTGTTAGAGGTAATAGAAAAGGTGCTATAATAAATGAAGCCACCAAAACTGTTAAAAATGTTACCCGATTAGTACTAACCTTAAGATACCATCCTAACTAGGCAGTCCAGCTGCTACATATTCCTACCTGATTTTCGAGATACCCATAGACCTCTCATTATTAAAATTATAGCTTAGTATATGTACGATTTCCGCCTGAGAAAATCCTGGGAAACCAATCTTGGAACTGTATAAGTCGTGCCTCGTATACATATGTAGGTTGCTGACAACCCTTGCACGCTCTAGTTGCACTGAGCCTCTCCCCACTTCCAAGTGAAAGAGAGAACCCCCGCCCGAATTAGGACTTAATAAATACTGGTTTTAGCATCATGATTCTACACTTTGATAAGTAAGTTTACACCTTTCTATTAGGACTTTGTTATTGATCACTATGCCTGCCACCGCGTCAGAATTGGAAGCCACGCTAATAGCTTGGTCTGATTGCATCAACAAGAGCAAATGGGACGAGCTGCCTAACCACATATATTCGAAATATGTGCAGAATGGCCAGGAGTACACACCTGAGTCCTTCACCGAGCATGCCAAGAAGGCGATGGGCGCTCTAGGCGAGGACGTCCTCCTCAACAACGATCTTATAATGGTCGACGAGCGTGCCCAGGTCGCCGCATACAACATGTGGTTCAAATTCAAGCATGCCACTCCTTTCTTGGGTTTTGAGCCGACGGGTCGAGAAATCTTCTTGGTGGAACATCGTTTCATTTGGTTCACTGACAGCAAACTGTCGAAGAGTTTGTTCGTCATAAACTTTGATGACATGCGCAATCAGATAACAAAACCCGATGCCGCAAATGCCCCCGTCCTCATAGGCACGGCGCCGGTCCCTGCTGGTAATACGTTGTCGCGGGAGAAATTGGAGGAGACATACCGAGCCTACATTGACTCCATCAATAAGCACCGTACAGAGGCAAATCTGGGCGAATACGTCCATGAATCCGAGGTGGTGGTCAACAATGAAGCCTTGACTCTGGCGGGGTACCGCCGTGCCTTCGAATCCTACGCGGTGTTCATTCAAGATCTCCGAATTCACATTCATACCCTGATAGTGGATGAAAAGTCTCAGCGTGTTGCGGCGCGGCTGGAGATCACAGGGACCCCGACCAAGGAGATCCTGGGCCTGGTGCCCGATGGCCATCCCGTTCGACTCTATGAGCACGCCACCTACCAATTCCTAGACGGCAAAATCAAGAAAGTGTGGGCTACGCAGGACCTTGAAGAAGCAAGACAGCAACAGAAATCCTCCAAATAACTAGACAAGGTATGTGGCCAAGTGACTAGGTGGTTGACTTTGTTGTTTAACGTGTACTGATGCATACACTAACATCTTCCTACAAGTCAGATTGTCAGCATAGTTAGGGTAGCATGACATGACTTTAATCTATCGCTTTAATAGTCAAAACCAGAATCATATGCTAAGGCTATCCAATCTAGATTAGCACTGTAGCCATTGTGGCTGTCAGTATGAGAGTAAGTCATATGGATCATAGCAACTTGTTGAGTGCGAAGCGAAGCTCTTGTATGTGCACAGGAGACCGCCGTATATAGGCATGTAGTGATGCACTTTAGCTCAATTACTTTATCTCAACAGTGAAATCATAGCATCAGATCATAATAGGTTATATTCCCCAGTAGCTTATATTGAAGACTCAGTAGTACGAATCTGCTTATTTTGGCTCACGGTGGACTACAATCATTGATCACGAATATATAATTGACACTGGCGTCAAGAAGTGAGGGTAATGACGATTAACAATTCGTTGTTGTGTGTATCTCACTTTGTCAATATTAAGTCGCAGGCCTACCACTCACACATTTAATTGGTTTGAATATCCTACCGAAACGACTTCTTTGTCAAAGTTAGATTTAGTTCAAACAAAAATTGACAACTCGTAGTAAATTCTCTTTATTACGAGTTCACACAATCGCATTATAACGGTTTGAATGATCTCTTTATGGTAACTTCACAAAAGACTTGTTCATGGTCAATGCTACCCTTGAATCTCGTATAAATACATCATCAAGCGTGCTGCATCATCTATTGAGCCAAGACAACCCCCAGCAAGCACGCACAAACACAACACAAACCTTAGTCGTTTATCAAGTTGTCTTCACCTCTTGAGAAGTTCTTTGGGGCTCCGTCCCAAATCATCGGAAAGATGACTCCCCCTCATGAGTCTTTGCTTGACGGGTTGGTGCGCGTAATCCAGTTCTTTTGGTTTCTTTGGTGGCCGTTCGAAATCGTCGGAAATATAGCTGCGGTCATCGGTACCATGGTCCTATTCATCATTTTTGTTATCTTGATTATGTTCATAAAATCATTTTTGGGCTACAACCAAGGTGAATACGGAGGAAGAGTCTGGACCATCTCGTGTCTTCTCTCGATAATTACAATCTACTTGTTGCTTGAAGACATAGAATATTCCTTGATCACATTCTATACTGGTTATTTACTTGGGTTTTTTGACCCTTCCTCGACATGGAAAACAAAGGCACAGGCGCTAGCTGAGGCCAGGGTAAAGACCAAAGGACCAACAGCGGCAGTACCTATACGACTAGGCTACACACGGTCGCCTAGGGATTTTAGAATCGTCAAAGGTAACTACTTTGGTCATAAGCTATGGCCGGTGGTTCGTCAAAGATGCACCTCCGACTGGATGGCAAACAAGATCACAGGCATGCTCATTGGAAATAGCGAAAACGTCCTCCTTCACGCAGTACGTCATCCGAACTATCTGAACGACTTAATCACTGAAACGATTGATGCATTTGATGAATGGTTGCAAAGTATCCAACAAACAGGCTTTATCCTGCCCGAATACAACTAGGCTGATAGCACATTTGTGAGCCTTTGGAAATGAAAGGAAAGCCCTATGGATTTTGGATCGGTAAGCCAACCCAAATATTACCTACGTCTAGTAGGCCTATGAAAAGTAAAACCCAGAGACAAGAGACGTCGAAAAGTTTTGTTTATTGTTTAGGTAAGTTTAGTTGTTTCAAGATAGCGCTATAAATCCTCATGTTTCTAATATCTTGTCTTAATAAATGATAATGTGATACTGTATACAAAAATGTGTTTAGACCTAGATTCCTTGTTAGTTTTTTTTCTAAGAGGCTGCGTATCACAGTTGATGTTTGTGTAGATTGCCATTTGAGTACTGCTGTGGCCACAACCGGTCAATTAAGTGTTGTAACTTTCTACGTGATCCCCTGGAGGGCGAGAAGACCTCTCTCAAATACTAAGTGCTCGGAAACACTATTTAGCCCAGCTCCATAGTAAAGGGGTAACTAACAACTACATTTATCGTAAAACTACGCCTCACTGGTCAATATGGGACATAGTAATGAGGATCATAGTAGCTTGATTAGTGCAAGGTGATGCCATGCCCTCTTTATATAAACAGTTAGATACAGGCGGTAACCATACGTAGGCCAGTACCCCTATCAGTCCTATTGCGCCTCACTAGAAGTCATAACGACCATACCATATAAATATTTGAAATATAGCGTAAGATGTAAAATGATAATGTTCCATCGGCGAAGACATGTCTACAGGTGATAGGCAAACCGCAGCTAGTATGCGAGAGTTACTGTTCTAGCAATGCCTCGTCTCAGAGTTATTACGTAAGGTTATCTGCATAGTCACTGCCCTAGTTGAACTTGATCGACTGAAGGGTACCATGGTTACAGTATCACAGCTATAGGATTCTAGCTACCAGACAGCTTATGTAAAAGACTCATACACGTAGTGTTAAATTTGAGCTAGCTTACGATGGGTCTACAAGGAACTGTACTTCCACCTAAACTAAGGAATTTTTCCACGAATGATCTTGCGCTCTGATGGGATGATCATTTCTAGAAGAGGGCAAGCCCGGTCTTTATTTCTTCTCGTCCTAGCAAGCTTCTCCTTTATTTGCTCTTCCATCATAACGACGGGATAAGTTAGTATACTACATGCATTATACAAAAGCCTTCAATCAGATAATTAAGGAGACTTGGTTTGTGCGTCTTTAGGAATGGCAGGCCCCTCCTAGACCGCTCCTATTTCATGCTCATCTTCAAGACATAGATACTCTCACTAGGATGAAAGAGCTAAGTTACTTTCACTGGCGTTGTGCTCTTGGCTTGTTGATCTGAGGGTTATCTAGGCTCACACCTCAGGCGGCAAGATTTGATATGCCAGAAAACCTTAGGTCAGAGATCTCATAATATCCATAGTAGGCAAGTCTCTACTTATCTCATAATGAATATTTCGAAAATATCAAATCTAGTAACATGAATGGTGTTTTCCTGGTTCTCCTAACCTCTGTAGGTATTTGAGAGTTTGTTCATCACAAGTACATGATATGGGAAGGTTGTGAGTTGATATTGTAGTATACGTGAGAGAAAATTATAATGGCAGAGACAACAGGCTACCAACTGTTACCCATGAAACCCACTTTGGTCATCCAATCCATCATCTGCTGTGTTGCAATTGGTCAGGTGGGCAGGGCTGTGCCGCGTGAGAAGTAATACACGCCTCTAGCCAAGATGTCGAACTTGACAGACAGTGGGATAACAATTTAATATGGCAATTACCGGTATCAAACACTATCCATATCAGGTACTGAAGGACCAGTTCAATGATGCTTGCACCAATGGCACACTCGACGATGTCAAGATACTGGTGAACCAGTGGCGGAACATGCTCCAGTCCTCACCACCAGACCATGACCCCCTCAGCTCCCTAGAGCCCACCTTACACCATGCCATCCGGGAGGACCGTGCCGATATCGTGGCCTACTTCCTCGACCAAGGTCTGCAGATGAGTCGCCAAGCGGCCTGGGAGGCGATCGCAAGCAAAGCATCCCCGTCCATGTGGCAGGTCTTCCTCGACCACGGGCTGGATATCAACGATCGACTCGACGACGGCCTATGCGGGCCCCCCCCCCTCCTTATCGTCTGTTCACCAACTGCCCGTCATTCTACTCATCTCGACCCTCTTGCTAACAGATAACCGCAGCCACGTCCTCCAAGACGAGAAACCAAGTCCGCTGGTTCCTCGCGCACGGCGCAAACCCCAACGCCGAGTCCCGCCACGGCCTCAGCCCCTTCCTACGCGCCGTAGGGGCAGACCCCGCTAGTTAGCCCCTCTCCCCCACAATCCAGCTCCTCCTCGCCGCCGCCGCCGGCGCATCCCCAACCATCGCGGTGCCCTTCGTGTGCTCGGCCCCCCGCACGCGACGACGGCGCGCAAAGCGCCTGGCGATGCTGCGGTGCGTGCTGGACGCGGGCGCGGACCCGGACGCACCCAAGTGGGCGCACAACCGCCGCGGGTACGCGGGCGACTTCGACTGGGGGTCCGGGCTGCTGAACCTGGCGCTGTCGTACGGGGCTGAGGGGGTTGGCGGGGGGAGCTGCTCCGGAGGGGCGCGAGGACGGATGTACGCACGTGCAATATCCTGTCGCGGGGGGGGAGACGGCGTTGGAGGTTGCGAGGCGGTTCGCGCCGGGGTTGGTTGGGTTGTTGGAGGAGTGTAGGAGGAGGCGGGAAAGGAGGTGCGCTGGGAGATTAGATGCCACCAGAGATGGTTACCAGAATTCCAGAGATATTGTCAAGTTGCATGAATTCTACGTAGAGGATTTACCAGCAATAGAAGTGCTTCAAGATATCCCCTTTTCTTAGCCTAATTATAAATTCTCTTGGTACCTATGATGAGAAGAGACTCTTGCCGTCGGTCACATCTTCCAACTGTGATGGTAACGGCACCCAAGATATTAATGTGTAGCCAATGTTAGTGACTTATGAGGGTTGGGCACCCTTAGTTTCTTCTAACGACGAAACATCGATTCATTTTAGTTAAGAGTAGATCTCGTAACTAGATAAAGGATGAGAACGAGTTTCGAATCTTTAAGGGCGGCCTAACATTAACTTCAAAGGAGATAAGAGTGACACACTTTACGTGCTGCTTTCTTATCCTCGTATTGTTGAGTTATATTGTTGAGTTAGATTGTCTCGTGAAAGATGGCTTTCATCACGACCTGTTCTATTTAGATATACCTTCAGGTTCCAATCAGCAGGAGACTTAGAAGACAACACTAGACAACCACTGAAGCTCAAATATTTGAAACAGATCGCAGATACCATGGATTTCATGAATTGAGAGATAGGGGTTGTCTATTTAGACATGAGGTCAACCAGCTGTTAATTGATCCGACAATTGACCAGTTCAACATCTTATACTTCAATATTGTTCAAATTGTCAGGGTCGCTAGATACGTCACATGTTTTAAAAATTAAGATCTCATTCATTATTTTTGTCTTATAGAGGGCTGGATGCCTATAGTTGCTTAAGGTTGACAGGTTGTGTCCAAGTCCAAGTCTTAAGGCTGCGGTAACACCGCGCGACTGCTGAGAAATGGTTGCGCTATGGCCTCTTTAACTACCTAAGTAGGTATTAATCATGCACTCTCACTGCAATACTCGTTATATGCAATTCCAAACACGATTGATACTTTATTTCAATAAATCTTAAATGCAATTCCAAATTCATAGGTATATTGTATTAGTACTCGCAGGAATCTATCAATATATATTTATGAGTCGCTGTGAAGGCCCGTCGTGGAAGCGGGCGAAGCTGCCCTAGATAGACATAGCGACGGTGTAAATGTAAAGTCGACCTAGGTGTGCAACTAGGTATAAACAAGTTGCACGAACTCCAATTCGACGAATCAGGTAATAAAGCGTTGAGCTTGGTCCAAGTCAGAGAGGCTCGATCCGGCTTTTCACATGCCAATGGAGGGCTCGCATCCAAAGCAGAGGGCAACCCCTAATCATCGAGGGATTGTCAGCGGCCTGGCGGCTCAGGAGTCGGATCAGCTGTTATTATGTAGTTCGATAATACTGGGGTATCCAAAGGGATCATCTGACATGACAGGCGAGTCTTTGTCTATTTTGTACCTATGTATGTATGTTGACCGGGGCTAATGAAAATCGATCACATGTTACTCGTAATGCGCACACACACACACGTATGTACGTCCACAACGAATTGTCCGTCCCTCCGCCAATGCCATCAATTGAATCTGTTCTGTACTAGCACAGTAAACGAAATGGATGACGGTTTCCTGTACTCCGTAATTAAAAATAATTCTCCGGCAGTCGATCAGTCAACCCCGTGGGCAGGCGTGACAGAAAGCGGGTTAAAAAGCTAAAGAAAGATGTATTAGGAACTTGCCTAGCTCGTGACTGTGGGGAAGAAAGGGGGGGGAGGGGGGGGTCTGGAATGGGGGAAAAAGGTTCAGAACCGGCGACTTTGCCGCTTGTGAGCCTTGGGCGCGGTGGAGGCAGTGGGAAGAAGACCTGCCTCGGCATGGTGGCCGAAGTGCGCCGGCTATTCGGACTAGCTGCTGGGTGACATCATACATGTAACTCGGCCAAAGAATAGTGCGAGACCTGCATGCGTTGCCCTCGCCTCTGGGGATATACATATGTATGTAGTTCTTTGGCTGCCACTCGGGTACAGACAACCATGATTCTAGACTAAAAATAATAGACCAGAACACGTGAGTCATTGGCTCTTTTTATCCCCATTTGGATGAGACGAAAGGCATGGTATTTTATTTATTCATTGTAACATTATCTATCTGCTGTTAGAGCTTTATCAGTATTGCTATATACATATCAATCTGTACATGTACCGTCAGTGCTTAACAAGGTCCACTGAAAATACAGGTACCCAGCTACATACACAGCGGACCCCTGTCATTGCCCCAGATCGACCTCGGCTTAGTCCAACGAGCACGAATCAGCGACGAATCAGCGTGTCAGCAATTGAAAGCGAAGCAACTGGCAACCACCTAGCCTAGGCAGGCCGAGAGCTTGCACCGACCGAATATCAATCCCCAAATATCAATCCCCAACTGGCAATCCCCCACTGTCCCCAATTCCTCTCTCACATTCCTCGCCGCATTCTCTCAAGCGCTCTTCATCTCATCCGTCCCTTTCCCTATATACTCTTTCTTTATCAGCAATTTCACCAGCAATTGGAAGTGGCAGTACTGTGTATTCATTATCGTCCGTCCGTCAAAATGGCCCCGAGAGTTATCGTTGTTGGCGGTGGCTGTAAGCTTCAATTCCCCCCTCCCCGCTCAGTCTTATTTATCGTACGTACGTACGTGCGTCACTGCGACAACCAGCTGACCGTTATATGTAGTGTCCGGCCTGAGTGCTGCGCACACCATCTACCTGGCTGGTGGCAATGTTGTAGTCCTCGACAAGCAAGGTAGGAGTGAATATCTTGAATGTCGAAGACGGCGAAACTAATTCGGTCATCTCAGGTTTCTTTGGAGGAAACTCAACTAAGGCCACATCCGGAATCAACGGCGCTTTAACGCAGACGCAGGTCGAGCTCGGCATTAAGGACAGTGTAAAGCAGTTTTACGATGACACCCTTAAGTCTGCACGAGATAAGGCGCGGCCGGATCTCATTAAGGTCCTCACTTACAAATCAGCCGGTGCCGTTGAGTGGCTACAAGAAGTCTTCAACTTAGATTTGACGCTGGTTTCGCGACTTGGGTAAGCCTAACTAACCTCGCCACAATACACACTACAATTCAACTAACAACTTTCAAAGTGGACACTCGCAGCCCAGGACACACAGAGGCCACGATGCAAAATTCCCCGGTATGGCTATCACTTACGCGCTCATGCAACGGTTAGAAGATCTCGCCGAGAACGAACCCGAACGAGTTCAGATCATCAAGAGGGCCCGCGTGACCGGCCTCAACAAGGAGGGTAACAAGGTTACTGGAGTTTCATATGAGGCTAGTGGCGAGCCCAGTACCCTCGAAGGTCCCGTCGTTCTAGCTACCGGTGGATATGCTGCCGACTTCGGTGACCACTCGCTATTAAAGGAACACAGACCAGACACTTTTGGTCTTGCCACCACGAACGGTGCGCATGCCACCGGTGATGGTCAGAAGATGGTTATGGCCATCGGTGGAAACGGAATTGACATGGACAAGGTCCAGGTCCATCCTACAGGCCTCGTAGATCCCAAGGACCCCGGGTCGAAATGGAAGTTTTTGGCCGCCGAGGCCTTACGTGGTGAGGGTGGTCTCCTGCTCAATGCCGACGGTGACAGATTCTGCGATGAGCTGGGCCACAGAGATTACGTCTCCGGCATGATGTGGAAGGAGAAGGAGAATGGCAAGTTCCCCATCCGCCTGATCCTGAATTCCAAGGCATCCAACACCTTAGATTTCCACACCCGCCACTACTCCGGCCGTGGGTTGATGAAGAAGATGAGTGGTAAGCAGCTAGCCAAGGAGATCGGCTGCACGCCTGAGCACCTGCAAAAGACTTTCACTACTTACAATGCTATCGCGGACGGCAAGCAAAAGGATCCGTGGGGCAAGAAGTTCTTCCATAACGGGCCCCTTGACGTCAACGACGATTTCCATGTCTCGCTGATGGAGCCCGTGCTTCACTTCACCATGGGCGGTATCGAGATCAACGACAAGGCTCAGGTCCTGAACAAGGAACAGAAGCCCTTCGAGGGTCTCTACGCTTGTGGTGAGCTGGCCGGTGGTGTCCACGGTGCCAACCGACTGGGTGGCTCCTCGCTGCTAGGCTGTGTGGTTTACGGTCGTGTAGCCGGCGACTCAGCAAGCAATTATCTGTTCCAGCAGGCACTCAAAGGGTCTACGGGAGCTGCTCAGCGTCTAGGCCAGATCTCGCTGCACATAGACCCCTCTCAGCCGGGCAAGGTCTCCGTCGAGTGGGGCAACGGCGGTTCCGGCTCCGGTTCAGGCTCCGCGCCACCAGCGGGCCAGAAGACGAGCGCGGCGGGCCCGACGCCCGCGGGCGACGGAGGCAATTCTTCGCAGGCGGCGGCGGCGGCGAAACCACAGGAGGCCAAGAAGTTCGCGGTGCCGGAGAAGGAGATCTCGATGGAGGAGGTGGCGAAGCACAACAGCAAGGGCGACCTGTGGGTGGTGGTCAAGGGCGTGGTGATGGACCTGACGAACTGGCTCGAGGAGCACCCGGGCGGGCCGCAGGCCATCATGAACTTCATGGGCCGCGACGCCACCGAGGAGTTCGAGATGCTGCACGATGACGAGGTCATCCCCAAGTACGCGCCCCAGCAGGTCATTGGGCGGGTTAAGGGCGAGGAGGTCACGCTTGAGCTTTAAGTCTGGTGGACTCTGGACTCTGAGGGATGGGTTTTGTTGTTGGGGTAGGGGGAAAGTGAGTGAGTGAGGGAGGGAGTGAGGGGCAGGCGCTTAGGGGTGGTCTATACCATTCACTGCTTTTAAAGGGGGGGAGGGGGGAAGAGGTGGAGGGCGCATTGCGATTCTCCTCCGCGCCGCCTCGCGTCATGTGAGAGCCACCAGCACCAGCACCAGCACCAGCACAGTTGGTGAGTGGGACGGCCAGTTGAAAATTAGCTTGGTTAGTTAGGCGCATCGTCTTTGGATCGCGCTGGACTTGACGTTTACGTTTACGTACTTGTATGGATAGGTAGTATCTTTTTGTGCTTGCTATTTTTTTTGTACGAGGGATGCATCGATATAGCCTTTTTTATATTATTTTGTGTTTATTTATGTTATGTTAAATGTGTCCGACAGTGTTATTTGTGTGAGGTGAGGTGAGGTAAAGGAGTCCCTGTGTTTGGGTGTATGGTGGATGTTTATTGTGCTTGTGTTTATGATGTATGTCTGGATGTTGATGGTGTGTGTGGTGAGTTATAGTGTGTGGACATGCTAGTAACTGCTTGCATTTCTACCTATGTCCCTACGTATTTACATCTATATATATATATCCTACCAAACCCGCCTATGCAGGAACCCGCGGTGACCCTATTTACATACATACATACATATATACACATACAGACAAGGTTGGGGACTTGTCGTCCACGATACAGAGTCTGTTACTATATATATGTATGTATGTATGTACGTATGTATGCGTCTACCCGCCGTCCACCCGCTGCACTGTAAGTCTGTTGCCAACCCGCTGTCAACCTTCGCCCTACCCTCCTCCTCTCAGCGCCCCAGACGACGGTCCGGGCCATATGGAAACACCTGTAGACAAGCATACGGGCGCGGGCGTAGGTAAAGTCGTTGACGGGTTTCACGGGCCCTGCGTCTGCGGCCTGCCTCACCGAGCTGGGATCCGGGATCTGAGATCGGCTTGTTATATAGAGGGAGGGGGAGAGGGATGGAGACGGGGTGGGTAAGGGGAAGGAGGAAGAGGAAGGGTAAGGGAATATAGGAGACGGCGAGACTCTTACGGACGTAATGGGGGATGAGGCTCGTGTGCTTACGGACTCTGGACTCGGTGGGTAGGCAGGTCATCAGCCTCGTGGCATGCTGCTGTGCGAGGGAGAAAGACTCGGACATGAAGGGTAGGTAGCTGGACCGAGGGCATGGTAACCCGGGCACGAGGCGTCTGTGTGCGGCGGTCGAGAGCTTGCAGAGCCGCGTGCGTGCGTACGTACGTATGTACAGGGCCACGGCATATAGGGAGGGAGAGTGCAGATCTGGTGTTACGTGACAGTCTCGTGGCTGGTTGGGAGTAGATGCTGGGTTGCTGAAATTGGGTATACTGAGTTATTTTTGGGTTTTGGTAGGCGATATGTAGACGGAACTAGGTACTGGACTGGGTGTGTGGTGGGAGTTGGGATAGTTGCAATGTGTTGATGGGGATTTTTGGTCACTTGTTACGGCTTACATGTATTGGAATGCAGATAGGGGCATAGTATACATACTGTTTAGAAAGATATCCGAATTACTACCTAGGTGATGATATATAGCCATAGCACGTTCTCTCACATAGCACCGCCAAGGACCTTCTGGTTCCCGTAACATGGTACGAAACTATACATAGAATATTTCCTACCTTTCAGGGTCACACATACCTACCCGTACTGCCTCGCGGGATAAAGCTCATATATCGGTAGGGCTGACCATATCACATATCTTCTAGAAAACAAACTGCCGTTGACCTACGGTGACTCGTGACGCGATGCCGGTATCCTCCCCAGTATGTATGTCTAGCATCGCATCGTAACACCCGACGTGGCTTAACGGGTCTTGCGTGGAGGCAATCTTCATACACGGCCGTAAGAATGTATTCTAGCGTCCCTCAGTTGCCTATGTAGCGTCCTCGGGAATTTCCACGTGGGTTACATTTCGTGGTTGTAACTGTAGAGGATAGAGCATTTCGTCGGTTACCCTATTGATGTCAGTTTCTGGCCATGTGGAGATGGAAGTTATGTTACTTATGACATAGGTAGGTATTACTATAGTTTCATCAGATCGGCCTCCTGTCCGCTTCTCTGGGCATCGAGGGAGATGGCAACCTAAGGCTTCGGGTACTCTCTGCCACCTCATACTTCCTAGCCGTGAACCAGTAACGTAGATGAACTCCTAGCGGAATCTTAGGAGTCGGGGAGGCGGTCGTCCCAAATCTCACCCGTGATGAACGACTAACTTGTTTGTCAGCTCGCTTGCTGGAAACAAGGGCCGGCAACGGATCAGTCGTCGCAGTCCCTGGACAGAGACCTCCGTTAGGCTGGCGGCGAGTACCTATTGTTCTCAATGGTCCCTCCTGTCTACTATCCTACCTATATCATAGATATTAGCTATACTTAGTGATGTTTGGAACGCACACATGATTAATATAGACAATGATATCATCCTATCAATTGTGCTATACAGCTTCTCGGAAGGGAACCGGCCTCGGAAAGGATTGGAAACCTCTGAGGTCTGCACCGTAATGATCGGTGTAGGCGTCTACCTGGGCCATCCCAAGTACCGAGATAATTACCACGGCTTGTTAGGCATCCGGGCTGTCGAGCGGGATCCTGATGGCTGGCAGGAGGAAGCACAGTAAGCCGTTCACCGAGCTGCCTCAAATAGGTTATCGGGCACCCTTGCAACAATCCTCCAGCGGCTGATCGGCTTCGGGGTTTTAGTAAGGCGTCAATCAACGTTGAGAGTTCGAGTATCTCGTTTTCCTGATCCGTATGTCCTAACCGACGGGACCCCCACGGTTCTCTATCGGAGTTAAGGATATTCCAAAATCAGATTCAGTAATTTTTTAATATGAGCAAGTTGGTGGATGGTATATAGGAAGCAGAGATATCACAAAGGGGGCCAATCAGAGTCTCTGTCTCCCCAGGGGGACGCCGACATCTGCATTGTGCTTTTCGTACAGTGTTCGTGCCGGGTCACACCGGAAACCATGCAAGGTCTATTTAAAGTTTCAGGGACCTCTGGATCGTACTCTGTAGAAGGGTTCTCAGGATGCAGATGCACCTATGATGACTTGATGCTGGACTTTGGAAAAACTCATCTGAAACTACACTTTAAATTAAGGTTATGTTTAGACCTGGGAGATTCTATAGAGTCCTACTATGTAGATAAACTTACTAGTCCCGATGATCCTCGTTAGCATCTTAACTCTTCTCACGACCAATATATTCAACGTCAGTAGCCTAAGTCTTACGTAAAAGGAAGATACGCATTACAGATAGTGAACAAGTTTGTTGGCGATCAACAGTCCTGGGGCGGTAGTAATAAGTTCCAACCGCAGGTGAAGTGTGATCACGCATAGTCTACGAGTCAACTACCTAGACACAGCTTGCCGATTCTCTCGAGAACGACACGCGAGCGGAGACGTAGCCAAGAGGTCTGTGTGCTAAGTCGCCTACCCATAAAAACAAGAATCGGCATGCCTTACTTCATACTATGTATGTAAAGGGATATGGAGTCGACGAGACGGCAGGCATCGGCTCTTAGGATATGGCTTGATATCGCTCCCGTGGACTTATCAGCAGACTGTCGGCTGGGCGCAAACATGAAATATCCTCTACCTTATAGGCTATCCAGCACCCGGCCAAAAGGGTGAGACCTGTCTGCCTGTTAGTTTTCTGCGCCCTTGCGGCGCGAAGGATAGTGGTTGCATAATGACGGGCATCGTTGGTCTGCTCTGGCACTGGGATGCTGACCCTAGCTCGTGATGAACCTCGGAGATGCAGAGGGCGATTGCCTTCCGCGCCTCTTCGGGGCTAGGATCATGGATTCTGAGTGGTTGGACACCAGGGATGGCAGTCTCGCTATCAGGCCATTCCATAGGACCATCGAGCGTCAGTCAGCTTTGACCTTTCATCAATACAAGGCACGAGGGAAAGCGCCACATTGTTTTTATGAGGCAGGCGAGGGTGACGTGAGAAGAACTACCTAGAACTCGGAGATGCATGATCCTGCTTGTGTGACTGGCTGCTGTGTGTGTCCCGAAGCGGGACGCTGAGGAAGACAATCTCGAAAATCGGTATGAGATATAACGGCATAGTCAGAAGCAAACCACGAAAATATTTGTAAATTAATTTGTTTGTGCGGTAATCCTCTCTGCTGATTCCTTCAGTTATGACTTGCATATGTAGTTACCACTCCTGGCCTTACCGCTTCTGCGCCAACATGTGTATAACTAGCTGAATCATGCTGTGGTTAGTCAGGCTCAGCCCGTGGTTGGCTGGCGATGATGACAGCCTCAGCTGCAATAAAGAACAATCTTGTAAAGGAAACAATATGTAGTTACGAAATACGAAGACCTGCTAGAGAGCCTTATTCCGAGTGACCTACCTATTTATATGAGTTGGGTGCCGGTGTTTGCCGTTAAAAGAGGCCATACCGGCACATTAATCCGAGTCCCGACTTACAGTAGAAGAGGGCCAACTAGTGAAAGTGCACTGTTGCTGAATTAACAAAGTGAGCCAGGTTCGATTCACAATAGCTCTATACTGTACCGGTATTCGCTTTGTTAGCTCGACTGGAGCGAAACTGATAATATTGTTATATAATAGAGACTTTTGACTGCTTGAGCTATATACGTATAAGACGTATATTTAATGTTTGATATGTTGTCTAAATTCCAAGTATTTTAATATCTACCTAACTTACACTACTGCGAGTATATACTCGGGTACACATTTATTGGCTAGTACGAGCAAGTTTACAGTACTACATATGTACATCAATGGATGTTGGACAGGGAGACGCCAGCTTTGTTGCTTCCGTTGTCCGTGCTAACTTGGGTTGAAGGACAATAAAGATTCGGAGAAATTTGCATGGAGCATTCAAGATCTACAAGATCCTTTCTGTTAGTACAGAACACTCTACAGAACCCACCTGTGTCGAGCAACATGAAATGTAGGTACTGTGTATGTATGGAATACGTATGTGCAAAATGGCAGATTCAATCGACTCCACAGCATTGGATTATCTAATCCAGAGACGGGAACATGACAGGACGAATCCCCAAACGGGCAACACTTGGCACCGGATCCTCCACCGTACTCCACCGTACTCCACGCCTGCCACGCTAACAGCCCAAGCGTGCATAGCGTACGTACTATGTACCATAGTACATACATACAGTAGGATCAATTATTCTCTGGCTGCCCCGCAAACTATCAGTCTTTCATCTTTCTAGAAGTCGACGAAAATGCCCCTAGACACGCAATATAGTGGGATCGTGCCTTGCCTACGTTGCCTACCATTTGCCAACGAGTCATGTTTTCATTATAACTACAATTATAATCTAATCCTACGCTTCTCTTTTCTCCATTATCCCATTATAGTGCGCAACTGTACCACTCAATTTGGCTCACTGACGGCATGGACGGCATTGACGTCGTCCAGACCTTCACATTCCATGCCGTGGTACTCTCACCTAAGACAACCTCTGCAGCCCTGATGCCACCGATACTACAGTAATAGACGTATTAGTCTATTGGGGCTCCTTAGAAGGTTCTTAGAAGAAGAAGAGGAGAAGAAGAGGTAGGAGGACCGTCATAAACTGCTACTAGTAGTTAGTAGGTTGTTAGAGACGTTCATACCTAAGTGGCTTCGAGTGTAGCCACCAATCCTTTGCGAAATTGCAAAAAAGCCTCCTTTTTTTTTTTTTTCTTGTCTGCTAGACCGTCAGACCTTGGCGTCAACATTGGCATGCACCGGCTTCTTATTGTAATGATACCAAGCTCCAAAAGCCTTGGAAAGCCTCAATGCAGGATAGTCCTTTTCTTGTCGCTCCCTTGGTATCAGTCGTCTCTCGTCCGAATGACTGCGTACGTGTCGGGCAAACAAGGCACTCCGTAGTTAGCTGCCAAAGCGGAAATCCCCTTGCCTTGACCAAAACGTACATAATAGTACTATACTCTGCTAAGTAGTAGTAGTAGTAGTAGTAGTAGTAGGTATCGCTTCGGGTACTTTGTATGCATGTAGGTTACAGGACTATTAAGTCGCTCCAATTTTATGTTGGAAGACTCGATTTGACATCTTGGGGAAACACACACCTTTAGCAGTCCAGAGCCAATCACCTGCTTGATACGGTCTTTGACGGTATTTGTCATGGCGGAAGCGAAATGTACTTTTTGATATTGATGTCTTCACTAATAACACCAACTATCACACTAACTACTAGCGAGTGCGCGTGCCCTTCTGACGGTGAAGGCTTTAACTTCCAAGATTGGCACAACCGTACTATAGTTACTACTAGTTGGTAGGTATAGTTAAGTCGCATCTTGCTTGAACTTGACCTAACCTTGACCTAACCTTGACCCTGACCTTGTCCATCCCAACGACGCCAGGCAGAAAAAGGGGACCTGGGGATTGACTGGCAGAAGGCAAGAAGGGTGGGCTCATCACTCCCGTTCTCAAGCCACCTTGCCTGGTTCAGCAATCCTAGTGGCATACTTCTCATACGATTGACCCCAAGTTATTTACTTGTGCTTCACCAGCAACTGGCAGACTGGTTCAGCCCAGACAGCCCAGCGACAGCCCAGCGACAGCCCAGTCGAGGCTAACCCGAACGGGCTGGGGACACATACAAGACAACTGCACGAGTCTGGGCTGGCAGCGAATTAGCTGGAAGCTGGAAGCTGGGAGGACCAGGCAGGCCAGGATGGATGGAAATCCAACCTGGAATTGTTCAGCGGTGCCCCGGCTGCCTGTCGCTGAATCGCGAACCCCCATCTTGCAAAGTCCTGCCCAGCACCGGCGCTGACTTGCTGGACACTTTGGCTGGACACTTTGGCTGGACTCGCTTAGGCACGTCCACTCTGGCCCCCAGACCAATCAGGCCGCTCGTCCCCTTGGCCCTCGCAGCTTGCTCCTCGTGCTCCCCGGCGTCCCCAGCGTCGTGCTGATCTGACCCTCCTGGTTCTTGTGGTTCTTCCCTCCCGCCTTTTCCCTCGCTGCCCTTCTCCACTCTGCATCTCACACTCTATTCTTATTACCCACTATCCTACCTGTCCCATCTGTTCATCAATCAATCAATCAATGGGAAACCCGCAAAATTCCATCACCACCCCTTCCACCATCACCAGCCCCGACCGAGACGATACCATCGACCGCGCTGGCCTGACTCCAAAACTCTATCCACCATGGCGATAGCCATGGGCTGGCACAAGCCCGATAATGTTGCCGGCTCTTCTGCGCCCGCCATTATGGTCGGCCTCTTCGTAGCAACCGGTGGTCTGCTGTTCGGATACGATACTGGGTGAGCACAACGACGACACAACACGACCCCTTCTCAACCGGCCACGGCGCCGTGTGCTAACTAGATGTTCTCCAAGGACCATAAACGGTATCCTAGCGATGGATTCCTTCAAGACTCAATTCAACACCGGCTATAGGAACGACGAAGGCAACGTAGCCCTCTCGCCCGCCGAAATTTCCATCATCGTCGCGATATTAAGTGCCGGAACCGTGGCCGGCGCCATCATAGCAGCGCCAATAGGTGATTGGATAGGGCGGCGGATATCCATCATCGCTTCCGTGTGTGTTTTCGCTTTCGGCGTGATATTTCAAGTCTGTGCCGATGCCATCCCGATGTTGTTAGCCGGCAGGTATGTTCACAGCAAGTAGTGCCTCCGACTTACCTGTGTTGACGGGACTGTCTAGGTTTTTTGCAGGCGTTGGTGTAGGATCCGTATCCGTCCTCGTTCCTTTGTATCAGTCTGAAATGGCCCCAAAGTGGATTCGCGGTACGCTGGTCTGCGCATATCAACTATCGATAACTTGCGGTCTTTTGGCAGCATCTATTGTCAATCTCTTGACTAGGCAAATGGGTGGTCCGTCTGCCTATCGAATACCCATGGGCCTTCAACTCACCTGGGCCTGTGTACTTTGCCTCGGGCTTCTCATCCTGCCCGAAACCCCTCGATATCTCATCAAGAACGGCGACAAGCATGCAGCCAGTCTAGCCCTTAGTCGTCTCCGCCGCCTCGATATCACCCATCCAGCTCTCGTCGAAGAACTCGCGGAGATCGAGGCAAACCACGAATACGAGCTCACGCTGGGGTCCGAGTCGTACCGTGAACTGTTCGTTGGTTCGCCACATCTCGGCCGCCGCACTCTAACTGGCTGCCTTCTTCAAATGTTACAGCAACTGACTGGCATCAACTTCATCATGTATTACGGAACCACTTTCTTCACCAGCGCCGGTGTTTCCGATCCTTTCTTAATATCTCTTGTCATGAACGTCATCAATGTCGTCTCGACGATACCTGGACTATTCGTCGTGGAATCTTGGGGTCGCCGGAAACTACTCATCGTCGGTTCAACAGGGATGGCCGTGTGCCAACTTGTTATAGCGATATTCTCTACGTTGGCGACGAACGACTCGCAGTCGGCTCTCGTGGCCAAACTTCTCATCGTTTTCGTTTCCTTATTCGTCTTCCTCTACGCCGCTTCATGGGGTCCGGTTGCTTGGGTCGTCACCTCAGAAATCTACCCTCTGAAAATCCGAGCAAAAGCCATGTCCGTCTCGACGGCATCCAATTGGTTATTGAACTTTGGCATCGCCTACGGGACGCCCTTCATGGTCGAAGAGGGCAACGGCTATGCAGCCTTGGGAGCGAAGGTCTTCTACGTCTGGGGGGCTTTCTGCATCCTGGCCGCCATCTTCGTATACTGCATGATCTACGAAACGAGCAAAATCAGCCTGGAGCAGATCGACGAGATGTACGAGCGCGTCGACTTTGCCTGGAACAGCAAGAAATTCGAACCGAGTTGGAGTTTCCAACAGCTACGCGACGACGGCTTCGCGGATAGCGGTATACCGCCGCCGGAGCAGGAGTTACAGCCTTCACGAACGACATCTAATACCAACGATAGTATACAAACGATGCACACGGAGGAATCTGGCCATAACGAGAATCAACGCGAAGAGGATAAAATAATACACCAGATGGGGAACGTCGACTTCAGCTATTGATCATGTAGATCGGGGCCCCGGGATTCGACCACGGCATGATTTTTATCTCGTTTATATGACTATTGCTTGCTGCCCCAGCTGGGCAAACTAGGATGGATGTTCTTGTTCTTTGGGAGTCAAATCGGAATATATCAGCGTAGGAGTTCAACGCAAAGGAGTTACAACGGGAATTGGGGGGGGGTGGGTGATTGGGATCTGGCCAAAGGAGTATCATCGTATCATTCACAACCGGATCTTTCTGAAGGGGGTTGAGAGGTGTTTAGGTTTACGGGTTACTACGGACCTCATGCTTGGTTTGATTGCCAGACTTACTTCGGCAAATGACTTGGGACGAGTATAGGATCATATTTGGGCACACGGCCGACCCCCCTCTCAAGAAGTTAGGGGGGCTACGGGAGTGTGCAGGGCCTCGGTGTAGGTTCTTGCCCCATATACTTACGATGAAGTAAAGTAAACCTGCTGCTGCTGCTGTAGGTGTAGGTTTTTCATCTACACTACTACACCACTACTACTGGCCTGGATGGAGATCCTGCTGTTTACTACTACTGTGTTATATCATGGTTGAATAGATAGGCAGGTAGACTCTCTGTCGTTGTTAGATACTGTCTAACAAACAAATGAAAAAGAACTGTCCCAAGACTCGAACTGAGGATTTTTATCTGCGCTTGTGGTGATTGGTGTTGCATCCCCCCCTCTCAATGGTGAAGATGTTGTTGCCGCTCTATCATTAGATTGCCTCGTAATAATGCTATGCTACGACTTCGTAAATATTGAACAAGCGCTGCTTACATACACATGTTGCCCGTTCCAAAGGGCAACACGAGACGCTGGATGTTTCTCTTCTCTTCGCAGGCTTTTGATCATGGCACTATTGAGCTGTATCTATGGCTCTACGCTTGCATCTGACCCTGCCCAGTAATCACTCTGCCTACCTAACTTACCTCAGCAGCCTATGAGATCTGGTATTTGCATATATATATATATATATATATATTCATATGATATAGATACGGCAATTATTTCTGAGCACTGTGTACTCATGATGGTGCCGTGACATTGGAAGAGCCTGTGTAGCAGCAACATGTGAGTAGGTTAGGTGAGTGAGGGAGCGAGTATACGAGGCGAGGCTGAGATGAGAGATGAGTGTGTCATGGTAAAGAAGCTCTCCAGGTCAGCTAAGAGAGAATAAACAAGTAAAAGATGATATATCCTCCATCAGAAGGAATCCGTAGTTCGTATAACCCGCGTCATCGTACGGAACTCACTTTGTGTGTGTGTGTGTGTGTATATATATGGGCAAGTAACTCGGTAAGCTAGTAGATATTACTTTCGAGCAAACCAAGATCTAAATCAACTCACAACCAAATATGATATACAGCCATAGCCCCCACCCCCATAACAACACTAGCAGCCTCTCTTGATTTGGTTCACAGATATTAGTATGATATCACAACTTATATGTCACAACTTATATTAAGACCTACTCATAAATACAATACATATTATTATACAGAGCCGCGTAGGGCCCGCGTAGGCCGCACCGCACCACACCATGCTATGCTATGCTAAAGCACCCACCTACCTGCCTAACCTAAGTAATCTCCGCTTCGCAGTTCCCAGTTCCCAGCCTCCGTCCGTTTCCTTTTATTACCCCCCTAAAGGCAGACAATCAGCCAATCAGGCATGTCTCGCTCCAAGCAATCGGTAGAATGGTCTTGATGATAAAGATATTTCCCCTCTGTGTCCCATCTCATGGCATCTGTCCGCCCACCCCATGGCGAGCCCGCCTCCATGCCTCCCATTTTCCAAAAACCGGCTAAGCAAGTAAGTAAGTATACAGACCAATAATCTCTCCCTCCTTTCCTTCTTCCTCCCCCCTACCCCGACATCTACCTTTTTCTCTTTTTCTCCCTCTCTTTCTCTCTTCCTCTCTTCTCTCTTCCTCTCTTCCTCTCTTTCTTTCTTCCTTGTCCTGTTTCTTCTTCTACCCCTTCCGCGCAAAATACCCAAAAACCAAGCCCACCATCCACACCACCCGCCAGGCCGACGTCCAGATCTCCCTGGCCACAAGCCGCAGCGTCACGTGCGACCCGGACCCCGCCGGCCTCCAGGCGTTGTAGTACGCGTCCCGTCTGATCTCGATGCGCGGGCCGCCGCTACCCCTGGACTGGCCCCAGCCCCACTTCCCGTTGCCGTTCCTGCTGCTGGGGATCGTGGATAACGGGGAGCCGGCGCGCGGAAGCGGCGGCGCGTACGGCGAGAAATTACTGTTACTGTTCCCGCCGGAGCCGCCGTTGGTGATGGACTGCCCACGCGGGCGGACGTTGGGGGCGCGGGTGGAAGAGGTAAATTTGGACGAGGTGCCCGAGGACGTAGTCTTGTGGTCGTGGTCGTGGTAGTAGGCGTCGGCGGCCTCGGTCTTGGCCTTGAAGATGGGCAGGACGGCGGCGGCGGCGCCAGCGGAGGAAGCGGGGTCGGGGTCGAGGGCGAAGGGCTGCAGGTTGAGCACGGGGAGGAGGAAGGCGCGCGCGATGAGGAGGAGCAGGGTCCCGACGCCGAGCACGGCGTAGGTCATGTAGGTGGAGAGCTGGTTGGGGAGCAGGCAGAGGTGCGTCTGCAGCGTGGTTTTGGGCGCGTCGGGGAGCGGGTTGCCCTGCTCGTCGATCGGGTTGTAGAGGGAGACCATCTGGAAGCCCGGGGTCGGCACGCCCATGGCGAGGTTGGTGCTCTTGACGGTGATTTCGCGGACGTTTTCCTTGTCCGAGTGGACGACCTCGCAGTAGTCGTGGTCGTCTCCCGAGAAGGCATGGATGACGTTGCCGATGCTCTTGACCAGGTTGATCGACAGGTCGAAATCGAGCACGTTCTGATACTGATATCCGCTGGAGACACTAATGGCGTTTCGATGATCGGGAATCACCGGCGTCGCCTGTCCTTTCGGCGGCTTCGCCGGAGGCCAATGCTCGCGCATAGGGCCACAGGGCGTGCCCGGGTTTCGAAATAGCGGTACGTGGGTTAGTAGGATGGTTGGGAAGTCCGGCGCATTCTCGCCCAGGTCCATCGTCGGTAGGTTCTGATAGTCCGCAGAGCCGATATCTTCAACCTTCTGCTCCCAAGTCAGGTCCTCTACATCTCCTCTCCAGAACCGCAACTCCTTCTGCACGGCTCTCCGCTTGGTTTGTTTGACCCCTCTCAGGAATTCTTCCGCTGGATGGTAAATCGGTTGTAAATCGAGCCTGCCCTTCATGCTCGATACGCTGGCGCTCAGCGATAGTGTGTCGAGAGATACGAAAGTGTGATTTCCGATGACATCGACCCTGTTCGTCTCCCCGAAGTAAGCATTAAATCGCTGCCTTGCCAGGACCTTCACCTCGGCTCCAAACCCCAAATCATGGTTTCCAGGTAGACTCGAAATCAGCTTGCGCCCCCTCTGTCCCGGCCCGGGATAGACACCACCGAGTTTCCAATTATCGTAGAAGATCTCCCCAAACCTCGTGTATTCCTTGAGCCAGAAGTCCTGGCCGTACTTCTTAATCCACTGCTTCAGGTGTCTCTGTTCTTCGGCCGGACGGTGATCCTTTGCCCACTCCGGATCTTCGAAGGGTCCATGGTCCGTCTTCCACTCTCTCCCTCCGTCGAACAAGTCGCCCAGAAAGAACACGGTGTCTGGGTGTAGCACCTTTTGTAGTTGTGTGTAGGACCGTCGCATGTAGTTGTCGGTGATGAGGTAGGTCAGCGAGTTGAGGGGCCAGGGGCGGCCGGGGTACGAATGGGGGTCGATGATCTGGGGGTCGGCGACGAATATTAAGCGATGCGGCGTGACTCCTGCGGGCTGCCGTAGATGTAGTTAATAATCAGCCGATATTGGATCTTCCTCCCCCTTTCTCTCATCACCGGACTGAAACGGGAGAGGTCCGAAGTAAAGCCAAGCCCCTGGATCCAAGACTTACCCAGTCCTCCCAACGGTCCCAGTCGCAACTGCGCACGCGACTCGCAAATATCCAGCGTTCCCCCCAGAGCATAACGAGCACCCAGAGCACCACGAGCAGGTGGGGGAAGTTGAGGAGGCGACGCCGCGTCATATTGCGCCTAAGCTGCTGGCCTCCCCTCACAGCCAGACTCCAGGCCAGATGCCGGCCGGGCCCGTTGCACCAGGCCCATATCCGCTGCAGCAAAGACGTCAGGCCGGCCAGTATGTCGTCGCAGATGGATTGGAACTCGCCGCCACGGGGGTTGTAGTCGTAGGACATGGGGATATTGGACGACGGGTAGTAGTAGGCCTCGCCGTTGCCGTTGCCGTTGCCGTTGCTATAAGACGGCGCCATGGTGTCGGAGGGTGGCAGTGGCAGTGGCAGCCATATATGTGACTTGTGACTTGAATCAATTAACTAACTAATTAACAGGTTGCCAATCATTTCACGTGAGTAGTAAGTAAAATGGCTCAGCCATGTGCTGCTGCTGTTGCCGTTGGAGCAATGGAAGTTGGCAAGGTTGTTGGGCAAAAGCAAGAAGTTGTACATGTAAAGTTGATGGCGGTGCTGAGCCAAAATCAAGCTGCAATCGTTAATAAAGTTGGACCTTGCAGGGCAGGCAGCAGCTACCTGGTAGTTGCTAAATAAAGGCTGTGTAATCCGTACCTTAGGTACGTACCGGTACCTAAAAGTTGGGGAACCGGGAGCTAGGCGCCTCCATTCTTCCCAGCTGCCAGGCAGGTTCTAGACACTGTCAGGCTGGGCCAGTATAAAAAGGGGCGCTTACACGCGTACTTCTCCCATACTAAATCAGACACACATGAGAAACATATATATCCTATGTATCGTCATATCATCATATCATATGATTCCACTCTTTCTATCGATACAAGGTAATTGCGATAACAAGAAAATATATACACATATATACATATCTTAAGGAAGTTTACTACCAACAGTACATTCGAACATCTTGTAGAAAAAAAAGGAAGACGTGGTTTTTCAAGCAAAGAAAACAAAAGCACCATTTCCAATGATATCGAGCCCAATAGCTATGACAGCTCAACTAACACATGCAGTCAAATCATCCAAGACTGGCTCCGCTCAGCACTTCCAGTCGTGGTCACAGTCAAAATCAGTGCCCACCACGCCGGGCAGCCCAATATCCTTAGTCTTCCCGATGCCGAGGTTGGTGTAATCGCCAATATGGACCGCGCACTTGGGCTTCTTGTCGAGGTTCGGCACGCCCAGCGCGTCGATGTGGAACTTGACGCCGTTGCTGTCGACGTCGACGCCCTTGCCGTTGCTCAGCTTGTCCCAGTTGCCGCCTTTGTTCCACTTCACCTTGCCGTCGATTTTCAAGACGCCGCTGCCGATGCTGTTTCTCGTCACGTTAGCAGTCTGTTATTACGTGCTTATTATGAAGACTCTTGGTGTTAGTGGAGGTAAAGGTAGCTTACAAGGTGTCGCCGGCAATGCAGGAGCCGGCGCCACAGGCGCTGTTCTGCCGGTGAGATACCGTGGTGTGCAGGTGGCAGTCTTTGCCCATGGCTTGGGCACTGAAGACCGTCACGATGACGCTGAGGATGGAGATGGAGCCCCTGGGGGAGTATCGTCAGTAAGTCTATTGAGTTCGCAACTCCAAGGTCGAACTCACAACATGTTTGCGAGAGCGTGTGTATGTGTGTATAGATTGAACTGGGCTCTCGGTTGCTTTTCTTCTTGGTGTCTGAGTCTCGAGAGATGAGCTTGATTAACGATGTCTATACGGGCTCTGTCTGCTCTTTTTATACTCGAGACCGCCCACCAGATTCCCCAGTCGAGGTCAACCGTCCCCATCTGAACGGAGTTTCCCCTCTGAGCTGAGTTTATTTACCGTACTATCTCCAGATGATCGCCATGTAGTCCACGTCAATGGCCTGCTGCAGTTATTGATAGAAGCACATTAGATATGCTGTGCCGCAAGTATGATGGAGCTATCGCATGGCGAGCTAACGACTATCGCCAATCCCCGTGGAGGCTGAGCCTCAGTGATCGGCATAGAGATTCATTCAGCTGCGGTGAAGAGATTGAGAGCAAGTCTCTGGGGCCGGCAGGATTGGAATCGGATGTCATATGCGCCATGTGGACGGTGGCAGGATTCGTGATCAACGTAGGTTATCTGTAGCTTATCTGTAGAAGGGGTCCGGGGGTCGAAGGGCATCTGGATCCACGGCGGACCAGTGTAATCGAAGCCACTGCTCTACATCTGCCTTGTCACCAACTAAAGCACGAACATGCATCATATGGGTAGAGGATGTGCGCGTAGACGACTACTGCGTCATCATAACTCTCTAGACCCCTAGGCAATATATCACATTTCTCAACTGTTAGCGGTATTCATAGTTTTGTCCCCTTGAGTATGGAATAAAAGATGATGTGATATACCAGTAACCAGATTCATGTTTAGGTTTTAGGTCACTAAAGCTTCACCTAGATAGCCAGATAAAGGTAGTTAGATCTCGAGTCTTTAGTATTAGCTCATATTAGCTCATATCCTTGCTTGCGTGGGTAGATGCTTGAAGCTGAAGGATCAATAAGGACGATCAAGCCTGCGGGTATCTGTATCTAAAATTGATCAACCGAAGGAAGCATGAACTATATCCCACAGAATATGCATACCTCTTACGATACCACCTTCCGTAGGTGGAATTATAGCCCTATTAGATACAATTCCTCAAGCTGCAATTCAAGCCTCTCAGTAGGGTCTGACTGCACGGTCGACAAGGAGGCTCTATTTTAAGAAAGCCTCTGAGCAAGAAAAATGACGTCGATCCTTTTCTATAGAGCTTGGAAATATTGAGGATATTATTAGTTGACGTGTTGAAGAACGGATGCTATACTACCTACATGAGTACCCAGCAAGTTTCCGAACTCAAAAGTTATTTATTATTCTGTAGTTCTTTAAACAAGAGTAATTCTGAAGTTTGTGTCTTTCCTTTCTCTATCTCAATAACATCAAATTAACTGAGACTGTAGAAATACTATTCTGCTTCGTTCTTGCCATAGAGACTATCAAGTCTAGTCCAGTAGTTAACATTATGCGAGCTTCTCTTTTTCTAATTCTTAAAGAAGAGTCTATTGGTCTTGAAAACCTAGCTTCAAATTGTTATCGCTAGATAGAATCCCTGGCATCCTGCCTTAGATTCAAGTAGGTTACTTAAAATCTGGCACAGTATGTTATCTTTAGTCGGAATCCTATTCCGTGATGTACTCTTTTTCAAGGAGAACGAGAGTTTTCATTTCAACACGCAGGCCCATCTTTTACTATAATTAGCAAGGACACCGAGGGATACGTTTACCGTCGCGTAGTTGGCTCTAGGATGATAGATAGAACCGCTCTGTTTTCAGTCTTCTAAGAGGATATAATGTGAATCTGAAGAAGGTTCCAGGGAAGCCTTTAGCACTACCCTAGACAGATGAACGTGGGATAACTTGAGTCACTCTTTGAAAATTTAGCTTTTTACAACTGTCACTCGTAGTAAGAAGCTCTAAGGCAGAGACTGAGCCATCAACTTTGACGGCTTCTTGAAACTTATGAGCGGCCCTCACTATCCCGAGCTAACAGAACTCCCTTATCCTAAAGAACCTAGGCACTATAACGGTTTAATTGGGATCTTATAATCTATCGAAGGATTCATTGCCTATGTAGTTGCTCTCCTGTTCTCTCGAGAGCCCGAAGACGCCATCAGACAAAAGCGCCTACAGCTTTCTGATTGAGCCTTTACATTTACGCGGGCATTTAGTTTTCTGTGATACCTTAGTAATTGCTTAATATGCGATGTTCTCAATAAGAAATGCAATCCTAATCTATAAGGTTCACCTATCAAACTCGCCATCATGGAAACCAGAACAGGCATAAGATCAAAGAATGGTTCAGATAAAACTCGGTACCCCTTAGCGGAGACACGCGGAATAAATCACATTATAAATTAGAGGCATACCGCATAAATAATGTATAGCCCCAAAGGTATCTCATGTCCTAAAAGACATTCCTGATATAAACATCCGGAATTAGAAACTCAATCCGGCGGAATATACCGATATACCTGATCCTAAACCGTCGTTATATCGCAGACCGAAACAGATGCCATGAAGAAAGCTCATATCTTTCCATGCGTATGTGAATGTAGATAATGAGCGAGTAAATCCATGAAGATATCTAAGCAATTATTGCTCGTTGCAAGATCAGAATTTCCAAGTAAAGGACTGCTTGACCTCGAATGAAGTCGAATGCCTATGGAAGGAAACGTCAGTGACCAAACTAAGTAAAGGGGAGCAGTGCTAAGCGAGGAGAGAGGAGCGGGGTCACTCACCTGATATCAGTCGCAGATGCGCCTATGAGAACCCTGAACGTGCCCTCCTCTGCAATCCAAGCCGGTATCGAGTCGTCGTAATATCCCACCGCGTACTTGTCGAGCGGCACGGTGATGTGCTTCGTCTCGTCTGGTTCCAAGAATATTTTCTCGAACGCGACGAGTTCCTTTTCGGGCCGTGGAAGAGCCGACTTCTCGTCTCGGATGTAGATCTGCACCGTCTCCGAGCCGGCGACGGGGCCGATGTTGGTGACGGCCATGACTAAGTGAATTGGCGCCGAGGAGTCCAGGAACTTCCGGCTGAGCGACGGTCGCCCGTAGTCGAATGTTGTGTACGAGAGTCCGTGGCCGAAGGGAAATAGGGGTGCGACCTTCGCTCGGTCGTAGTGCCTATACCCGATATACAGAGATTCACCGTAAAGCACTCGCAGGTTCTCACCAGGCCAGTTGTGGTATGCCGGTGTGTCTTCGAGCCGCCGAGGGAAGGTCGCCTACATCGATTAGTTCCATCCCCCCGAGCTGATCGAGGAGGTAGACTCACAGGAAGTTTCCCGCTGGGATTCCGGAGACCAAACAAGACATCTGCTAGGGCATTGCCAGCCTCTTGACCCTGATACCAAGCCTGAATAATGGCTGGCACATCATCAGCCCAAGGCATGGTTACAGGTGAGCCAGACTGATTGACTACAACCGTCCGAGGATTCGCCTTGAGTATAGCCTCAACTAGTCGATCTTGGCTTCCGTCGGAGGGAAGATCCATTGTCTTCCTATCATAACCTTCGGATTCCCACTCGGCATCCAGCCCAATGATAACGACAGCAACATCTGCCTCTCTCGCAGCATCTACGGCTTGTTGGAGGTAGTCCACCTGGTCCTCTTCTTTGAAACCAATGCGACATCCGCCGTACTTGTGAGTCATGTTGAAAGTCTTCTGCTTGGCTACTGGTCGGAGCTCGTTGGTCATCTCCACACGCAACTCGACTGGCTTGCCAGCTTGCATGTCAACGTCGACCATATAGTCGATTGAGCCGTCGAACATCGCCTCACCTTCTTCTGTCCAGTCCCAAAGGTCGAGAGCGATCGTCCCATCGACGTATAACTTACCAGGACCAACGCTCATGAAGCTGATGGTGTGCTTCCCGGTAGTTGTCGGTGTCACATAAGTCGTTGCAATTGCTGACCATTCAGGACCGAGCTGAGCAAGGGGTGCGGAATCCCACAAGAAGAGATCCGTATTTGTTCGTCTTTGTGTAACCACGACCTCACCCCGAAACTTGTCTCCGCGGAACCACTCTAGCGTAACACCTGGCTTGCCAGATTTGTCTGTGCAGAAAGGCGATGCGACGGGAAGCCATTTATGGATGTGGCATCCTTGGGCATACACAACCTCCTGTTCCGCTGCTGCCCTGATGCTATCTAGCGGAAGAGTGTTGTAATATGGGTTCAGACTAGCGCTGCCGCCACCGCCGGCGATTGCTCGATTCGCGTTCGGACCAATGACTGCAATTTTAGCCGTCTTAGGATTGATCGGCAAGATATGCCCATCGTTTTTTAATAGAGTCAGTCCTTCGGCTCCCGCTGCACGGATCAACGTCCTCGTCTCTTCTCTGTTGTCCTCACGTTCGGCTTCCTCGGCCGACATGTCATTTCCCTTCGTGCGTTCCACGAGGGTTAAGACGTTTTCTGCAGCAACATCTATATCATCCTGTGTGAGTTTGCCTTCCGCGACAGCTTTGAGGACTTTATCGAAACGCCACTTGTTTGAAAAGGGGAACTCGATATCACATCCGGCTTTTATCGACTCGACAGTGGAATTGACGCCGCCCCAATCCGACATGACGGTGCTGAGCATACGATACGTGGTCAGTCGCCTAGTGACAGCTTAAGATTCATATAGGACTCACCCATCGTAGCCCCATTCCCCTCGAAGGATATCTTTCAGAGTGTGACTATTCGAATCCGCATGAATGCCATTGATGAGGTTATATGATGACATTACAGCCCACGGATTGGCTTCTCGTATGGCAATCTCGAACGGTCGAAGGTATAATTCCCTTAATGGTCGCTCCATCAGCACCGAATCGATTGTAAGCCTATGTGTCTCCTGCTCATTGGCCACGAAATCTGAAGAAGCATTAGCCCATGACTAAATAATGTCAACGGGGTTAGCGAACGCTTTATAGTGGCAGCAACCCCTTTGGATTGCAGGCCTTGGATATATTGAGAAGCCAGCTTGCCCGTGAGCAAAGGATCCTCGGAAAAGGACTCGAAATTCCGGCCGCCGAGGGGGTGACGATGCATGCACACCGTAGGAGCGAGGAGTACGTCGGCTGATCTTGCCCTAACTTCATCGGCAAGATGCTGTCCAACAGTGTAGAGGAGATCTTTATTCCAAGTCGCTGCTAGGGAAATTCCACATGGAAACAGTGCTGCCTACACAAACGCCGTCAACGATCACAAGCTTGCAATCAAACCTGTCTAACTAACCTTGGTTCCTCCAACGAATATTCCCCCTCGAGCGCCATTAGGGCCATCACTGGTCTTGATGGCCGGAATGCCTTTACTTGTTATTGACTTCGTTCTCCAGAAATCTGCGGCAGTGAGCAGTGATACCTTGACGAGTCAGTATCTTTAAAACACCTGTTCGTTCAAACATCTCACCTTCTCCTCAAGAGTCAGCCTAGCTAACTTCTGCCTTGCTACTAGTCGGCTATCTTTGATGACCGCAGATCTTGGGACCGGGCTATCAGAGGACGAGAATTCGGTGTCTGGCGTTGTGTTGCTCTCAACACTCTCAAAGGGAGATGCATTGGGGTCTATCCCATAATATTGCTGCTCCTCGAGAGGCTCCATAGCTAGATGTTAATGCTCTACGAAGATAATAAAGCCTATAAGAGGAACAACCACAGGTGGTCCACAAAAATCCAGATATATTTGGGAGAATTGAGCTTAAAACTAACGTCAAGCAGGATGAGTAAAGCTAAAACTCAACCAGTGAAGGACAGTGGAGTCGAAATAAAAGCCTAGAATAGCTGGCCAGGGCAGGACTATTGACACGGTATTAAGGTACTGCTTCGGTAACCAGTCGTGGAGTATGATGGGCCTTGGAAGTTATATCAGTTGAACACAGCCCAGGGAGTCAGGAATCACGGTTGGATCTACCTTCCTTATGTATCGACTGAAGGGATGAGAATATGGATCCATGGCGAAGGTAAAAGCAACTCTTGAAGTACGTAGAGTGGACCCTTTGTGCACATGCTCAAGAGCTAATAGGGCTCAATCTGGCACCATGCAAGGTGGCATTGGTAAGGAGAGACAAATACTTCCACATAGCGTGCTGCCTAGTACCGCTACTCATAAGTTGAGGCCATTCAGGATCGACACCTTATCACAACATCAGATTTGATCTTGGAAGGAGACCGGAATGCCGCCGAAGGGGCAAGGAGTGGAGATAGGTACGTAGTGAGGTCCTATATGGTCCTGTGGTGCAACAATGTCACTTGACATGTTAGTCCTCAAGGCACTATATTGCTTGTCTTGAGTTGGAAATAGCCACATCGGGAGTGACGGACCGGAGGAGCGTTGTTCGGATACTTGAGACTACATAATCAACGTGGGGGACGTTACGGGAAGCGTATCCTTTAGACAGGGGCCTCTGGCAGGCAAGGCGGGACTGGTCAGCCAAGATCCTAGCAGGCCATGAGCTCAGAATTGTGGATTTCCTAAAAGTGATGGGTTCCTGGTTACTCTCTTTCTTCGGCCTAGTTAGCTTGTCACTCGCTTGTGACACTCTCCCCCCTAGTCAACTGTGTACTACGGTGCCATTGAGCTGGGTGGCCAGGATCGCCTTGTCTCTGGGTCCGATGCTAGAAGCGCACAGCAGTTGAGGAGAGATGATCTCCCCTCCCCAAGAGTCGAGACCGATTCGGATAGCTCTTAAGTTCTAGAAGCCCTAATGGGGAAACGGGACCTTGTGGAGAAAGGCATTGGCGTCGGTATACCTAGTAAGTGTCTCACCAGGACCAAGTCTTAGTCGAAGAGATGGGCCCTTCAAGAATACGGAGGCCGGTATATCTGGAAGAACCTGGACATATCTGACATCTGTGGCTACTGACAACAGAGAATCTTCCATTGCTCCGAGATGACGATATGTCCGCTTACGGAAGTAGTGGGAAGAAATAGAGCGGTTGGCGCGTTACCGAGTCTTTCCTGCGAGAACCTAGCTTTCGAAAGTCTCATCATTTCTTACATTAAGCAAGCATATGGGGGTAAGATCCGATGGATATCTTCTATAGTGGCGTAGGCATCCGAAGAAGTGAGATGAGGCTACATCGCCATATGTAGACTTGGGCAATGATGTTGTGTAAAGGTAGGAGGAAGGTAGCTATGCTTCTGGAAAGATTCTTCCACTAAATATCGAGAGTGCCCATAAAAACCAGACCCCCAGACCCCCCACGATTAGCGAGGCCCGGCACCACGGGCCGAGAGGGCCCCAATCGGGAAAGGCTAACGAGAAGCGCCGCCAGCGGCTACCAGCAGTGCCCTTACCGTTTCATTCCACGATCCACACTGAATCGCCCTCCATCTGGTGAACATCATATCGATCATATCGGTTCTACTCTGATTAAACCCCTCGACAGCCAAGAAATGCCTGCAGGATTGAAGCATATCTCATGTTAGTCGACATGCAACTAGAGATACCAGGCTCAAGTGAGTAGCTACATAGGTTTACGTACATACGGTTTACCTATGAGTGATCTGCGAGCCGCATCCCTTCCAGCCTTTCTCGGCTGGAGATGATTCCATCAGTCGAGGCCTGAACCAGGTTGCAGCTTTGTGCGAACCTGGTACAGCACGTTGTTCGGCATGCGCAACGGACATTTTTCTTCGATTTGAACCTGGGCTAAAGCTCAATCCGACTTCCCCGGTGTAAACCCTGATCCGAATGGACAGTGAATCTTCAACTTTCTATCAACCATACCTGCCCTTGGTTTCTCACCAAGTACAAATGTTAGTGCTTTACAAGTTTACTTTAGCCTCATACTATAGGATTCTGTCAGCAACGGATGCCAATGCTTATCTCTCCGCGATATATTGCAATTGGTACACACAGCTACACCTAGGTGTCCAAAAAGTATTTTCTACACCGAGCAGCCAATATCCCTTGGTTGCCGAATGTCTCATGTGGACTTGCAAAGCGACATCACCTGAAAATGGATTAATTGGGTTTCTATTAGGCGAATACAACCTTATGTGCCTACGTAGTACTGTGCTGCGATGTACCGCCATGCATATGCGGAATGTTTCATCGTTTCATATTCACCTTGAAACTATGCAACCTAGGTTTCCATAGCTGGATTAGATGAACCGCATTCTGCAGAATTATTACCCTGCAGTTAAGCTTATTAACCCCTGCCTTGTCATCCAAGGCACTTACCATCAACCATAGCTCGAGACAGAACGAGGCAGCGAGAGCATCTCACGGCTGGTTCTCGCTAAGGATATGTTCAATTTGTGCTTAACACTGATGAGCTAATTTTCAAACTAGATGTTACTGTAGTAGCATATCCCGGTTGACTGGGACTAGTCACGATCCAATGACGACAGCCGCCCCGAGATCCGCACCGAATCTGGAGCTGGAGCTGGAGCTTGGGGCCGACTTCCTCGGCGGGCCGTCAAGAACCACGTCATATCGTTGCGGGTTTCTTGAAATTATTCAAACCAACCTCATTTCATATTTCAATGGCATCTCGTAGCCTATATAACTCCTCATCTAACTCCGCTACACTCCGCCATCCTGAAGTAACATAAGTATGTGATAACCTTACACTAGTTAACCCTGTTTCCATTCATTGACGACTTGATATCTGATGCTACATGTATCTGCAGAGATACTCGTCTAATGGATGGGGGCGTGGTTCCTCTGGCTAACAACCATGGTATTCTAGTCCTCGACGATATCCGACTGCTCTAGACGTTGTTAGGAGGCAAACGCTAATTTTCTGTCTCTTGATATTAGTGGCTACCTCCTTCCGAATAGTCAGTATCAAAACAGGTCGACGTTCAGAAAGCATACGATTGTCCATTCTTACCCCGGCCTCAGGGTGATATCGAAATATAGTACATCGCTGAACCCTGCAGGTTCAGCAAAACCCAGCGCTCAGTCAAGTGTTAGATGGGCTGTCAACTTTGCATTAGTGCCGGGGCTTAATTGGCTTACTATTAGTATACAAGGCAAGGCAGTATACGTCAAAATGCCATCCGAAACCGAGCCCCGTGAATGTGACGGTCAATCACACGGCGGTCTCGAACAACCACGAACCCGGTGCAGTCCACATCTCTCCGCAGATGAGCCAGGGATAGAATTGATCGACCTTCCCCCCTGCGCCATTGTTCCGTCCTGTCGGACCGGCTCAAACAGTGAACAAGTCTTATCCGAGCCCAACGGCGGTATATGGTTCACTTTAGCGAGATTCTGGGAAACGCACGTGACGCTGGTCGCCGACTGTAAGGTTAGTCGTGACTATCTTGGTGAGTCAATATTTTTACTAGTAAACCCCTCGTTCGTTGTTTCAATGAGACGAGCTATCTACGCTATGGGAGTTGTGGAAGTCGTTCTTCAATGAGACTACATATTGTAGGTTGGTCCGGATGCTCCAGCCGTGGTAAGCCAATCAGTCCAGCTCTTCAGTATCCTACGAGTTGTGGCTGAATAAATCTGGGGTACACCTGCCATCCTTGGAAGTTATATACGCGACTCCAAGCTGACCTGGGTAAAGTCACATTGAATTTGACGTGAGGAACGTTGATTGATGTAACTCCGTCTCCATGCGGTGCTCCGTTATCCGTATGCAGGTAGTTCGGCCTTGGAGTACTAGTGTACTTACGGTTCCCTCGCGCACGTGGTTTCGTTAATCTTAACCCAGCATCCCTTGATATTTCTATGGCAGGCTGTTTACCAATATGAATTCACTCCCGAAGGCAGTCGGAAGCAGACTAAAGCAGACTGAAGCGTTCGTCCCAATGAGAAATGCAGAAACATGTTGATAATCATACGTGATTTCAATACAGAAATTTACATGCTCTTGGCATCGGCTAACATCTGGTGCCATAATGTAGCCGTCGAACGAACATTCCTGGGTTATATGAGAACTTCCTCAATGTTGGCCCTTGCAGGAGTCGTATTTGCGCAGTTGGCCATCCTGCAGCAGAAGGACACCGGTTTCGGCTATTCACTTATTGGAAAACCACTGGCGACTTGTTTCTTTGCATGCGCTATCTGGACGGTCATGTCAGGAGCTCTTCGTGCCTGGCGTTACCAACGAGCCTTGATCCGGGGTTATGCATTGTGCGGTGGAATTGAAATCCACTCGATCATTTTCTTGTGCCTTGCCGTGAGTCCCACAATATACTGTCCCGCAGGATGGTGACTGATGCTAGGTCCCTAATTGTAGCTCCTTCTGGTTCTCCTAGGTTTGACCATCGCCATTGACACCCCGCGGCTTCCATCGCATGTTAGTTGAATCACAACTTATCTTCCGTTCTTTCAGGCAACTCGGGGAAATCACGGGGAGACTTTATTGCGGAAATCCGGGCTCTACTCCACCCTACATCTCGTGCCAGCTTATAGTTGATGCCATCCATGAGTCCCGAAAGGACATAGGCATTGTCACTTCGCTCTCTCGTCGCACCAGCAAGCTATTTTGGCATCCAGGAGCGTCTATCCGATAGTCGACAGCGCGCCGAGTCGCTTGGAATGTCTAATCCTTGATCCGTCTTGTTTTAAGTGGCTGCTGAACTTTCGAGTATGCAACAGGCTCGAAAAACGAAGAGGCGTAATAGTGACTACCTAGACAAGTAGGTGAGGCGGCGAGATAGTGCTTAACGCAGAGGCAACCAGCTAAGGAGCCTTGAAGAGCACGCAATGTGTCAAATGCAGACTATATCCAATGCAGATTATAATTGTACTGCCATTCCTTTCTGCCTTTTAAGTTGCCCAACAGAAATCGAGGGTTCAGAATGAAGAACCCCTCTTCACGAACAATCCCGACTGCATCTGGCCTCGCTAATATGCGTGCTACCCAACAATAGCCGGGAATTGAGTCGTACTCCCCACAGGGTCCGTTTCATTGTTTACCTATATCAGTCTCAACGATAGGTATAACACGAACAGAGACTCATATCACCAGAGAGCCCACTGTCCCATGACATACATAGGTAACCCGCGCACTCCCCGCGTTTCTCACGTCAAGAACCCGGACATCTATGCCTATCGCGTCTGTCTCATAACGACCTTCAAGTCGACCTCTAGATCTCGATTCTCACTCTACTCCCCCGGCATCAGGTTCGCGCGGGAGAGATGGGAGCTTCAACCGCAGATCGACATGCACTGGGGGCTTGGCAGCATGCGACATTCCAGTCGACGACACGTACTGTTACCTCCCGCTGCTTCCGCGGGGGGCACTCACTCGGACGATGCTTGCAGGACCCCTGTGCTATAGATGCGACTGCTATGTACGTCTTTCGGCTTCGGGTTGCGTTGCAACGTAGATGAGGCTTTCGCCTCTGGGTCTAGGTTGATCCGTCCATCGTCGATGGATATAAGGAGGTAGTCGTGTACGCTCTTGCTTCTCCCTAGTCCGAGTCGCTAAGCTTCTACATCCAGGAGATATTTGAATATAGTAATGGTTATCTAGCCTTCTCCTGACTTACACTTCTGCTTAGCATAGTCGGACATATGGGATTCGAGACAGGATCGGATCAAACCCTTTTAAGTTCATCATCCTGCTTATCATTTAGCACTAGTCCAACAACGTGATATTGTGGATAGAGGACTGGACTAGCCGTTTGACTTTAGTGAGGGCGGTAGCGTGACGTCTGGCAGTTCTTAGACTGCGGCCGCCATAGTAGCGCAGTTGGAGTCTCTAGGTAGGTATTGATACACGATGTTTATTAGCAACGCTTGCTAAACTCAAGATTTGTCAGTAGGTATAAGTGTACCTATCTAAAGCATCTTCGAAAAAAGTCATAGGACTCCTATAAGGTGATTGACACATAGCCCGCTCCGAACCCTTCTGATTGAAACTTTTACAGAGATAGACCTTTCAGTATAACTAATAAAAAAGGCAGTGAAGCTTCCGTCATCTGTTCGGGTGAAATGGTCCGTGCATGAACTTATGGGGTAGATCTCAGCCTTGTAGTTGCACTGTATCAGCTGGGTCATAAATTATAATCATAAATCTATACAGATGGGGGCAATTCCTATCAGTGTTGATATATATCTCATTGTTGGATTAGCTGTATCATATTCTGTGTCCAGATTAGATTTCTTCAAGCAAGGCCTTGAAGGTGACCAATAATTTCCCAACACTAGCAAGACAAACCTCTAGGCTCTACCATCAACTGTTGAAATAGGAGGTAAATGGCAATAATATCGAGTAACACGAGGGATCAACAAAGTCCTTCAATGTGATGATGATGATGACATGGAGAAAAATCGGTGTGCGAATATACAGAATTCTAACAGTGTATAAGCCAATACGGCCGAGCTTAGTCATATGACATTCGTAAGTTCGAAAGTCCGACTCTCATCAATAATACCTGCAGACACAGTGAGACATGCTGGGGAAAGTGGTAAACATCAATTCGTCGTATGTTTGTTAAGCACCTAGTTAGGTATCTTAATTTTAGAGACCGCGTTAGGGGTTAGGTAGTAGGGGATGGAGAAAAGACGGGGTCGGTTGGAATGTACATATTTTCAGTATTGGACTCGAATACTAGTATATATACGGATACATAGCTGGTAGGAGAGATGAAGATATTATTAAAGACATTCCACAACGCACACGACGTTAATGCCCTTGTCCAACAACAGGTTGTAATATAAAGGTTTCGCCGTCTGACACCGTGAATCTCCAAGCGTTTCGTCGTATGTACGAGAGTATGTACGAGCCCATGAAATAGGTAAGAACTTACCCTTCGGTGGTACCGATAAAAGCGATAAAATTGGTACATACTTGCCTCGTCTCAACTTGCCGCAGCGCCACATGGATGCCACATGGGGCTCAAGCCACAGCAGACTATTTACTTGGCCACCCAATCAATGGTCGCCGTTCGTTTGGTCCGGATGCAAGATCCTTTCAAGCCACATCAGATAGCATCATCACCTGCATCTCATTGCCTCCACTCATCCTTCCAAGGTCCCCTGATCCCTACACCATCTAAATAAAAAGTCGCGCGCGAACTCAGCACTCACGAGCCCACTCACCACTCACCACTCACCACTCTCTCTGGGCGCCAGGCCTGCCACTCCACTCCACAGATAACATCAGAATCAAACGACTCCGATCAACGCAGTTCCGAACCGACCGACCGTGCCAAAAGGTGCGAGCGCGAGACTGCAAGACTCAAAGAGTGCTAGTGACGCTGCGCCGATGGCCACCAACTCCACAATCTAGGTAATTCCGAAACGAAACATCTGACCTCGTCGACCCCTTTGCGCTTTTCGCGTCTTGCACTTTTCTATTTTCCTCTCTCCTCTGCAAATGTTTTTGTTTGACCCGGCAATACTACTATTATCCGTCGCGTCAGCCGGCTGTCTTGGTCACCTTGAGCTCACGCTGCCACGCTAGGGGTTCCGGGGGGCAATTTGATGGCTAGCACTCTCAGGATCTACATATAGAAGGCCTTTGGCGGCGTCACTTATTAGCTTATTGCGCTAGGCTAGATCATTTTCTTTTGTCTTTGCCGTCGTTGCGCCAGTGCAAGCCATACCCCGACTGCGCATTTGGGCATTTGGGCATTTGGGCATTTGGACACTAGGACATTTGGGCTTGTTGACTGCCATAATATTCTTTTGACATTTTCAACATCCAAGAAATTCGCCTACTTCGGACCATTGAGAAGTCAGATAAGCGCGTCCTAGAACAAATCACCATGGCGTGGTCCAAATCCACCCGGATCAGCATCATGCTGGCCATTGATGTCGCCTTCTTCTCGATCGAACTAGTATCTGGACTCGTTGTCCACTCCCTGGCTCTTCAGGCCGACGCATTCCACATGCTCAACGACATCATTTCTCTTATCATCGGCTTGTGCGCAGTGAAGGCAGCCAAAAGAGCGACAACAAACCAGTTCTCTTACGGACTTGTTAGGTCTGAGATTCTGGGCGCTTCCTACAACTCCGTTTTCCTGATTGCCCTGTGTGTCACCATCATCCTCGAAGCGCTCACCCGGTTCCTCGAGCCTCAGGAAATCTCGAATCCGAAGCTCATCCTCATTGTCGGCTGTTGCGGATTGGCGTCAAATCTTGTTGGCTTCCTTGTTCTAGGAGGACATGGCCACAGTCACGGACACGATCATTCCCACGAGGGCGAACACGAACATGGCCATGAACACGTTCACCAACACGATGATCCTGCTGCAGTCGAAGAGGGCAGAGCGAACGAGACGCGAACACTAGTCGACGACGATGGTCCGATCACGGACATCTTCCCTGAGGCCGCATTGGCGAGAGCACAAGCTGCATCTTCCCGGGATAATGTTGGTCACATCCACTTCGGCCGAAAACCGGAGGGCTCCGAGCGAGGTAACAGCCGTGGCTCTACGCCTAGAGGACGAGAGCGCCGGCGTACAGGCAGCCTTAAGCACAGTCGTTTGGCTAGTATCGACGACTTCAGCATCCACCCTGCTAGCTTCAGACAGGAGATCATTGATCATAGCAGATCGGGTCGTAACGGAAACGAGACGGACGAGAGCTCCACCGAAGACGGTTCTACGAGTGATTCTGCGGTCCGTGACGAGCCAGATGCGGATGAGCACACTCATCTGCTCGCCAAGGATAACGGGAAGGACAATGGAACTATACAGAAGGTTGTACACGCCATACGGTCTACCTCTCGTCGCACAAGACGCGATTCTGGGGTTCACAGAGAGCACCACCACAACAAGCCGGCATCCAAAAAGAAGGCCCAGAGCCACGGCCACAACCATTCTGATATGGGCATGAACGCTATGGTTCTTCATGTTCTGGGTGATGCGCTGGGAAATGTTGGTGTCATTGTCACGGCTCTGATTGTCTGGCTCACCGATTGGCCCGGCCGCATCTATGCTGACCCGGCTGTGTCGCTGTTCATTACCCTCATCATCCTCAAGACGACAATCCCCCTCACCAAAGCAACTTCCAAGGTTCTCCTACAGGCCACCCCGGATCACATTGATCTTCAGGACATCAAAGATGACATCCAGGCCCTCGAGGGAGTGATCAGTTGCCACCACGTCCACATCTGGCAACTTTCTGACACGAAGATCGTTGCTTCCATGCACATCCAAATCGCGTTTCCTATCACAGACGAAGGAGGAGAGAAGTACATGAAGCTCGCCAAACAGGCTCGGAAGTGTCTCCACGCATATGGCATCCACAGTGCCACCATCCAGCCGGAGTTTTGCCTAGACCAGGATTGCACCCATGAGGATGGTTCTGTTACGCTTGACGGACAGCAATCTCCACGACCCGGAGGTGACGGCTGTCTTCTGGAATGTGTAGATGACTGTGTCGGCCAGGGATGCTGCACCGTGCCCTCCAAGGCTGCTTCGAAGGCTGAGTCGACCCGGCGGTCTAGTCACTCGACGGCTCACAGCCACGAGCACCAGCATGACCATGGACATGAGCATCACTGATAGCGGGCCTTGTTCTGCTCGCTAGTTGTTGGGAGTAATTACATCGGCGTTGGTGCATAAGGGATAGACCTGCTGCTCACACATAGAGTCGGCTGATACGCACTTGTCTTATTTCGAGTTGCGTTCGACGGTACATAGGCGTTACGGGGGACAACAGAAGCTCAGCCACATGTGTGCAGCCCTTAGAGCTACATATTTAGGTAGTAGCTATTACAGAGAATTTCATCTGTCTACTGAACTCCCTATGTTTATATCATTAGTGAATGACCTATAGCTGAGTACCTGCCTTGCCACATGGCTTTGGCTCGTGAAACATTTCTCAGCCTTAACGGATAGATGCAGGATGCACTGAATAGATATTGAAACTGCACTGCCATTGGGGTCTGATTGAAATTATCTCGTCGAGGAGATATGCACCTAGAATTAGCCAGTCACAGTTTTAGGTCGCTGTAAATGAACCATCTCTGGCAAAGAGAACGAAACAATGCAAAGGTAGGCAGCCTATCGCTATAGCCATAGGCAGAAGCGGCCTTCTTTACTTATGAGTTCCGAAAATGGCGGTCAACTTAGAGTATTGATGAGTACGTAATACTGTATAACATAGCTTATTCAATGAGTACCTTGATGGATTGTGGCACTCCTTTCATAGCGCACAGACACTTGTCACACTAATTACTTTAACTCACTCATCGTCACCTTCAACTTCAACTTCAACTTCCATTATTCTAAGAAAAATGAGCATTTCATTTTCTTATAAATCGAATTGGAGCGCCTTTGATCTTGCCGGGCTGCCGGGTCAATATAACTGTCTTTCATTAAAGGCACAAGCTGACCATGGGCTTATCCCACATGCGGGTTTCACTTTTTTGTCCGAAACCACTGCATGAACCCCCCTAACCACCAATCTGGGCATGAATGATCGACCGCAACACTCCTCTTCCGCCGCACTCCCAAACGTGCGCGAGCCCTGATGAAGCTTGTCGAAAGCAAGCTTCCTCATATCGACCCCCCATGATAGTAGTACCTTTGATGCAAGATCCTGGGGATGGTCATTATGGCTTCGCTCAACCTTTCGCGTTCCGCAGCCTCGGATCGCCCAGTTGGCCGCTTCGCCTTGAAACGATGTCGCAGGTCTGGGTAATAAACTGCGGCAAGGCCGCCCAGCCCACGGTAGGCCGTATCTCTCTCTCCGTGTAATCTGTGCTGCTTCTTCTCATTATTGCCGTTGTTGTCGCTCCTTTGATAGTTCCGCTGTTCCTCGTTTTGCTCCCGTATTTTCTTCATTGCTTGTTCGCCGGGGCGGATCTTTTTTTTGCTGTGCATCTTGACCCGTATAGCGGTCGTAATTATATTTCTCGGCATCGTATATCTTTTCTCTTCGCGTCGCTCCTTTTAAGTCGCTGGTTTCGCAATGAAGTTCTTACATACCACCGCTGCTGTTGCAGCGTCCTTTCTTTGCTGCCCGGACCTAGCCTCGGCTGGCCCCGTGAAAGAGCGCGGGCTCCTCGATCCTCTCTTCGAGATTACGACGCTTGGTGGCATGACATTTAAGATCAATCAGGTTCCGAATAAGAAGTTCTACGGTGCTAAGAAGGGACGGGGTTCGATGGCTATTGCTAGGGCGTACTCGAAATTCGGCGCCGCGATTCCCGATGACTTGCTCTCTACCATACAGCAGATATTGGAGGAGCTCGGCCTTTTAGGAAACAATGGAGGGGGTGGAAGTAATTCTACAGCTGACCCTCAAGGTGCATATTCTCATTCCTTGAGTACTCTAATCTTGGCTTAACACCGTACAGGCGAGGTGGCGGCAACTCCTCAGATGTTCGATTCCGAATATCTATGCCCAGTAGAAATCGGCACTCCGCCACAAACTTTGAATCTAGACTTCGACACTGGCTCGTCTGATCTATGGGTGTTCAGTTCCGAGACGCCAACAAATCAAGTCATGGGCCAGGCTCTCTACAACATTGACCAGAGCTCAACCGCTCAATTGTTGATGGGTGCATCATGGGCTATTAGTTATGGCGATGGCAGCAGTTCGAACGGTAATGTCTATCTGGATACGGTGTCGATTGGTGGAGTCAAGGTCGAGAACCAAGCGGTCGAGTCAGCTAGTAATGTCTCGATGTCGTTCACGCAGCGGCCTGATACGGATGGCCTGGTTGGACTGGCGTTTAGCAGCATCAATACGGTTAAACCCAGGCAGCAGAAGACTTTCTTCGATAACGCAATGACGGAGCTTGCGACTCCCTTATTCACAGCTAACCTGAGAAAGGCAGAAGGTAAGTTTTGACTTAAGACTAAGTCTGACATTGAATTCAGATGATAGCAATTAACGGAATCTAGCGGGCAACTACAACTTCGGATTCATTGATACAACCGAATATACCGGACAAATAAGCTTCGTGGACGTGAACACGACGTCCGGATTCTGGCAGTTCACCTCGCAGGGGTTCGCGATCGGCAACGGGGCGGCTCAATCTCTGCCCCACGAGGCCATCGCCGACACGGGAACGACACTGCTGATGCTACCCGCAGAGATCGCAGCCGCGTACTACGCGCAGGTTCAGGGCGCTGTCAACGACGCTCGCGGCGCCGGCGGCTACGTCTTCCCCTGCTCCGCCACGCTGCCCGACTACAAGGCGACTATCGGGAGCTACACGGCCGTGATCCCGGGCGACTTCATCAACTTCGCCCCCGTGGACGGCACCAGCGTCGATGATGCCACGACGTGTTTCGGCGGCATCCAGGCCACGCCCGCCGGCTTCCCGTTTTCTATCTACGGGGACATCTTCCTCAAGGCGCAGTTCGTTGTGTTTCACGGCGGGAACCAGCAGCTGGGCTTCGCTAGTAAACCTTTGTGATCGATGGGTTGTTGTAGGGAGCGGTTAGATGGGGACATCTGTTAGGTGCTTTTGTTTTCGTACTTAAGATGAGTTGAGCGATCTTGTGGGTTGTATATATTCTGCAAATATCTACGACATAATGAAGGCTGTTAAATCGCGTTGAGCTCGGTGATGATGAGTAATGTATCTAGCAATTGTTGCTATGTTGGGTATCTAGGAACCTGGTTCCGAGTAGTCGGATCTCGGATCGGATACATCCTAGTCTCTGTTCCCTGCTCGAATTGTGGCTTCGGTACTTCGCGTCCCTTGTTGTACGCCGACGAAAAGCTCCGATCGTCCTAGGTCAGCTCGCGGGGTCAGCTCGCCGAGAGACTATAATTGTAAACTTGTCGCTGGATTCTTGCTAGCTATTTGGTCGTATATGGCACAAAACCCGAGGCGGCTTATTTCTCACCTGACATCACACCACCCTTTTTTCAGCTACTGCGCCGCGAGCTTTCTTCGGGACAATAGGAAACGGGATGGAGTTATAGAAAAGAGAGAAGCCCAACTAGGTACTTCAACTGCGTTTACTCGTCCTTATAAAGCATCTCATGGTTCATCACCGAGATAATACTACCTACCGTACATACCTAGGAATTTCATAGTTTAGTCCGAGAGGTTCGCCGTACGAGAGTCTAGAAATTACGGGACTCCGGACTCACTCTCCACACTTACACGTATAACATCACACCACGCAACCCTACACTGCATAGGCTACTAGGCAGCGTCTACCGCGCCAAAACCCAAACCCACCCACAATGGCAACCCTCCAGCGCTTCCTGCGCCCAGAAACGCTCCAAGCACACCGGAAACCGCTCCTCATCGGCACCGCGGCCGCACTCGCCACCGCCCCGCTCCTAACTTATACTTACAAGAATTACCGGGCGTGGCTGGCACTCGGCCGCGGCGGCGTGCCGTACCACTTCCTCGGCTGGCTCGCGCAGGCGACATTGCACCTGATCGCGCGCTCCGACACGCGCGTGCCGGCGCCCTACCGCCCCGAGGACCTGGAGCCGCTGTACGGCTCCGCGGTGCGGACCTCCTTCTTCACCAGCACTCCCACTCCCACGCCCCTTCCCCTACCGCAGAGAAAGGGATCCCGTCCCGTGGTCCCAACCCCCGTCGCCCCGCAGCGGCAGACGAGCCAGCGAGCCTCGCCCGCGCAGATCGAGGCACAGAACGCGTTCCTGGAAGCCGTAGCGCAGTCCAACGCCGGCCTCGTCGAGACCAAGCCCTCCGTGCTCGAGGGCCCAAGCCACACGTCCCTCTGGCTGCGCAAGGGCGACGGGCAAGCGCCGCTGCCGCGCCACCTGGGTGGCAACCCGGGCGAGTTCGTGCACGTGCACCCCGAGGGCAGCACGCACTGCATGCTCTCGCCGGCCGACGCGGCGGCGCTGATCGAGGCCGGCTGGGCCGAGCGGCATAAGCTCAGCGGGGCCAGGGTCGTGGGCGCGCCGTGGGGGTATGTGCTTGTGTATGCGCCGCGGGACGAGGGCGAGTTTGCGTTCTGGAAGAGCGTCGTGGGCGCGAGTGTGAGGTTCGTTTTGGATGGGCGGGGGGAGGCCGTGGTCCCGGAGTAGGAGGAAGGTCAGGATTATATCTGTAGGAGGCATGTTTTTCGTTTTGGCGTTCTTCTGGCTGGCGGCGGCGTTTATTATGGACGATTCGCTCTTGGTGATGCGGTTCGGCTCGTGAGAGTTCGGGAGAGGCTAGGTAGTGAGTCCGGACGTGCTTAGACTATGCAATTAGCACGCCAGAATGCGATGAAGTTCGCATTCTGTATCTGCGAGTGTACCCAACTCTATCATAGCTTATACTATACTCCAAAGACGTGGAGACCTTTACCCTTAAGTGACGAGTCATCTTATGTATGTATCTAGGTCGTCAGACCTACCAACTACGGCAAGCGTTCCTCATCTCCAGTTAGGCAACTTATATGTCCGCCAAGGAAAGGAGATCAGCCTGAACATGTGAATATGACTAACAATATTTGCTTTTAGCTTCATTTGTATTATTGAACTCCTCATCATCTGGTATTGTGTGCACAGTCCAGTCACCAACCCCCTCACCCCAGACCAATTACCCCAACGCCCAAAGAAGAATCAAAAGCGAGCCAAGAAATGGGTATCAACTCAGCTTCCAAAATCCAAAACCCCTTTACAATGCGATCAAGAGACTATACGGCTGACTTTGGTATTGATTGAGGGGTGACGGACGAGAAATCCTCGGTTTACTAAGCCATTAGGAATTGAATGGGTATATATATGGGTGATGTCATTGATGCTTGGCTGTAATTTTACGGGAATCCACCGACGCACACCGTGTGTCTCACCTCTACCGACACACAGCGAGGACTGAATATCTCTATCTAAGACGTAAAACGTAAAGGGGCATCACACTGCTACGGCATTCTCCTCCATGTCATGCCGTAGGAAGACAAACGTCAAGGAAGGGGTGTGTATGTGGCGTAATGCAGGTTGGAAAAGACTCGGTAGTGTGCCTCTAGACCCCACGCTGCTCTCTTTCTCAAAGACATGGAGGACAAAGGGGAGATGATGTTTCGAGAATGAGACATTATGATAGATGATGGACCGTCATCGGCATGAAACATATAGTGAGAGAGAATCTTGGTCTTTTTCTAGGTGTGGAGGGTTTTTCGGTTTTCGGTTTCGATCATGTCTCGTGATAGTATGACGTATATGGAAGTAGGGAAAAAAACGTGATGTTGGGGACGAAATGTCACCTAAACGTATTATATGGACCATCGACTTTGACTTCTCTGATGCCTTCCGGCATCACCCGAAGCCATTCGGCCCAGCTCTCAAGATTGAGAGTCTCTTCAGTCAAACGTATCGAGAAAGTCACTTGGGGGCCACGGGAATTCTCAGGGGTGAAGAACGTCCGTGGCTGCTGAGGCGGTAATAACGTAATCGAAGGTAACCTCGAGCTCCCAGACACCTGCATATGCAGTGGTGAAAGGAAGCTTATGGCTGCTCCTCTTTCGGGATGTTTGTCGTGGATGATCTTTGGGTAGATGGATAAGAGTTTCGAATGAAGTTCGGCTGCCGAGAGGGCGTTCGGGAGACGCTGTGTGGCTCGCGTTCGGAGCTGGTCGGCGAGCGTCCGGGTGAAGCTACTCCGATCCAGAACGTTGAAGTAGTCTTCCGACGTAGACGCCGCAATTAGCTCCAGCACCCCCTTTTGGCGTACCATCTTTGAAGATGGATAGTACGCAGCATCCATGATTATCAGCGTGTCTGAGCAAGCTTCCTCTAGAATTTGCTGAATACCACTCCACCGAATAGTCGAGGCCTGCTCGCGACTCCGAGAACTGCCCAAAGTTAGCATTTTTCGATGTCCTTAAGCCGGCGTCCGGTCAACTCGCCTTGCCAGAACCATCTCCCTATGCTCATCCAAGTAACTATACCCATTGTAGTAGACGATCTTCAGAACGTCCCTAGTGTCGTTTTTATCCGTGAATTCGTTAATGATCCGCGAGAGCCACCTCCACGAGCTAGTACAGCCATCCGAGGCGGACGGCGGGATCTTGATGGTCTCAAGCTCGTAGTGATAGTATTTATTGAATACTTGGCCTAGTTCTTCCACGCCGGCCGTCACGCCCGGTTCTTCGTCGTCCTGCCAACATATCAGGAGTGCAAAGACCTTGGTATAACGACTACGGTAGGGTGATGAAAGCACCCTCGCAGCAGTATTTTCTAGATCTGTTTTGATTGCATCGGGGTTCGGCAAAGGGGGAAAGGGATGTGGTGCGGCAGCTAGAGGTGGCATGGAGATGGGCTTCTCTAGCCGCGGACCCGAGGGCAAGGGCGTCCGAATTCTTGATTCACTGAGCGGTGCACGTCCTGGAGTAGTCTGAGTATTAGTGTGATTAGGGTGGGAGTCGATTTCCATCTCCTGAGGATCCTGAGTGAAGTGAGATCTAACATGGTTCGGCGCGGGGCTGATCGGACGACCTGCCAAGGGCGCTAGATCTTGCAATGGGCTAGACGACCGATACTTCCGCATGGCATCTTCCCAAGTCATATTATGATGGTTTGGATGGCACTTTTTCGGTGATGATTATGTGAGCATGAGCCCAGAGTCTAGAGACCCTTGGGGGCCGAAGAAAAGGAGGCAGGTAAGTGACTTACAGCAACTCTCCGCCTTCTGCAGTCGGCGCACGCGCCCAGCTTCCTAATCAACGCAGCTTTTTCTCTCTGCTGGGCGGACAGAGGCCCGGTTCGGCGGCGGCTTGCCCGACGAGTGTGAGATATCTCGGAACCATCTTTGACTGAGAAGATGGACTGAGAGGATTCTACACTGTAGGCTGTTGCGTTGGTGTCAGTCGAGACATTAGTGACCACCGTCGAATCGGTAGCAGTTGTCGAGGTAGAAGAACCTGTGTCTTTCCTAACCGGAGGTGAGGACTGGCTTGGAGAGGCCGGATGACTCTTTATATGCACGTGGTCAGGATGTGTAGCAGCTTGGTGAGGTTGCGGCTGCTGCTGCTGCTGCTGTTGTTGTTGCTGCTGATCATGCTGATGCGAGACATGTTGAGATCTATCTCTATCGTCTGTCTTGCTGTCTTTGGGAAAGGATTCCATTAGACTTGGTGCGGGATGCATGTCGTTTAGGCACTCGCACAATAGATCGGTTACCTCATAATGGGTGCAATGAAGAGGCTCGTCCACGAGCTAACGGTTACACACAACCAGAAATTTTGATGATGTTCCGTTCTGACCTGAGGTGGAGAAGGCAATGTTATACGTAGCGTAGCGTACCTAGCGTAACGTAGCGTAATGGCAGGCCAGTGTAAATGCGTAACTGCGTAAAAGCGTAAAGGCGTAAATGCCGCGAGGGCAGAAAGGAATCAGGTAGTCGAATAGGTTGGAAGGGGGTGGGTAGGTCAGGTAGATCCAAGACCGAGTATAGTCGAAGGCGATCCACTATGGCACAGTACATACATACACACATACATACAACTAACCCAGCATAGGCAAGGTAGGCAGAGTGTCGAGGTATGTATGGTATGGTGTATGTAGGTAGTTAGGTAGTTTAACCCAGCCAAGTGGTAGCTAGCCCCAGGTATACATGTACTAGGTATATGTTATGTGGAAGTATCTAGGTTAGGTTTAAGAGGACGGGGTCCTGTTTTGGCTCTTGGGCTTTAACAATATAGTATGTAGTGGTATATGTAATAGTATGTAATAATAACGGTAATAATCATGTAATAAGAGTTGAATGGATTTAAGTCCTCGGTGTTGCTGTTAAAGATTTATAGTGCGGGGCGCGGCCTTTTCCTTTTCTCACCTAACGTCAATAACTAGCTACGGCTACCTAACCTAACGTTTAACTTTAATAGCTTTTCCATCTTTTATTTTTGCTTGGGTCTTGGGAATGGGCGGGGCCGACAGTATGTAAGTATCCCACTATCTTTTATTTTTTTTTTCTCTTCCTTCTCCTCCTCATCCTCCGTTTCCTAGGTCTTTTTCTTTTCTTTCTCCTCCTTTTGTCTCGTGCTTCGAGTATGTACATACTTCCCGCCCCATCATCAACCCCATCAACATCTCCATCACCATCTTCATTTTTATATTTTCCCTTTCCCCTCTACCTCTACCTCTACCTTGTTCTCTTACCCTCTTACATCTTTTATCGTCAACATAAAAATAATACAATACCCAATCGTAATTTTATCTTTGCTTGTTAATTATTATGTATATACATATACATACATACATACGGAATATATTCCGTGTGTACAACTTGGACTCCTCATTAATACCAACCGGCATGCCATGCCATGCCAACCTGTATCCAGTCAATAGCAAGAGCTGCCTTGCATAAAGAGGGTTGCGCTTCAAGTGAAGAAATCGAGGCACATGTATCGTCCCAATCTCTTTTTGCCCGTGGCTACGGCGGATCTCAGGTAAACACGTGGTGGTCCAAATTGGTTGTAGTTGTGCTGCCATCCATTCCTATCCATTCCTGAACCCGTCCCTTGTTGAGTCCCCCACCGGCATCCAATCAATGTCGGCGCCTGCGCAGTCCACCCCTCCAGCCCGTCGACCGTGCCAGCGAGGCCTCTTCGGTCAAGAGGCGAGGCGCTGCGAGGCGAGACAGGACCAGACACGTCTGCACAGCTGCGAGCCATACCTACATTAGGGATAACAATACATATTTACGGTACGGTACATATTCACGTACAGCCATGATGCAACATCGAGAGTACATCTTTGTTGCTTTCTTGCTTTCCTCGTACGTCCTTCGTACGTGTGTACGTCCTTACTGTCCTTACGCGCGGGTAGCCCATGCTTTTTATTTTTTACTAGTTTAATAATTCCCTTGTGGTCGTTTTGTTGTTTTGTTCCCGTCTGCCGCCCTCATCCGACGCTGCTGCTGCGAAATGCAAATCCGTCACAGTCTCGAATATGCTGATGCTGCATATTCGTTCATTCGGTCTACGACGCGCTGGATCATCCCATGCATTCTGGCCCCCCCTCCGCGGCTTGACTGATTCGTTCAGCCGATATGACCCTCATGCAATCTTCTCTGTCATCTGATGTCGGGTTTCGAGGCACGATCGACTACTGATTCTCGTCCGCCTCTGTCCCTTCGTCCAGTCTTTTATGTTTGTTTCGACGCCTCCGGGCTCTCGGCTGCGCACCTGTGTCACCACTCATCAGACCGAACTTGACCACTTACCGACCGCGTGCAGGCCTATACTGCGTACTCACCTTTTTCCCTCTGCTCCCCCCGTCTGCCCGTTCCTTTCGGTGGCTGGGGTCTAGTCTCCTTCGGTCAGATACGGGACACTTCCTCCTTTTCTCTAGTGACCCCCTCCTTTAATTTTAGCCAACCCTCCCCAAGGCGGGAATGGCGTTGACGGATTTGCCGAGGGCAAATGCAAATCCGGGGGTCTTGTCGCTGCACAGCGCAGCGTGCAGACAAGCCTATCTACTATCGTCAGCCCTGGCGCGTCTTCGGTCGCAGTTTATGGGCCCCCCTGGTAATGTACATACTACCATTGCACCGCTTCTGGAAGGTCGGCAGAAGGTGACTGGATGGAGCCCACTCGGCGCGTCCTCACCGAACCCCCGAGCGGCATAGACGCCATTTGATAGGCACAAAATCCTGTAGTATCCTTCCCCCGTCGAACTGTGAATCTTTTCCAAACTTACCCTGGGTCTCTATCACCTGAAAGGTAACCAGAACGATGTTACTCCCCGGTCTAATACCAATTAAACGTCATGCAGAAGGACCTGGTCACCTCTTTAGGGATCTACCTACTCGTTGTATGCGGATCGCATTACACATCTCTACCGTTCCCTGCGGTTTTCTAAACAAGATCCTAATATCAGCGAGTGGGGGCCCACGAAGCCTCAGATTGAAAGCTGACTACAGGTGATATAATCATCATCCTCAGGTTCAACAGGTCCCAGGTTCTTCGCAAATGAACCGGTCTTCTACGAGCCCCTTCGTTCTATATTGACTCAGATAAGGTCTGTATCGTTGGAAACTCTCGCCCGAGTGTCTTACAATTCGCCTTGGCTCACTCATCACAGCAATCTAGATCTATTCCGAGTGAATATTGTCTCGTACGTGTACGTCGAACGCAAGTCGCGACCTTGAGGCTGAGGTGTAGCGCTCTTATAAGTTATTTACGTATTTATTGTTTACTGAAACATAATACATGATACATACATCACAGTAGCAACACAGGCCGCAAGTGCATTTGCTTCTATGCATTGAAAATTCTAGCCACCGCTGCCGGACACGTGAAAATGACTATTGGCTGTCTTCTGCCACATTATTGGCTGCGTGTAATGCCGTCCTGCGTGATCGGTAGCTGGGCGGTTGTTCCAATGAAGCCTCGGTTAAGCCACTCGAGTTGAACAACCGCAGCGCCATGTCCAAAACATGAGATGTGAGCTCATGGATCTGGGGCTGTATTCGATGCCGATTTCATTGCAACCTTATGTTTGGTAGTTGTGTGATCCGCGTTCTATGTCCTCTGCCTCTTGACTGAAGGGGGAGAGTACCTAGCCGGGGCACAATAGCAAGACATAGTAGGCAGGAGTATCGCAATGCTCTTGGTTGCGTATTATGATGGCTGGGTCGGCTTATATTACCCGGGACATTTTCTTTCATTAAGAATCCGAGAACGCGCCGACAGCTGGCTTGAGTGTTGTCCGTTCTCGTTGCTTACTTGGGGTGCAACCATGACCACACCGTACATGGTGGACGGTAGGCATGAAGCACTGTCGACCGAGAAATATTCACGCCAAGTGTCCTATTAAGTCACTTGTCCTACCGAGTGGCCATTTCGAATACCTTGCCCGTGTACACCAATAGTTGCCCACGTCTTGATATGCTGATCACCATTCATCAGAATCTTGATGTACCGGCGCCTTTCGCCCCCCGGATAACTAGCTCCTGCAACAAAACTTTCCGTATGGACGCCTAGCTATGAATAAGCGCTCCAATGTGCTCAGTTATAGATAAATCAGGCTTGCAGCTACATCGATGACGTTCATGGGGCTGCGGCACGCGAAGCGGTGCCTACATAGCAGACGCAATGGAGTCTAATCGCTTATTAGAAAAATCAGGTTAGGCGACGGTACGGTCCTGCAGTCTGCGGTATCTACATGATCACGCATATGTCAAACACGCAGGTTTATATACTCTTTCAGGCGGCGAAGACTGCTCTCATTGGACGTTTCTCGCTAACGACAGAAATCCCAAGTTGATGGATTAGAGGTCCCTGTCAGTCACCCGCGTCCGAGCGGCGGCGACTAAGCTAGGTAGTTAGGGGCTACCCGCGCCGTTTCGCGGAATCCGATCCGGTTAACTTTATTTTGCAATGTTCTTTCCCAAAACGGGAGACCGTCAGCCGCACCTCTAGGTGAATGCTTACTTATAGGATCAGCCGCAGCCGGAGCCGGCGACGACTCGCTTATACTGGTTGGCTGTTGTTAGTTGGGGGTTGATTGGTTCCATGACTTATTACATGAAGAGTCGGAAGGGCTCCGTCTAGAGTTGATTGAGATGAAGTGTAATTAATACCGGTGTGTTTTTGGTGCTGCTGATAGCAACGGGAATCATGAGATCAGTACCCTTGACTTTCATTATCAACTCAGCTTTCGCGACACAAGTGCTGTCTCAGGGTACGAGGCTAGGCGAGGTTTGGTGTTAGGCTCATAGTCATAGGTGATCACCATAAGTTCATTGACACAACGAGCTGACCTTCGGTCACCCGTTGTCTTTTACTCAGTCTAACTTGCATCCTTGCAACTAGCCTGCCCGTGAACGCAGGCCCTCTTGGGCATTTACATCAATTGTTCGTCTCGAGTTCACATGTGTTATAAGTTTGCGCTGAAAATAGGCAGAAACTGTGAATAAATAAATATTCAGATATTCAAATCCACTAAATTTCAGACTGCTATCCCTACTGCCGAAAAGACAAAATCTGCTCTTCAACACACTCTATTCATCCTCAAAACCCAGACAGTTTACGCAGAATTCAAACCCACTTCCCATCCCATATACTCCAATTCCTCTTTCCGCTTTCCCTTACACGAGATCATCATCATGAATCATCATCCTCTCCATTAGATCTATGTCTACTTCAAAACGGAACAGTTTCTTATTATAACTTTACACCGCTCTCTCCTTCTAATCTAGAACGCAAGAACCAACCCTGCAAATCCAACCATGCTCCAAACCAACGCGTTCCCCGCCGCAACAAGGGAATGCTGTTCGGCGCCGCTCTTCGCGTCGAGCTCCAAGCTCGGGGTCGGCTCGTAGCTGCCCACGGGCGTGCTGTCCGTGGTGCCGTTCCAGCAATACCGGCTGAAGCAATCGCGGCACGTAGCCGAGACCGCGGTGTTCGTGCGCTCGAGGCTGCGGCTGAGCACGGCGCAGGCGACGCAGGCGGGCCACTTGGAGTCGCCGGCGGTGCCGTTTCCCCGCGTGGCGACGTTGAAGCCGTTCTTGATGATGCTGTTACGCTCATCGGCGGGGTACGAGGGATCGAAGGTCGACACGTTGCTCCAGGCCGTGTAGGGCGTGTTGGGGACGTAGACGACCAGCGGCGGGATGGCGGCCGCCGAAGTGTTGAACGCCGACGTGTTGCACCCGAAGAAGGTCGGGCGCGCGTTCAGTCCTAGGTTTATGAACGTTTCGGCGTCCGGGATCGCTGGGAATGTCGTCCTGTTGGCGATAGCCTCCTGGCTGCGCTCATAAGTCGCCCGCAGCGCCGTTCCGTTCGGCCAGTTGTACGTCGTGTCTGCAGATGAGTCGACAGCGAAGATCACGTCTAGCGCCCGCGGTGGCTGGATCAGCGGGTGCAGTGGGATGTTCTGCAGGTCGAGGCCGCCGTCGACGAGGGAGAGCTGCTGCGTGTCGGCGTTTCCGTTAGAGCCCGGGTGGTAGCCGTAGAAGGGGTTAGGGCGCCAGACGGCGATGTCATTGTTGTCGTTACCGATGTCCGTCAGTATATTCTCGACGGCGGTAGTGATGAAAGACGGTACGTCGGGCGACGACAGGTTCTGCAGGAGGAAGGCGTTAAAGAGCGAGCTACTAGTACCCATGACGAAGCTATATGCGTCGAACCCGCGCACGCAGTGCCCGTTGCTGGGGACGCTGCCATTAGTGAAGTTGGAGCCGACGTAGCGCGTCGGCGCAAAGCCGTACACCGTTGGATCAAATGAGCCCATTTCCCACGGGTTGAACTCGAACACAGTCGAATTCATAGAGACAATCATCGTGTTGGGCGCCCGCTCATCGGCCACCAGGATTGGCATGGGGACGTTGGCGGCGGTGAAGCTGTCCCAGTCCTGGATCGACGAAAACGTGTAGGCCGGGCCGCCATCCTGCGCGTTGATGAGCTGGTACGAGAGGGCGCGGCCCCACGGATCGGTGACGGAGACATCATAGCCGGCGTCTCGCTTGTCGCTGATCTGGTCGTTGACGTCCTTCCAGTACTCGGCGGTGTTGAGGATCGAGAGGCCGGTGTCTTTCGGACCCTGGAAGATGGAGTTGGAGAACTGCCAAAGCGACGAACCCTGGTACCCGTCTCGTAATTGCTGGACGCTCGAGAAGTTGTTGGCGTAGATCGAGCCCACCAACCAGCCACCACCGGAAAGGCCGGCTAGATACGTGCTAGCCTGCAAGAGATTACCGATGCCTCCGGTGTCCGTCGACCCTGGCACACGACTGTCTGCAGCAGCAATGAAACCAGCACCATTCATCAGGGCTCGGTACCCGCCACCGGACACAGCTATCCCGATGTTGGGGACAATGGAGAAGTTCTGCGAGTGCGAGTTAATGTACCCTGCAGCGTCAAAATCGTCGAGGCCCGCGTTCTTGAAGAAGGCGACCATGGGGTCGACGGTCTTCGGCCTTCGGATCTGCAGCCAGTCCCTCTCCGACTGCGACAGGTTCGCGGCATTCCGGATCGTTGGGCGTTGTTGAGGGCAGTCTACAGTGGCGGGCGCATACCCATGGGACGGGTTGTCCGGAGCAGCACGTCGCACTGCATCACCTCGAGAGCCGATAAAAACGTCATGGTCGAGATGACTACCGCTCGGTGACGCAAGAGCGGCGGAAAGAAGGGAGACTAGAGGAAAAGGAAGAAAATGGCGAAAAATATGCATTGTGCTTGCTCGCTCGCTCGCTCGCAAGGTTGGTCAACCAGAGAGAGAGGGTGATAAACAAGTCATGGAAAAGGCCGAAAGGCTAGGGGGAACTGCGAGGCATGTTAGTTATACATATTAATCTACACAAGCGAAGCCACCGGACTTAGACACGGACAATCTGGGAAATTATTGGGAAACTTGCGTCACTGGGCCAGCCAGCCGCAACAGTGCAACATTTCCTTCTCACCGGCACCAACCAACATTACAAAGTATGGAGAAATGTTATGGAGAAAGCTACGCCGCTAACTCTTTGATATTGTGAGGGACGGGGACGGGGACGGGGGTTTGGCTTTGTTAGTGTATACTACTGGTATAGCGCCTCACTTACAGATTACATAACAGCGGTGATAACGATACCTACACGTATGTATGAGGTGGGAATTCAAAGAATTGGGATGGATATCGGGATGAGATATTGGGGCTGTGTGGATATGGTATCAATGATTCGACAAGACGGCGGTGGCAGTGAGTTGTGAGGGTTAAAAAATGACCAGATATGAGCTGACTGCGGACGTCTGATTCAGCTCTGCCAGGTTCAATATATGTACTGCGTAGTATGCGCTCACCGTAGGTAGTATGGAGAAATTGCGGTACGTACCTTGCAGTAGTGACATCTTGGCCGACGATCCGAGAAGTTCAAAAGCCGCTATCCGGGCAATCAATCGCGAGGATACACATGTGACGGCCACTTACAAGACGCCGACTTTTCCGGGAGCTAGGACAACGGGTTAAAACTAAATCCGGACTTATATAAACATAGCCTACCTGTCTACCTACACACACACTCACATTTTATTCAATAGGCTATGTGAAATGTGTGTATGTGACATATTACTTAAGAACCTAATTCGAATATTCCGTAAGCTGATTCAATATGTTAGTAGCAACAAAGAACATCAACGCTTACGCTATTTTAGTGCCTACCTGTCTAGCCTATGGATGGATGTATGCATATGTATCGTCAGCTCAAAAGTGTGACTTGATTCTGCAAATGTCGAACCCATCAGTCAGCAGCACAAATAAAATTAAAGCCAATAAACTCCTAAGAATCACAGATCATCCTAACGCCCTTCTCCTAATAGGCCCAATTGTCGAAGTCACGAAACGCAACGGAACTGATTTGTGACTGCGGAGGAAACGGGAGTTGCCAGATGCCTGTGGCTGAGTCCTAGACAATCCCAAACATCGGTCTTACTTTTGCAGAAGATAACAATCCCGTCTCACTTAATAGAATAGCTTGCAGTCGACACACCAGAAATCCTATCATCCCTCGATACCTAGCCAATAGCAGAAGATTAGCAATGCCGTGGTACCCGAAGCACTGCTGGCCGTTTGCACCAGTTTGCTGCCAAGAACAGACTATGAGAAACGGTATTGTACAATCTACCATGAAGGGCTGCAATTATAAGAATTGATTCGCTACCTCGGATATTGATTATTGGGAGCCACTGCGCGCAGTTGTGGGTAATTCCACCTCCATATCAAACCTCACGTCGGACTAGACCGTCTGCATCTGTCGCAATATATAAGCCTCGACAAGCTACGTACAGCATACCAATGTCTTGGCCTTTTGACAACACATGTTTCTCGCGTCTAGTAAAGCTAGGTTTTCAGCTGGGAACAAAAGACTACCGAGACATACGGGCAAGTTTGCTTAGCCTAGGTGTTTCTGAGACACCGCGAAACGCGGTCTAAAGCCGCGTAATTGTCCTGCCGTGTAACAAGACGCAGCCCTACATACCTAGGATTATGAGCGAAAGCGTGCCGCGCACCGCGCCGGGTGGCTGGGACTTCATCGCCGTCTAGTTCCGGTTGATGTGTAATGCTCAATTGCATTGAGAGCAGGCAGGGCTCCTAAGTTCTAGGAGAAAGTAAGAATCGGATCTGTACTATGGGAGGCCTTAGGAGAAAGGGCTTATGAGAAAAAAAATAAAAAGAAGAAAAAATATATATTATCTATCTTAATTTAACAAAAAAGCTCGATACTGGATGTCAAGCGCCCGCAGCGGTGATGAGTCAGAACTACACCGGTGACTTGAACCCAGGTCTCTACGAAAAACCCCATTGGGGATTTTATCTGGCCGACAAACCTACCCATTGACCAATGCTGCTTTTTTGGTTGAGGCAGGCGGCTCGGTTAGGAATGCACGGCATTATCATGGTATATAAATCTTCTGTGGTAGCCGCCTTATCTAACCCGCTTCCAATACCTATCTAGGTCCTGAGGAGGATCGTAGGCGTCATCTCTCAAAGCCTAGCTGATGTTCCCCTTGCGAGGATGGAATAACAGGTCCCAATTCTTCGTTGACCTACTTGTACTTCGCATAATGTTGAATGGGATGCTCAACGTTTGCATCGCTAGATTGCTTTTCCTCTTTTTTACCTGTTCTTTCGACCGACTCGCGATTCCGCTTGTCTCCTCGCACCAACCAGCTCGCCAGCAACGACCAGATCATAGCGCTGTCAGGAATCGAACCCGACTCGCCCTGTACACTCAGCCACAGCTTACGTAACCGCATCGTGAATTTGAAAGGATTATCGTCGAGGGAGGGGATATGCTGCTCGCGGGTATGATTAACACCAACTTTTTTTTGTATGAAACTGTCTATGAGTTCATCGTGTATGATAAAGCATATCCGGACGTAATGTGAGCGCCTTTGTTTGATCTGGTCCACTGTACGCAGGTCGGATGACTGAGGGAGGCGTAACAGTAGATGTCTAAATATACTGAGTAGCTGGAGGTTAAAGGCCCCCCCTCTCATTCTCGTCGAGACTTTCAAAGATGGTCTAGTTTTTTTCGTTTTTCTTGCGGCTTTCAGTGCCTTCTGGAGGGCTGAGACATCGATTTTTTTCGGTCTTGCGGCTTCTAGTGACTTCTGGAGGATTAAGTTATCGTTTTGTCCGAAGACGTAACAATTACTATTGCTCAGGTCATTCGCGTAGACAGGTAAGACATAGAAGGAGATGTGTGAGATTTGCGATAAGCTTATGTCGGAGAAGAAAGATAGAGCTGTGGTGTGTAGCGCCGTGCTGGGGACGGAGGTCAACGATTGACGGCTGATGTTCATGTTCCTGTTGTAGACACGGGACATCTCGAGGTCTCGTTCGAATGCAAATTTGATTGGAACATCTTTAGACCTTAGGAACGAAGCCGCCTTCGTCGTTATCGATGATCGAATGGAGGACTTGTCGTCTGGAGAGTCGATGGTATGTACTGGCCTAGAGACCACCGACCCTTCTCTTTCGAGGCGGCTGATTCTTGATGCTAAGTCCTGGTGGCTATGAAGGATTTCCTCTATGAGCCCAGGCAGTTTGATGGTGGATGAATGAACTTGTTGCATATCATCACTAGACCTTAGTTGAGCGAGGCAGTTCATTTACATCGACAGGAAGGAACATACCTCTGCATGATAGTTAACATTAAAGACAATGATGACTTGTGGCTTTGGAGCCTTTGCAGTATGGTAGCGAGTGACGACTCATTGCGGGCCCATTTGATTCGGTCGAAGAGCCCCATCTCCGAGTCGATATTCAAACCATCCAAGATGGCCTGGAGATCAGAATAAGTTATTACGCAGCCCGTCACTGAAGTGACGACGTGCTCGAGAAGGATAAGCTTCCCTCGGTCTGAGGTGATAATTTTTCTTCCGAGGACATAGCTCTGAAGATAACCGAGCGCGGCCGTGATGGCATCGACTTCAAAGACCAGGCTTTGGGCAAGGCTCGGAGCGTCGCGCACCTTTGACACCACTGACCGTAGCAATGAAGCCACTTTGCCTTATGCTGCGAGGAGGCCCACGACTGATGCAGCTACTGATAGAGGATCCATGTGGTTGAGTTGTGTCTCCTATGACGAGGAATCTGGTAGGTAGTGATGTTTTGGGTTGCAACATTCTACACTGTATATATCGCAGGTTGATAGACGAGGCTCTATGAATCAGTGGCGCAGGGAGTCGACAACCAACATAGCTGCATAGCCTTAACAGGACTACCACGACACTCAACAAGGCATAGTTGCCAAGATAGTTTATACCAATAAAATCCACAGATTCTTATATATTACCTGGTTATAGTACTGCCCTTATAGTATCCCTTAGCACATACAACAGTTAAACTCAATGAAGAATAGTCACTAGTAGCTGAGTAGTCACATATATCAGTATCTAATTAACTGCTGTAAAGCAGCACCTTAAGCCATAGCTCCACGGCACTCTGGCCTAGCAATTGATACCTTTGATACGCCAAATTTTCAACGTAATTTGGTGTAATTATATTAGGCTTAACATTTATGGTTAGGGCGAATATGAGTGAGAATATATATATATATATATATATATACTAGCCTATGTGCTTTTTAATCGGACTATTACCCTTAATATTTATAGAGGTGCTGCTTTACGGCAATTATAATTAGATACAGTTGACGGAATGCCTACACATCAAGATACTCATCTTAAACCACCAGCTAGTTAACATACGTGTGAATAAATTCATTTGAACCAAATAAAGCTTTTGGGTCAACTTAACTCATATCGAGTCTAATCGAGTCAACCCAGCCGATGTTCTCATGTTTCGCATGTGCTAAGAACCTAGCCGCCACAAGTCAAAGGCGAAAGTATGTATGTACCATACAGTAGGCAGATCTAACAGCCACACCAAACTGCTTAACTACAACACAACACCTCTCAACCTCTAAAGCACGAATCAACCACTCACTCACGATAATCTACAACCATCACCGCCACCACCACTACTACTCACACCCACCACCCACCTCCTAACACCCTAACCACACTCCAGCCCCATTCCCATCTCAAGCACACAACAAACCCACACCCAGCACCAAACCAAGGCAACACAGACAACCCAAGAACATAAAAGCAAGCTAAACACTTGTTCACCTTTAACCTAAGTAGTTGACTACTCTACTCCCATCTCATGCCTAACCACTACAGTATATGCATACATACACATCCTCCCTCCCCTCCCCTCCCCCTCCCTTCCCTTTCCTTTCCCCTGAACCTAACACCAGACACCTATCACAGAAACCGTGAAGAACCCAATTCCAAATACCCGCCCGTCCACCGTAGTACATAGTTAGTTAGTTAGTTAGTTAGTGCCTCACTCACTCTCGAGTTCCATCATAGGTACAAAGCCGACTGAATGACTGACTGACCGAGTGATTGACTTGACTTCGTGCTCTCATCATCAGGAGCACTGTCTGTCTGTCTGTCTGTCTGTCTGTCTGTCTGTCTGTTTATCTAATAAACTCGCGAGAGGGATCCAGCGTTTATTTATCCTCTTCTCTCCTCTCTCCTCCTCTCTTCTCTCTCGTCTCCTCTCTTCCCCTTGCCTGCCTATCTGCCTCCCAGCCGCCTATCTACCTACCCGCGGATCCAACACAGACCAGACCGGATTACATAGACTGAACGATGTGCGTGTGGTATGCGGTATGCGGTATGCGGTATGCGGTATGCGGTATGCGGGAAAGTAGTAGTGTGCCAAGCCCAATCAATCAATCAATCAATCAATAGGTATCCATAACGCCGCCAAACCAACGAATGAATTTTCGTTTGTCCCTCTCCCCTCCCCTTGCGCAAAACCCACCTCTCCTCCCCATACCAGCCAACCATACAAACAAACACTCGCCTTGCCTTGCCTTGCCTTGTCTTGCCTTGCCTTGCTACATACAGCCGCATTGCTCCCCTACGACCTACCTACCTACGTACACGTACACGCGATACCTAGCGCGAGTCCGTGACGGGCGTAGGCGCTATCCTCCGCTTCTTCGGCTGGCTGTCCCCACCACCACCACCACCACCACCACCACCACTCTCATCCTTCTCGTTCTCCGCCGCCGCGTCGCGCTTGACGCCGGCAGCGATGTTATTGCTGCTACTGGCGGGGGCAGAAGGGGCGGGCGTCTCGGGCGGCGTGGCGATGGGCATGGGGACGCCGGTGACCTTGCCGGAGTTGGTGGCGGCGATGCTCGGGATGCTGCCGCCGATGAGCGGCGGGTTGTTCATCACGGAGCCCTGCGTCGCTATCGAGGACGTCGAGTTCGAGCGCGCGGGCGACGAGGGACGCTGCTGCTGCGCGCTGCCCACGAAGGAGGCCGTCGTCGGCGGGGAGGGCGCGGCGAAGGAGGACGAGGTGGCGGAGTTGCGGTGCTGGTGGCCGCCGGGGAAGGGCGAGGGGGGCGCGAAGGCGGATGTGGGTGTGGGTATGGGGGTGGTGGCGGTGGCTGCCTGGGCTGATGGGGGACCTCCTGCGCTTGCGGGAGGGGCGTTTTTCGTGCCTGCTAGCTCGCCTTTGTACTCTTGGCCCAACTCGCCTGGGGTAAAGGAGAGTGTTGAGCAGAAACCATCGGATGAAGAGATTAGAAGCGTTAAGCCATCGCTCGACCTATACAGACAGACTAGTTAGATATTTGTAATACTTCAGGGGGGGGTGGATAAGTCATACCAAGTAAGGTCAGTAAATGTGGCTAAATGCAGGTTACTAACGATGCAGAGAGGTGTGGTTTGTTGGGTATCATAGAGGAGAACGGAGTCTTGCGTCGCCACAGCATACACCATGCGGTATGGTAGCGCGAATGTTGGCTTAGGCCCAGGTGTCGATGGCCCCGTCTCTAAATTCAAGGACCTAGACGGGGTGGATGCCTTCTCGGGCTCGGGTGCCGCAGAAGTTGGGGGTGGGGGAGGATCCATCACAGCCGGGGATGGCCTCGAGACGGGCTCAGGAAGAGCTGGAATAGGCTCTTCTGCTGAAGACGTGTCGATTGTGATATGTTTGGTGACTGGTGGGGACTGTCTGAGGGTATAAATAGCCGGGGAGCATCTGATGGCAACCGAAGGCTTCTTGTGGCCGGGAAGATGGGCAATAGGGGGTTTGTTGATACCGCCACGGGTATAGATGTAGACGGTATTAATAACTTCATACGTAGGTTTAGAACCTTCAGCCTGGTGTTGCACTTGGTATTGGCCAGCAGGGGTCAGAAGTAGGCTACCATCTGGGGTGAAAGTCAAGCGTCTAAAGAAAGAGGTGAGGGTCTCGTTGGCGTAAAGACTTGCGTTCTTCATTCCCGCACTGATACTAAAGTTGGGTTTTGGAGACTTTTCAATCGGCATTACCGCAGGCAGAGGCAATGACGGCGCAGGAGATGCAGATCGTCTTGATGAAAACGAAGACCGTCTACTATGACTGACAACGCTCGGAGGGTTCATAGGCAGGGGCACGGATTGCGGTGTCCCCGGGGTGGACGGCACTGGCGATCCAATGGAGGCGCTAGGCGTGTCGACGGCAGCTGCAAGTTGAGCACGATATCCCATATCTGGTGGTGCAGGACTGCTTGACGAGATGCGGCTAGGAGGCAGATCCATCTTGGCATGGCTCGCAATCTTGGTCGTTTTCTCGTCATGACTAGTCAACGTGTACTGACCGTCTTTAGTCTTGAGTGAATAGATGTGGACGGACCGATCCGACGATTGAGTCGCGATATACTCGTTCAGGGGGTCCCAGGCAACGCCTTGCACGTAATGACTATGTTCAGCAATTTGTCGTATCAGGGAACCTGCTTGGGGTGTAAGTTTACCGGCGTGTAGAAACTTGGAAAGGAACCAGACGACTACGCACCTGTGCCTGCATTGTATATCCGGGCTACATTATCCATACTACCGATTATGAAGTAGGTGGCATCCGGAGACCAAGCTAGATCGTATATCTCCGACCCGGTAGGTCGAAACATATGTTTCGTTCGCCATGATTCCTTGTCTTCCAGACCCTCGTTTCCAAAGTTGCTTGTCGGGGCGTGACCTTCGTTAGGGGCCCACAGGATCACATTCCCGTCATCTCCGGCAGACGCCAGTGTCTCGCCCTTGGGAGCCCACCGAACCACGTTGACAGCTTGACTGTGTTTGGCGAGGGTTGCTAGGTAGTCGACCCTGCGATCCTCGCCGTCACTTTCTACCTTCCATACGCGAACATTGTTGTCCCCGCCTCCCGTAGCTAAGCGGCCCTTGCCGTGGGGAGGCTCGAAGTGAACCGAGTAAATGGGCGCATTCTTGTCATGAAAATTGACAATATGAGGAGTCGGCTTCATTGTGACGGTTTGGCTCGAGACATATGGGGGGGAAGTAAGGGGGAGAGTCGGAGGGATCAGGTGGTAATGGGGACGGACGTAATGGCGAGGACGAAGCTGTTGGCAGGCAAGGCTGCTCTAAATAGCGCCCGCTCTGGAAGGTGACAGGAGACGCGGGGAACTAATTGAGCTGTCAGATGATAAGTAACAGTACAGGCAAGGCTTGTTGCCCGAGGTTGAGTGAGACAAACTTTGCCAATGGGTGGTGGGTGTTGCTGACTGGAGCTTCGAAAGTGCAAAGCCTCGGGTACTGACTCGGCAGCATGAAGGTGAGAAGTGAGGGTGAGGATGAGGGTGAGGGTTGATGAGAGGGAGTCGAATTCAAGGTCGAGGTCAAAGATATTAATCTAGTACTGACTTATTAGTGGTGGGTTTGCATGGACCCCTAAATACGAGGCAAGCTAATCAATGGAGTTAGTTGTTAATCGGACCGCCTTTGGGTCAAGTTGTTGGTGATGAGAGTTATTGGGAGTTGTGAGGGATGGAAGGAAACTGAAGAGACAATCAATCATCCGTTTGTTCGTTGGAAATTAGTAGGAACATTGAAGTAATCGTTATCAAGCCATTCATTGGTACATGTACATACATGCCATTGCCCCATTACCTACATGTACATGTACATACTTTACACAGCTGCTAAGGTCTAGGTACGTTATCCAGGTACATGTAGGTACATACATACTGTATCCAGGTACGGCATGGCTTACAGGACCCGACGTTAAGGACTTTTTCGCGTTTTAGCGCGTCCTACAGGCGTCCTACAGGCGTCCCACCAGTGTCCCCCGCCCAATAATAGGCCCCCTAATTGTTCCATCTTCAGGCCATCTTCTCCTTGATGGATACTACATGTACCTAGGTACATACATATCTACTATGGGATGGATGTAGGTATGTAGTCTATCACGGCGAAACAACCCTATCATGATCTCCTAATATTATGATCATTCTGTCTCTTTTACCAGCAAGTGATATTACCTACATGCATTTTTGAGCATCCCTATCTAAGTAAGTAATTCCTCAATTCAATTAATTTACGTTCAAAGTATGTACATACTTATGGGGTATATGATCCATACCTAGTATGCGTATGTAATGCTCGAGGGTTGAACTACCTACTACATGTAACTAATAGAGGAATTGCCTGACTTACAGCTTATCTCTGTTTCTCGTGTCACAGGATTGCTAGGAATCCTTCTAGCTTCAATTTACAAACACATGCATTTTCCATACCATCTACTACTACATAGTAACTTTGTTTGTGAAAATACATCTCTGGGTTAAGGCCTGAGTCCACCCACGGCAATCCCCTATCTCGTTCTGATTACTCTACTAGGCGAAACCCATTCACGAGCTGCTTCAACTGGCAGCGACAAGAGAAGAGGTTTAGTCCAGTTCTATATTTGGTGGTTTACATAGTTGCAGCGTTCGCATTGATACCGCTTGGCACTAGACTCTTAAGAACCTACCTCTTTTTAGCCACATGGATTGCACATCTGACAAGTTGCCTATAATAGCCGACAACGTTACGAGAGCCTATGAGAGCCTATGAGAGCCTTATCGCTTAACAACAGTTGAAGCAGCCTATGGTGTGAATGTGGCTGCATGCTCAGCTGGCCAAGGTAGGCGAGCTCATAGATAGAAGATAGATAACTATCACTCCATCCATCACTGCCAACTGTGCTCAACCATGTTCGAGGATAACCGTATTACCGTAAAACCGTAAAACCAACCTCCCTATATGTTAGTTACCTAGCTGCCTAGGTAGTTAGTTGCCTCTTCAACTTAAAAATGTTCCAACCACCTCGCCCTGCCCGCCTGTCAAGGCTTACAAGCGGTAACATGTTTTTCCGAGAGCGGCTTACACCAGAACTCGGTCGATTCGATTGATGATTGCCTGACATATGTTCCTAATTCAGTATGATACGTCTGTACAGTTTCGGTTATAAGTATGTACCTACATAGTGTAATTAGCTAAAAATTGTGCATGGAAGAGACCCATTGAGCTTTTTCCAGTATCCTGAAACCTTCGTTGTAATAAGAAACATCGAATTATGCTTACTTCGGCGTCAGTTCCGACTTTTATAAATCCTCCTATGCGGACTCCTATGCGGACGAGGCGGATACCCGACCTCTTCAACCATTCACTGGCCGTGACGGCACGTCATTTTGCAATGCTACTTTCCCATGCTGAAGTCAGCTGCGGATTCACCTTCAATCCTCCAACCACAAGGCGGTGTGATGAGGCCCATAATCTCCATAATCTACCCGCGTCTGCAGATACGCAGTCACAACGCCTCGAGGTAAGGAGGCAGTGGTCCTCGATTATTGGCCCTGTCCTTCGGTTGCGACTCCGTCACTACCTACTACTATACATTTAGTATTGCTAAGCTTGTCAGTCTGGAGAAGCTAGGCACCCGATATTCGAGCACGAACTCATCCACATGCTAAACTATAGTTACTTTTTACATTCCTGTCGAGCACACGCTGAACACAATCCTTGAAGTTGAATACTACCTACTACCTAGCACCTACCTATGTATGTACTTGGCCGCCAACTTATCCGACGTCGGATGTCACTCCGCCGTTGGGATCGAACACCACCAGCGTGGAATCTGTTGAGCCGGAGTTTGTCTTTTGACTCGGAATCCTTGTTGTTAATCATTGTACCCCTTCCGCCATTTCTGTGACTCTGCGGTTGAGGATGAGCTCCGGATCCGGCCTCTTTCATATCGCATCTAGGACTAACCTCGCATGCAACCCCCGCACTGCAAGATCTCCGAAGATTACGGCACCAGGGCACATGCAGTTATTCATCGTTTCGTGTGTAAGATCTTGAGTTAGGTAAGGTAAGCTGATGAGCTCTTTGTCAAGTGTGGTATTTCAGCTGTAAGTCTTCGGTTATCGTTCGCTATAGTGAGATACTCCGTGTGTATAGTACATATGTCCTACAATGGCGGGATGTGCGTCAAATCCACATAGATGAGGACCCCAGGCCGCCTTGATATATGTACTAACACACACCTGCGATATGTTGTTGCATATGTCAACCTCTCTCTGCCTCCCAAACAACCACACCTCGCTCGACCTTCTAATCCTGGACTTGACTAATGCAAGCAATTGGAGACTTGCAGTCCCCACCTATCTTCACTAGAACCGCCATCGCGTTCCTACTACTGGGTCGCTTTACCGTTGTTCAACCCCCCCTACACCGTGTGCTCTCAACCACACCGACCATCTTCCGGATGGAAAGACGGTTGCGTATTAGGCATCTGGCTTTGGCGAATCGGATTTGACCTGCTATCCAAGTCGGTACAATCAGTCTAGGAACCTCCTGCCGGGAGGCTCCTACATACATAACATGTAGGTCTCTGCAAGGAAGCTAGTATGTAAGTAGTTTCGTTCCAATGAGTCAACCGGCCTACCTACAAGGCAAACTTAGACGGCGTAGAGCTCTCGATTTCCGCAATTTCGCATTCCAGTCACACTTCCAGTGAATGACGTGCAACGCACGTCCCCATTTCTTTGTTCTGACTTTTTTTCGCCTTGCTCTCTACGTGTATTTCTTGCTGCTACGGGCTGTAGTCTCGGTAGCTTGTTTGCATACTTTTTTTGTTCGTATGGCTCTAGACCTGAATTGAACAAATTTGGAGTTATCATCGGTCATTCGCTTTCCAATATCAGCACCACTGGCTCACTGGTGGTTTGCATTAGAGCGCTGGTGAGTGGGGGGGGGGTCTACCTCGAGGTCTCAGTTCGATTTAGCACCCCGAGCTTAACTCGAACAAACTCAACTCGCCAAGATGTCTGACCAGACAGAACTGCTTGTGGCTTCTGCCATCGGTCTGGGGATCGTTACCACACTCTCGGTGCCTGCTGTCGTGAGCCTTGTTACTCAACTGCGTAACCGGGGTTCAACCCCTCCAGTCTACGAAGATGAGGATGGTAAAAGCACACCGGAGGCCGTCAAGGCATTTAGCACCAAGGTGCCCCGGGCATTTATCCTGCTCTTCTCGGTGGCCGGCCTTGGCATCTCGATAGCAGTTTCCGTGCTTTCGACTCTGTCGACGTTGGAGACGGAGGATAAGCTTCTCTTAGAGAATTGGCTGGTAGTTATAAGCTGGGTAAGTAAGCTTCATGTTACACACATAAAAACTGGGACCCCCATCAATCATATTCTACCATCTTATTATAGGTAATGCTAATAAGCGTTGCACAGGCTTTCTTGACTCTGCAGGCCGTCTGCATTGCGTCTGCCAGGAACTCGGTTGCTGCTTACGACCTAGGCCTGTATTCCATGCTGTCCTGTGTAATCCTGGCCGCCACGCTCGCGTTCCAGGACGACAAGATCGCGGCCCGCCTGCTGAGACACGACGAGGCCGGCCTTTTCGCCGCGCGCGCCGCGGAGATCGCCACCATCGTCTGTCTCGGCTTCGCCAGCTTGTCCATCCCGCGCCGGCCGGACGTCTTCCACGACGGCGCGCTCGTCGACCGCCTCTACACCGAGTCCGCGTGGTCGCGGTTCAACTGGAGCTGGCCGGCCGCCAACGTGCTCCGCAAGGCCGCCCTCAAGAACAACCTGGACCTGGTCGACCTGCCCCGGCCGGACCACTACACGCGGGCGCGAGAGGTCGCCACCGATTGGGAGTGCCGCGGGCTCACGGGCCCGCTCTGGATCTCGGTCATCGCCGCGCACAAGTTCACGTTCCTCTCCCAGTGGGTCCTGACGCTCATCTCGGCCATTCTCAACTTCGCGCCGCAGTACTGCGTCCTGCAGCTCCTGCGGCTCCTGGAGCGCCGCCACGGCCACGAGCCCCTCGGCTACCAGGCCTGGGCCTGGGTCATCTGGATCGCCGTGGCGATCCTGGCGCAATCGTGGGTCGAGGCCCACGTCTTCTGGATGTCGTATTCGCAGCTCTGCATCGTCGTGCGCTCGCAGCTCTCGGCGCTCATCTTCCAGAAGTCGATGAGGCGCAAGGATGTCAAGGAGGCGAAGAAGAAGAATGCCGCTTCCGAGGCAGCTGATCCTAATATTTCGGCGCCCCTGGGAGACTCTTCTAATACTGATAGGCCCGAAATCGACGAGGTCGAGGAGGATGAAGATGAGCAGGTTAAGAAGAGTAAACAGAGCACGGTAAATCTGATTGGTGTAGACGCGAAGCGAGTTTCTGACTTTGCAGCTTTTAATAATTATTTGTGCGTATTTTGACCCGGGTTACCCGCTTGATTGTTTAGAATGGGCGAATACTGACTTTTGAATACTGCAGCCCTGGAGTATGTATTCTACATCCTTTTTACCATTCAGCAGGTTCTAGGAGCTACTTTGCTTAGTCGAGATGCCCCTGAAGTTAAACCGGGAGACATGACTTACAACTTCTCAATTGGTTTGAGAGCAGTATTTGCTAACTATGAGTTAAATATAGAGCGTGTTCAAATTAATTGTTTCGTTAATCTTCCTCCTAAACCTCCTGGGATGGAAGGCCTTGCTGGCAGGCTTCTCTACCATGCTCGCCATCACGCCCATAAACGTGTACTTCTCGAAACGCTATTCCGACGCCCAGGATCGACTGATGAAGGTCCGAGACGAGAAGATGGAAATCGTCGCGGAAGCCCTGCAGGGGATCCGACAGATCAAATTCTCCGCCCTCGAGCCCCAGTGGGAGAAGAAGATTGACGAGGTCCGGGAACGGGAACTGAAATGCGTCTGGAGCGCTTTCGTGAACGACGGCATGCTCATAGGATGCTGGGTGTCGAGTCCGATTCTGCTCGCAGCCGTCTCTTTGGCCGTCTACGCCGTATTACACGGTTCCCTGGCTCCCTCGGTCGCCTTCGTCAGTTTGGGTGTTTTCAAGGCGCTCGAGGTTACGCTATCTATTATCCCGGAGTTGACAACCGATCTCCTGGACGCCTGGGTCTCGATTAAACGCATCGATGCGTATTTACGGGGACCGGAGATCTCTAAGATCACTAAGGACGCAGACGAGGTCTCGTTCGACAACGCGTCGATTGCGTGGCCCTCGGACAACAACAACAACAACAACAACGATGAAGAAGAAGAAGATGAGGACCCCGATCGGTTCGTCCTACGCGACATCAACGTCACCTTCCCCAAGGGCGAACTCTCCGTCATATCCGGCAAGACTGGCAGCGGCAAGAGCCTGATGCTCGCGGCGATCCTGGGCGAAGTCGACATCCTGGGCGGCTCCATCAGCGTGCCCCGCGCGCCGCGACTGCACGAGCGACACGACAGCAAGGCGAACAAGGGCAACTGGATCATCCCGGGCGCCATCGCCTACGTGGCCCAGATCCCGTGGATCGAGAACGCGACGCTCAAGGACAATATCCTGTTCGGCCTGCCCTTCGACCAGTACCGGTATAATAAGACTATTGAGGTCTGCGCCCTGACGAAGGATATGGAGATGTTCTCTGATGGGGAGAATACGGAGATTGGGGCCAATGGTATTAATTTGAGTGGTGGACAGAAGTGGCGTATTACGTAAGTCATGATTTCCCCAGACTATCAATCAAGACATGGGAGGTATGAGGATTGGCTATCATATGGCTGTTACGTCGACGTGATTATAATCCTAGGTATTTAGGGGTATTTCATGGCTGATTACTGACCTGCTTCTTATAGCCTCGCACGAGCTATTTACAGTCGCGCCGGATTACTTATCTTAGACGACATATTCAGCGCCGTAGATGCCCATGTCGGCCGCCACATCCTCGAGGAATGTCTCAACGGCGAGCTCTGTGTCGGCCGGACTAGAATCCTAGTTACCCACCACGTAGCTCTGTGCGAGCCCACGACGAAGTACCTCGTCGAGCTGGGCGAGGGCCGCGTGCTGAACGCCGGGCTCCTCTCGGACCTCGAGGAAGCCGGAACCCTGCAGCAGATCAAGAGCCACGAGCAGCAGCAGCAGCAGCAGGAGAGCAGTCGAGACGACGAGGAGCACACCGCCGTCAACTCGGAGGAGGCTTCGCAGGTCGGCGGTGATAACTCCGATGGAGAGCCCCTTGCTAAGGTCGCGTCGAAGGCGAAAGCGCGTAAATTTGTGGAAGAAGAGGGGAGAGAAGAGGGCGCTATCAAGCGGAAGGTCTACTCGACGTATCTCCGGTTCGCTGGCTCTAAGCTGTATTGGCTGGGCTGTGTTATTATTTTCCTGTCGGTTCAGGTCCTGATTGTGGGACGTTCATGTGAGTCTGCCATTTTCTGTAACCCCTCTGGCATGGTGCGTGAGCACGGTTTACGTGTCAAAATACGTTCGAATATTTTGAGGGGATATAAGTTGTGTTGGTGCCTTTCTTCAGGCAATTCGGTGAAATTGTCTCGAAAAACAAATACTGACTCCAGATACTATAGTGTGGCTACGAGAATGGACAGGATCCTATCAAGAGCAGCATCACGTCAAGGCCCAGGCCGAAATGGAGGCATACACATACCAGTTCACCGCCCAACAATCTACTATGCACAATACAACACGACCATCGGTCAAGTCGCAGGGCAGTCTAGAGTTCTACCTAGGGATCTACATCCTACTCGCAATCGCCAACGCTGTCGTATCGACATCCCGGTGGTTCTACCTCTTCCGCGGATCCGTCCGCGCCTCGAGACAGCTGTTCGCCAAGCTCAACTTCATGGTCCTCCGGGCGCCTCTTAGGTGGCTAGATACGGTGCCCGTGGGCCGGATCCTGAACCGGTTCACCGCTGACTTCCACTCCATTGACACGCATCTTGCCTACCAATGCGGCTATGCGGTCGGCTCGTTCCTGAACATGATGGGTGTGGTGGTCGCCGGCTTGTTCGTCTCACCTATCATCATCGCCTTGGCGGCTGTGCTCCTCCTGATCTGCTGGTTCTACGCCCGTCAGTACCTGCACGGCGCGAGACCGGTCAAACGTCTCGAATCCACTACCAAGTCCCCCGTCTTCGAGCAGTTCGGCTCGGCGTTGACTGGTGTGTTGACCATTCGATCGTTTGATAAGAGCCAGACGTACATCGACCGTATGTACAAGAAGCTGGACGACTGGACGGTGGCGACCTGGCACCTGTGGCTGTTCAACCGCTGGATGGGATGGCGCATGGCTGTTGTTGGCAGCTTCTTTGCTTCCTTCGTTGCTATCATCATTCTGCTTGTTCCCAACATCGACCCCGCGCTGGCTGGGTTCGCTCTCGCCTTCGGGCTGGAATTCTCAGGTCATGGTATGTATAAGGATTTCGTGCAAAGATAACACTAGTTCCTTCCTTCTCTTAAGTGCTATGTTGTAATAGACTAACGCATGGCCTAGTAATGTGGACCGTCCGCCACTACGCCAACGTCGAGCTCGAGATGAACGCCGCAGAGCGCATCGTAGAGTACACCGAGCTCCCAACCGAGAGCCTGGAGGGCGCGCGCCCACCCGCAGCCTGGCCGACCGAAGGGCGAGTCGAAGTCCACGACCTCGTAGTCAGCTACGCATCGGACCTGGCCCCCGTGCTCAAGGGCCTGACCTTCACGATCGAGCGCAACCAGCGCGTGGGCGTGGTGGGGCGCACGGGGGCGGGCAAGTCGTCGCTGACGCTGGCCTTCTTCCGCTTCCTCGAGGCGCAGTCGGGCAGCATCCACATCGACGGGCTCGACATCGCCAAGATCCGCCTGCACGACCTGCGCAGCCGCCTCGCCATCATACCGCAGGACCCCGTGCTGTTCAGCGGCTCCGTGCGCTCGAACCTCGACCCCTTCGATAACCACACCGACGCGGAGCTGTTCGACGCGCTCGCGCGCGTGCACCTGATCCCCTCCTCCGACCCTAACAACCCTAATGCTTCCTCCCTGTCTTCGTCGTCCTCCTCCAGCACACTGATCCCCACGAACCCCAACACTCCGATTACCCCCAACACCCCGATAACCCCGACGACCGCGGCCAAGAAGAAGAACACGAACATCTTCGCCTCCCTAACCTCCCCCATCTCCGAGGGCGGCCTGAACCTGTCGCAGGGCCAGCGGCAGCTGCTCTGCCTGGCGCGCGCGCTCGTCGCGCGCCCCAAGGTCATGGTGCTGGACGAGGCGACCAGCGCCGTCGACATGGGCACCGACGCGCTGATCCAGCGCAGCATCCGCGAGGAGTTCGGCGGCGCGCGCGGCGGCGGCACGTTGCTGGTCATCGCGCATCGGCTCAGTACTATTGCGGATTTTGACCGCATCCTCGTGCTCAGCGATGGCAAGGTCGCTGAGTACGGCTCGCCGAGGGAGTTGTGGGAGCGCAGGGTTGAGGGTGAGGATGGGGAAGAAGGGGGATTCGGGTTGTTTAGGGCGATGTGCGAGCAGAGCGGTGAGAGGGAGAGTTTGAGGCGGATTGTGTTCGGCGAGCAGGAGCAGACGCAAGGATGAAGGGATTTTTGGTAATGAACATGAGATAGGAGCTGCCTGGATGAATGATAGAGGGTAAACATATACATATAGAATGACTTCAAGTACGCAAGCAAGCAAAGGGGGATGATGTAATGTAATGCAGAGTTATGAGAAGTCGTATATATATATACCTAGGTCAGCCATCCCATTATTCAAAGCATGGTATCATTTTCTACTTGGGAAGAAACATTCACTCTAAACCAAGTCCCGGGAAGACGGGACGAAGCAGGTTGCAAAAACTACGCGAAATTCAATTCGGTCCATCGAAGATGGGGTTGATCCTAAGTACAGGGTCTCCAGTTGCCTAGAGCCATCCAGAGGAAAAACCAAGATGTAACGCAATACTTACTTAGACGTGACCGACCTTACATCCGGGTGGACGAGGGAGGGACGAACATCCAAAGCTGTATTTCCATCCAGCCATCACGAAACCAGATCCGTCGGGTATATCAACAAATGAGCAAAGTTTTCCGTGTTCCGTTCCGTTTTCCATTCTCCGTTTTATGTTCTCCGTTTTTCTCGTTTTCCACAACCTCAAAATCAGTCGTGCAATGCCGTTCATGGAAATGAAATTACCGAAATCAAGATGCCTGCCTGCCTGCTCGGGTGACTGAACCTCCCTTACCAATGCGGCCAAGAGGTGGCAAATGATACGCATCCTGAAGTTGCAATCCGGTACAGTGACGAGGGTTGTAGACTTGCCTGTTCAATGGAACCAACTCGTGAAATCATCCGGAATTCTGAGCAGAAGGGTGAACCAAAACACAGGAGAGAGAACCCCCGATGGTTTCTTCCCGCATTCTGGAACTATGCAATCATTGAGGCCACTAGAAGTGACATTGTTGTTACTCAAGACAAATGACAAGACGAAGGAAAGGGGTATGGGTGCGACTGCAAAGACCATCAATTGATGGATGTGCGAAGCTGTCAACATTTTGACAGCTAGGAGCACACAGTCGAACATATGAAGTCAGAATGTATGTGTGGTTGTACGTGAATGAGTAGTAGTAGTAGTAGTAAAGCTTTGCAATTCTCTGCTTCCCACATTTGATGATGCGAATTGCAAATGCCAAACTTTAGTTCTGTTGCCTAGTTTGCAAGGAAAATGAACACCACAAAAGAGATTGAGGGGGTGATGTGATGGTGCAAGGCAAGAGATCGGGTGCAATGAAAAAGGAGTACTGCCTGAGAGATGGTTATGAACCTTGGATGCCCGTCTTTTGGTTGCAGAAAAGCTCTCTCGACTAATCATGGGCCCAAGAATTTTATGTTCCTGTGTGTTTAGGTAGCCTTGCTTCTGATGACATAGTATACAATGATTGCTGCAATGCAAGCAGTGTATAGGATACATTCACCGAAGAGCATGTACTTGATTATCTTTCTCTGTTTGGAAGTCAGTCGGTATACTTCACCTCGAGTGAACCAAGCTAGAGAGTCGTCGAATATCCCCGTTAGGACAAGGACAGCGAAGAAGGGAAGGATTGACAGAGCAGCCATTATGTAGAACCAGAGGTTCAGCCGAGAACGAGCCTTGTACGAAATGTAGGTGTTTGCTGCATTACCACCCCGTGACTGATTTCGGTTCCGAAGCACAGTATGGCCAGTGTCATTTCTGTAACTCTGCTGTCTTGTAGGAAGCAATCGTGCTTGGTCGCGTCCAAACCATTTACCCCTGGCTGTTGTGGGCGTAGCCGTGTAGTTGGTTGTAGGGGTAATCGGCGAGCTTTCCGGATTAGCTCTGTTGTCGTTAGAGATAGGCGAAAGTACATCCTGCCCCGTTGCTGAAAAGGGTGTAGGTGAATCTTGAAAGGCATATCTCAGAGAGTGCCAGTTTGGAGGTGTGAAGTTTGACGACAAGTCGGGGCCAAGGTGGCCATTTCGCGTGTGAGCCGGCAAAGGGGGGTCGACAGGACTACCCAGCGAAAAGCCTCGACTTGACGCATTGCTTTTAGCCCTTTTGTATCGGACCTGTGCAGATTCAGTCTCATCCGTTTCGCCGCTTTCTCGTTGTTGTTTGTGCTTTTTCTGTGCCTGGTCAAGCGGCAACAGTTCAAACTCGAACTTGGAAGCTGAAGAAAGCGGCTCTCCATTGAATGAACATGGCAACCCAGCAACGAAATCTTTCGCTCTCTCAAGGGGTCTGGGCCTGTACTTGTTGTACCTGATTGGGTAAGCCTCATCCACTAGTCGCTTTTCGTAGCCATTTCGTGGCGTCTCCTGGGCATTTCGTGATGACTCAGCCTGCTTGTCTTTGTGACTTTTTGTTCGTTGAACCTCCGGTGCTTCAAGATGCCCATTTTCATTCGGAGGTTCCTCACTGTAACTCACATTCGACTCCACACGGGGCAGGGATGCATAAGTGCCAGCAATGTCGGTGCCGCAGACAGCTTTGTTACTTGCCATAGCAGGAGTGTATGATGATGCTGAGTCACGGAACTCGTATTTTGATGGTCCGGTACGTTCCAGCTTGTATCCGAATTGACCACCCATATTCGCTCGTCGGGCGCTGCCACCTTTGCTGAAAGGGTTTGACCACTGCCGGAGCAGAGGAGGACGTGCCTGACCAGAATTATCATTCTCCTTTCCGATGGACGAATATAGCCGCATTGAGTTTTCTGGAAATCCAGCAGGTCGGCGGGCTCTTGTCTTGGGAAGGAAGATTGGCTGCTGTGTATCCTTCAGGTTCCGCAGCTCGTAAGACTCTGCTTGAGCCTCTCCAGCTGGATGTTGAAGGATATGGTCATGCGATCCAAAGCGACCTTGTGGGCCAATGTTGTCATCATCTGACAAGTCTGCAATACTGCTTCCAGTTGCTTTGATAAATTGAGGATTCGGTGCCAAGCCCTCACCAAAACCAGCTTCACTAGTTGCCTCGGTCACCCAGTCTCCATCAGCAGTGACGTCTCTGGGAAGCTTCATATTGTTGTCACTGGCCGGTACATCCCGCATGCTCAATCCTTTATCTGGGTAATCTTCTTCACCCTCATCTAAATCTAGCTGAGGTCTAGGATTGATGACCACCTTGATGTCACGAACTTGCTTCTCGGGCGACTTACGTGCAAATGAAGTGAAGATATTTCCTTCAGGTCGCTTACGTCGAGAGTTTGTTGCATGAATATCAGGCGCTGGCTTCGCGTTTGACGGTCTACCAATTGCTCTGTCGCAAGGACTGGCATCCGAGCTGACAAAAGTCGCTCCGCTAGCTGCGCCAACTCTGCTCAATCGTCTTAGAGCCTGGCTAAGGTCTCTCTCCTTGGTGGGACGCAGGAATGCCTGATAATGTCCATCATCATACTGGAATGGATCATCGTTGGACTCATTGGTGTTATCAGCAATAGAAGAACCGGTATCACCGAACAAATGTTCATGCTTTCGCGATTCCAAATCCCTCTGACCATGCCTTTCGGAGATCCGGAGTGGCGACGGAAACAATGGTCGACGACGTGCCTGTCGAAGCTCATCTGCTTGTGCATCCGCATCTAGTAGGTGTTGCGAATCGGACACAGTGGAAGCATAAAGGGGGGAGCTTCCGTCATTGGGTCCGAGGAGCGAAGCAGCTCTCTGAGAAGCCTGGGGCGCAGCAAGGAGAGAATCCTGAGGTGCGTCTGATGGAGAGGAAGTAGCCTCAAGGCGACGCTGCTTCAGGTTAGCATCCTTTTCTACTCGGTTCAGCCTTGCTAAGAAACGTACCTCATGGAGAGCTTGCCTGTGGCGCAGATGAGCTTCTTCACCACGGAATCCACATCGTGTGGCAGCCCCTTCACGGGATCGGGGATCATATCCATGCGAATGATACGCATTCGAGAATGTGTAGCCATGGGCAGAGCTATCAATACTGGATGAAAGTTGATAGCCACCAGCTTCTGTGTACTGGTCGTATATCTTGTCCACAGTGCTACCAGAAGTGTCCTGAGGTTCGGACTGAGAATGAGTACGTTTACGAATGTTAATGGGATTAGAGGTGTCTGTGTCAGACGGTCTCATTGTCATCTTAGACATGGATGACTCGGAGGAGACTCTGCGCAACTTGGTCGATGGCTCCCCAGCAATCTCAGCGTGGGGACCAGGCAAGGCGTCATCATGAGCTCGAGGCACAGATGTGCCAATGATGGGCTTGCCAAATGACGAAGTACCGAAATCTCTAAGGGAAGCGCCATGGCTGTCTACACTACCATTGGATACGTCCCGGAACGGGTTGTTAGATCCTAACTTGGATGTGATTTTTTTGTGGGCTTCATCTAGATTGGTGAAGAGTGGACCACGAGGGGTGATACTTCGTGCGGGCTTATTCGACAATCCATGCGATGACGACTCTAGATCGAAGGAGCGATCGTCGCCATCATCGTGGATTTGACTTGCCGCCATGATGGGTGACAATGATCTGAGGTGCGAATTAGCAAGAAGGACGGGCGGCGTCTGCGTCACCAAGAGGGCATCGGCGACATGTTACAGATGCGTCTAGTTGGAAGGCTTACCCAGTCAAGCGTCTCTAAAGGTGTCGCCGAGTAAGAAGAGGACGGCTAGCCTCTCTCAAAAGAAGGGATGGGACGATCAAATTGATTGAGAGATTGTCAACTGTCGGCGCTGTTGACATGCTCATTCGTTGCAGGGTCGCGCGCAAGCGCCTAGTTGGCAGGCAATTGACAATGCGCAGGGAACGTCAGGGATGTACGAGGTCGCCGGCGATGAGAAAGAGAGATGCAGGGGATCTGGCAGGAAGAAGCGCAAAGACGATATCGCCGATAGCAGAAGGAGAAATACAGAATCGATGCCACTAGGGGAGGCGGAACTTCAGAATCGGCGGCAATGGATGCGAAACGGAAGTTGAAGGTCGGCGGCGACAAGAACGGACGAGAACGGACGAGAACGAAGGAGAACGAGAACGGCAACGGGAATGGGTATGGGAATCGCGACGGAGAGCTGATGGCCGGGCTAGCAGCTGCAGAAGAAGTTGCGACTCGAGTGTGTAGGTTGAGAGAAGTCTATCTCAATCCACAGCTCTGGAGGTGAATGGACGGGCATGAGTTTGCATGGGCTCCTGAAAGATGTGGGTGCAAGTTCCACAATGGAAGATAGGTAGGTAGGTAGGTAGGTAGGTAGGTAGAGGGGAAACAACGGCCAACCCTCGGCGACAGCCAATAGAAATTCCCCTACCCGGTCTTTCCTATATTTCTCTTCAGGCACTCTCGAAGTGAGCAAGCTATGGTATATGCGTGACAATTTAGGCATGAAAGTGCTATAAGTGTAATAAAGTACCTAAGATACACGCCGTAGAAGGGGGATGATGCATGTAACTCCAACGGCGTTGAAGAATATGAGAAAGAGATATGACTTTCACGTAGACCTCATATCGGCGTCATGAAGTCTAGCAGCTCGAACCTGCAACGATTCTGGGATGGAATGTGCAACACACCATTGAACACGCCCTAAGCTAGTTGTATATATTGGATCATGGCAGACAAGACCTTACAGTAAACCGCCATTGGATCTTCAGTCAGATGATTATTGACATGCAGATTACGGAGAAATGCCATCATCCTATTCTAACATCATCAGATATTCTCTCTACGTAAATGGCATGCTGTATTACGAGAGCCTTGATATTCGCTAGTTCAACCTGATGGACATCGGTTTAATTCTAACTTGGCTGGTTAGATCCAAGGTCACAGGCTGTGGAAATAGCGTTGGAGATTTGTTAGACTATACGATTAACGTTGATGAAGTTGTATGTCATTGCCATACGTAGACAAGGTACTATATACAGACTTGGTCCTTTCGCATGCCGTATTCTTGATATTATCTAGAGGAACCCGAGCGCAGTCTCGCCTTGCTCGCTGCTTGACCTCCTAGATGACTGACAAAATAAAGAAGAAGCTAGTACTTCATGCATCTATTTATCATGAACAAGCTGTAGTCTTTGTAAGGACTAACGGTATCGACTCTTTATCAATTTGTAGGTAGGTTTCTGGCCCCTGGGAACATGAAGCCCCTTTGGACACTGAGCTCTAGGCTCATGGCATGGGCCATGAAGGAATTGGATCCCCACGATTGACTCGCCTATTTCACTATCGAGAGAAGTCACATATGGTTATCAATATTCGAACTGGACATCACGGTATAAGTAGTTAAGTTGGAACCTATCTATGGATCTGTGTCTTCATCTGCCGTATGGTACCTACTATAGGTACTTGGTATGCTATTAGGGAATCTCTCGTCTCTAACATCGATCTTTCCATAAAATGATCATGTGAACTACTTGGAGGTATATAGGCTATGACTGTCATTCAATTTGAACCCAGCCCTCTTGGAGCCAAAACGGTCAGTTAAGAGGCCAAGCGGTCGTTGAAAATACCTTAAGTGCAATTCTGTACTGTGGTTGGATTGTGGGTACTACGACCCTGGTAAGCAGGCTGGCAGGCTGTTAACAGATGTGAATGATTTATCCATGTGCGAACAGTATAATATGGGTGGCCCAAGCGCCAAAGTCCTCACAAGGCCTACCGGAGTGGAGAGCTACATCAAATGTTGCGGGTATCCATGCACATACCGGAAAATTGTTAGTGGATGTGCAAAATATTCTGTGAGCCGCCTTCCTGGCTGGCCCGTCGCACAGGGCTGACCCAACAAATGTAGATCTGGCCCCGATGCACCCCGCACTCGGCTATACCTAGGCAGCTGCTACGTACCAATCAGAGCCACTTTCATCATAAACCCGATATGGCCAAGCTCAATCTCCAAAAACAAAGGCCCTGCAGCCATCGACTCCGTAATCCGTAATCCGTAATCCGTATCTCCTAATCCTAGTTCTCCTGCATCACCTCGCCTTCTATTTACATCCATTTGTTGTTGTGCCGTGTTCGTTACAAACCCTGCTACCTAGGTAGTCTCTGCACCAGTCACCTGCCAGTCGCTGTCTGTATCTAGATCATTCATAACATATCATTTTACTCTGCTTGTCTCGAGCCTTGCCTGATTGTTTAAATGTCGTCATGATACTTCTAGTCCTAGGATTCTTGCACTCATTGTAGGACGCCAATCCGAGTGCTCCGGGATCAAATGGCCTCCCCAATCGGCCTTCAACACCTCCCCAACGAGCTGTTCCTCCATGTACTATCGTGTAAGCTCTCTTTTCTGTTTATTGCTCCACTCGTAACCCGTCAAAATAGGCTTAAGCTAATACAGATCTCTCCTGTCAGACTTAGAAGCCCACGAGATTGCGAATCTGCAAAGTCTGTCTAGACACTTCCACGGATTATGCCGCGATGACAGCCTATGGAGAAGTAGATGCTTGTCAGCTTCTGCTGTCCGCGAAAGAATCAAGCTCTACCGATGGGGTGCGGATTGGATTGACGAAGATGGCCAGACACTAAGTAGCGCATTCGAACAAGATGCGCAAGAACCCGAATTGGAAGACCAGATCAACCTACATTGGAGCCTAGCCGAGAACCTGTCCCGCCTTACAGCTAAGAGACGAGAGGAACGAAAGCGCATTGCAGCCAACTGGGATCCGACGTTTCCCAACGAACGTGTAAATTGGTATAACGAGTATATTCAGAGGAATGGCCCGATTGCCGTGAGTTGGTTTGAGCAGCCCCAGGTTCAGAATGGCTCTTTGAAAGACCCAATTGATGTCGGTGGCGTTGCGCTGTATCAGCCTCGTGAGAATGAGCTCTTTGCCGTTTCACCACTCGAGGACGGATCAGTTTGCTTGTGGGATGTCAAAGGCACTCGAGGCAAGAAGGGCGCGATCCTGTCGAAGAGTAGCCTTGGTATCTTAAGTGCTGACGGTCCCGGAACCGACCTTTCAAGACGCTCTAAGATGATGAACACAGGTGTCACCGAATGTGTGAGCGTTGACAGCAAGAGACACAGGGCGATGTTCGCTGTCCAAAGCCGTAGGTTCATCCCGTGTACATTTAGAAAGCTCCTACTGACCTGTTGTTATGTTAGATCTGATTGAGGTCGATCTCAAGACATTAGCTGTCGTCAGGGACCAACCATTCGAATGGTCGATTACTACATTATCTGCAGCAGACCCCACGGTTCCTCTGTCGGTTGGCACTCTTCATGGGCTGCATTTGTACGATTACAGGGTGAGATTTGATTACCGGCAGGGGGACGGATCTCAATTGGACAGGGTAGACCGGAAAAGCCATCGGGGATTCTCCTATGTCCTAGACACGAAGCCCCTAGCTCCATTTGCCTTTCTTAACCAGCCAGGACCGCAGAGTATCCTACATCTCGAACGCCCGGGAGAGAAGCACCAAATATCAGATGATATCTTCGTAGCAGGTCGGTTCTCAAACATATTGCACTATGACAGACGAATGTTTTCAGAAACCAAGACGTCTGGAATCAGGGGGTCAATCCACTCGGGCGCTAAACTGTGTAGCCTTGCCTCACTTCCTTACCCCTTTTCTAGCCTCGATAGTGATCTGCGCCGCCGCTTCCAGCTCTCAGTAGATCAAGTAGAGAAGGCCAAGAATGTGGAGGGCGGCCGGACATTAATAGCCTGCGGTGAGTACAATACCAAGGGGTCTCTTGAGTTATATGGCCTGTCTACAGGCCCCGGCGACCTATCAGAGACACGAGTCATCCAAAATTCAACTGCGAAGAATCGTCAGTCAGCATCGAGCTCAAAGCTTCTGTCAGTCATCAACCATGGCACGCGGATCGTATTCTCGGACGGCCAGGGCCACCTGAAGTGGGTCGAAAGAGATGGTTCAACTGAAGTGCGGCGTTTTAAGATTGGTAAATCCGAACGTGAGGCACAACACTCGCTTTTCAGCTCGATGCCAGGATCGGACGACATAGCCAGGAAGATCCTTTCTACACAGACAGCACATGACGACGAATTCGCGGTCAATAACGATGATATCCTGTTCTGGACCGGCGAGAAGCTCGGCCTAGTTGGTTTCTCATCTAAGCCGGGCTTCTTAGTAGAGGACTTCGAGGATAGTACCAAGACGCCAGAAGAGATGGCGACAGAGCAGGAGCAACAGATGTACAGCGAGAGAATGAGGCTAGCCCTAGAACGACAGGCTAACGAGGTCCGATTCGTGCAAAACCTTGGGGCTGGCAGCATACGCAATGGAATCTAGCATCTGATTGCAGATGAGGCTGCTTTGCATCGATACATGTTTCATTTCCCGTTTAGCCCGCTTTAGCAACATTGCAGAACGGGAAAAAAACCAAGGACATCACGGTTATATTTAGATGCTGAAATGATTTGCTATCTTAATGGGTCCATTATGGCTTTCTTTTTTTTTCTCGCTACCTAGTAGTACCTACGTAGATGGTAAGAGGGGGATCGGCGGCGACCTCGGAGTTTGGATTCAGGCGGACAGCTGGACGACATAAAGTTGAGGCGTGGTGCGTTATCTTTACACAGAAATTGCAGCGATCCATTGGGTAGACGGAACGAGCAGCGTATTTCCTCGTTACAGAGAGAGAGACCAGGCAGGCAGACTGTTGGCAGGATGCCATCATATCAATGATGTAGTAAGGTTGTAGAGTGCCAACCTCTTATATGAAGCGGATTGCATTGGCATCCTTTTTGTCCTTCGTGCAGGAAGTGGATTCATCCAGTTTTAGTCTTGCCTTGGAGGAGCGGATTGCACGATGCCAGCTCGCCAGCTTGACAGCTTGCCAGCCTCAACAATGGCGAACACACGAAGATGGAAAAAGACAAAAGCAACAAAAAGACAAAAAAATTAAATATGAGGCAACAAATCAGGGCTCGGGTGGCACTAGATGAGCCCCATCTGTGCCAATGAAAAAGCAGCCAACTCAGCACCCGGGACAGGGGAGGCTTTTCTAGGCCCGTAAAAGTACAGATCTGTACACACGAACCCAAGAAAAGCAGTGATTGTCGCACAAACGAAATCCAATCATTTCGTCCTCGCCCTTCTTCTCCCCTTCTTCCCATGTTCACATGCACAAGTCGCATTCCCGCTCCCGCCGTTGCTCAACATTTGACAATCGCCACCTGCATCTGTACAGCTGCAGAGCAAGCAGAGTCGCGAGTCTAGATTTGTCTCTCTCCCTGTCTCCTGGTCCTGCTTGTCTCCTATTTCCAAATTTGTTATCAATCGTGTTTGTCTATTACGCGCCGTCGAGGGCCCTCCGCCACTTTGCCAATTCCTCCTCGGATGCGACGATACTAACCGAGAGAGAGAGAGAGGAGAGCATTGCATCGGTTGCGCTATATTCTTGCTTTTTTGCTGCGTTGTCAAACCGCGCCAGCCATGACCACCATCTACCTATCTTGTCTTCCCTTCTCTCACACCTGCTGGGCCGGAAATGACCTACGTGCCATTCTGCGTACGGACACGTTTATACGATAGGCAAGTAGGTAAGTAGTAGGTAAGTCAGTAGGGAGGTAGGCCTGGCAGGTAGTAGGCAGTAGGCCGGTTACGCCACTGCACTACTGCAAATCCGCATGAAGCTGGGCCTGTAAGCGCCGCATACTGCATATGGACTCTCCCGGATCTCCGTCGTATTATCCTCTCACCGCTCTCCTTTTCCCTAGACGTCCAGTGTTGCGTTGTTGTGTGTTGTGCTTCTGTCTTGAGTCCTTTTCCCACTGGGAAATTCCTATTCAGCCTCCTGACTTGTATGTATGAACATTGATGAACTTTTGAACATGCCATCCTCCCTTGCATCTCCACTTATTACATCTGGCCCTTAACAAGTCTGCAGATTCTTAGCAGCTTGTGGGCCCGAGGAGAGAGGGTTGCACGTAGCGGTCACAGACTCCGTATAAACCATACGTACTCCAGAGTTGCTTCAGATTTCAACTCCGCTAGCCGGGAAGCCGTTGGTTGCGATCATTCAAAGAGTGGACTCTTCCCGTTGCCTCGTCCGAGACTCCCACCTTCAAGGCAATCCACATACCAACTACCGTCCTACCGTCACGAGCTAAAACGTCCTAGAGTGAGGCTAACGCTAATTAACGATCACCAAGTCATCAATTTAGCATCGATTACTACAAGGGACATCCTGTGTGCCTATTGATTATTGTGACGTACTTGTGGTCGATTACAATCTTCTCTTCAGCCTTTCTGTTTTTAGGATGAGACAATCCAGAGAGCTCTGAGTGATGGTTCGCAAGTCCACTTCGCACACTCACTCCCAGAATTTGTCATTTTTGGGTGGTACCCCGTACGACTTTCGCCTTCGACACTGAATCAGAATCCTTTCAAGCATGTCCGATGGCGGGTTTCTATGTCGGAGGGACAGAGATGTCGCGTTCATCAAGCGACTCTTCTCTTCCTGACGACATATACTGCGACCACCGTCGGCACTTCGAGACGAGGAAACGGCGCCCCAGCTACTCCGAACTATCGGACCTACAGAGCAACTTCGGCATGCTCCCACCGTTAAAGCGTCACCGGCTCACCGCCTATCCCGACGCTCTCCAGAGCGTGGACTTCGGCCGGAGTCTGACGCCGGCATTCTTCATCATCAAGGAAGCTAACACCACCGGGCGAGACTCATCTGGGAACCGGATAATATCTCAGAACCCCGTCATGTCTTCCTCTTACTCCGCCGAAGCACGGCATGATACGCTATTTGAGCACTTAAAAGTTCGAACGTCTGATCCACACGATATCAATTACTCCACGCACACGAAAGACAAGGATCACGACGCTGCAGCGAGGCTAGTTGAAGCCGACCTTTCGGACACCCGTCGACGGAGCCGGCTTTCCCAGCACGAACGGATCCTGAGGAGCCTCATCTGTCCAAAGTCTCGCGATGCCGAATTCGACATAGATGATGTTGCTCTCCAAGGCATATTCTACGCCGCCAACGAGATTTTTTTCCGTGGACGGTTGAAGGGCCGCGTCACTTGGGCCTGGAAGGACCTCTCCAGCAGCCTCGTCGGCACTACGGCGCTCCGGAAGTCGCCCTTGGCGCCGGGCTACGAGACCCTGATCTTCCTATCGCGACAGATACTCAAGGACAGGAAGTACAACCGGCGGCTGCTCATATCGACGTTCATCCACGAGCTCATCCACAGCTACCTGTTCATCGTGTGCGGGTTCCAGTCCGGGGAATGCGGCGGCCACACTAACGGCTTCCAGCGCATCGCCCAGCTTATCGACCAGTGGGCCGGGCCTGGACTCCTACACCTCTGCAACATGGAGGCGGAACTGAGCGACTTCGAGGTTAAAGCGGCGACCTTTTCGGAGGACCCGATTTTTGACAGCTGGGGGGTGGAGTGGCCGCACGACCGCACACCCCGGGAATACATTCTACTGGACAATCCTCAGTGCAATCTGAGGCCTGCTATACGTTCTTCGGGCCGGGACTTCCTGTGAGATGAAGTTAATTATCATATTAGTAAGAGCTGGGACCACTGGCGAGCGATGGTATATCGCAACCGACTGGTCTTCTTCCCAAGGTTCTCTCGCCGAGAAGGGAAGAAGCACCATAACATAACGTTGACCTGCATAACTGCTGGACTTTCCTTTGTCTCCCCACTATCCTCTTTTGTTGTATCAGCATGGCGACGGCGTATCATATATCCTAGATCTGGGTGGATTATTCGGGCTTGTAACTTATCACGACGGGTTGGCTAGATCTGCATGACGACACGCATATATGGAAACCGGTGTTGGAAAGGGATTGGTCTTTTTTGTGCATAGGATATCATGCTTGGAAAAGGTTTTTCCTACCTAGTCTCGTTGGTTGGCTGGCTGGTTTGGTCGTGGGTTTTTCGCTCGTTTTTTTTACGTACGACCTTTTATTGCATCGCGGAAGGAAGGCAACTTTTTTTCTTCTTCTCCTTTCGTTTTTTTCTATGTTGACATCATATATACACCTTGGCGCCACTGATCGATCATACATATATCCTTAGCAATAGAAACCCAGCCGTAGATACCCCCATCATCTAATCTCATCTAACCTAGCCGACGATGCGCATCGTCCCCTGTAACGTCACTCTGCTCACGTGTCACCGTTGTGTCTAAGCGAAACACGTAGACATGAAGGTCAGCTAAGTAGATCACCTGCAACGACCCGTAGCGATATCGCACAAACCGAGGAGAAAAAAGTAAAAATAAAATCTAGAAAATAAAAAATAAAAATAAAAGCCCGCAAAACACCTGAACACTAGACTAGACCCCCCAGGTTATTTATCGTAGATTTATTATGTAAGGCACCCTTTCTCACCCCTCCCCTATCCTCCCCCCAAATCTCAGGTGTACCAGACCGTCGGCTTTGGCCCGCCAAGCCTCGCAACGCCAACACGAGGGGTACATAATAAGCGGCGCGCGGTGCGGTGCGTTGCGGTGCGGCGCCTCGCCTCGCCTCGCTGGGTGGTGCTAAGTAGGTAGGTGAGTGGGCGAGTGAGTGGGCTGGGCGAGACGTGTCGACATCCCCGCCGTCGTACATACATACATATAGACCTACATACCTACCTACATACATACATCAATGCATACCTACATGCGGACATTACATACACCCACCTCGCGAACCGTTTCCGTACACACATGCATGCATGCATGCATGCATACGTGCGTAGCCTCGCATATGTAAGATTCGCATAGGATATGTATATGTAATTATTTTATTTTCCTTACCTACCTACCTACATGTACTTACCTACCTCCAAGTTACCCCCATCGGCGGGGAGAGGGGCTGGCAGCTGGGCTGGGCTGCACTGGGCTGTCTGCCCGCATGCAGATTGGGGCCGACTTGCCCCTGAGGGCGAGGCGCCTGCGTGCGTGGTCCACTAGGTAATGCGTCGTAGGGTTGGAAGTTGCCCGCGCACTATTTCGCTGCTGCATGAATGGATGGACGACAAGGCAGAGAGACCACTGCGCGTCGCGATGCTATTCGTACAAGTGTTCGCTGGTGTGTATGTAGGTATGTACGGATGGGCAGATGGGTGGATAGATAGGTAGGGAGGTTGAAAGTGAGATACATAGATCTCCTACGTGTCTTCACGTCCGGGTTGGCACGTACTTAGGGCTGCTGGGTTCGGTAGTAGAGCACGTGTAGGTAGAGTGTGAGAGCGGGAAATTGTTGAGGGATATAAGTGCTGCTGCTGCCGTACTTCCATGGCTTGACATGGTAGGCAGGCAGGTAGGTATCTATCTCGTGGGCCTTTACGCAGGGTATGGATGCAATCGAGGGTGTACATATGTCGCTCATCATGCTGACCTATCCATCTGATTTCTTTGGACGAACTGACGTTTGATCTGAGGGGGAAGGGAAGCGCGGCTGCTGCGGCAGTCTGGCGGGTTGGCAGGTAATTACCAAGGCAATATGCATATGCGGCTTATGGAATCATAAGAATGGATACCTACATACGGTGATCGAGGTGAGTCACTGATGAATGCGCCTGCATGTGAAGGGGGTAATGTTAATCTAACGTTCTCTCGAAATCTCTCTTACGTTGCTGTAGATATAGAGATATATGTGTATCTTGACCACGGCATCAGAGCGAGACCCAGAGGTGGCAACTCATCGTGTCTGCATTTTATCCATTGCCGAAGGTGACAATGGTACTATACTACTGCTAGATCTGATGGTTGAAGTTACTCAAGGCTAAAATTGCCCCATCTCATAACAGAAATAGTCGTCCAACTGGACCGTCCCACAAGTTGCAGAACGAATAGCATCAGTGATGCATTTCTTGTAGTAGGGTTGGGTTGCGTAGCCCGTTATAAAGAGCTCCAGATTGATACCGTAGAACAGCTTCTCTTCACCAGTGTAATAATTGAAAGCCCAGGCCTTGGTTTGCTCGTCGTCATGGGAACAGCTGACCTGCCGAAGATCGTAATCCTTGAGAAAGCAACGGTCCTTGATCCTCCATCGTATTCCCTGGCACCAACCGTCCTGTTCTTGGCTAGTCCCGCTGACCTGAATGGTATAGTCGAGGAGTCTCTTACCACCTGGCGGGTAGTTTGTGAAGTAGTAACAGTTGACAGTGGCAAATGGCATCCATATCGCAGCATTATCGCAGTCGTAATAGAGATTCATGCCAGGCTGAGTGACGTTGCCAGGCTGAGTAGCATTGTCAATTTGAGTGACTTTGCCGAGCTGAGTGACATTACCCAGCTTGGTGAAATTACCTAGCGATGCGGTTGCGATTTTGCTGCTAGCTACCTAGTAGAAGCCACACAACAATACTGACAAGGGACAGACCCATGACTACGGAATATCGATTAGTGACTTCGCCTAACAAGCATTAGAAAATCCTGATCAATGACGCGAGTAGGAAGGAAACTATGTTTATAAGCCTGGGGCAGAGATTTACCTGAGTAATGATATAATGGTATTGCGAAATTGGCGAAACAGGGAGACAAGATTAGACCTGTATAAGTCCCACCCACGGGGTTGGTCCCATAGTCCCGTAGGACTCTTATGGGAATTTTTTTTTCCCATGGGAGTCCTATAAGACTAATAAAAATTGATGGGACTACTTACGATAGTCCTACCTATAAGTTAAAAAATACGTAGGATTTTTATAAGATTTTTACGAAAAAAATTCAGTCCTATTAAGTCTTACGTAAAAAATTAAAATATTAACTAATTGTATTATAGCTATTTATAAAAATAAATTTTAATATAATAAAATAATATTAAAATAATTATAAGTAATTAGATATTATTAAAAACTAACTTTATTATAACTTATTAATATTTAATTAGTTACGTTCCGGCTAATAAACTAAAACTAAAAAATTATTAAGTTTTTTATTATTTATATTTTTCCGACTTAATTTAAATATTTCTAATTTTAACATATAGTTAATTATAATAAAAGTCGAGTTTTCTTTTAATAATATTATAAAAAATATTAATTTTTTAAAAAACGCCTTATTTAATAGTTTTTTAATATAATAAATTAATTTATAAATAATAATTTTAATATTTTTATCGGATTAATTACTTATATATTTAGGTAATAAAAAATAACGATTTAATAGTTTTTCGATATTATTATAAAACTATTTTATAATTTTTTATAATATTTTTTAAATCAAATTAAATAGTTTTTTATAAAAACGGGAATTAAGGAAACTAATATAGTACGTAATAAAAAAAATAAATATTAAGTATTTAATTTATATTTAAAAACTTCTTTAATTTAATTCGAATAATAACTTTATATCCGGTAATTTTAAAAAAAAAGCTGCCGTAAAAACTAAAATATAAATATACCTTATTAATATAAATGTTATAATATATTAGATTATTTTATAATTATTTTATTAATAATATATTTTAAAATTATAATAGGTTTAATTTTAGCTAGTTTTAATAAACGAGATTATTAAAAATAAATATTATTTTTAATTTTATTTAAACGGAATGCCTAAATGTCGCAAATAATACCGATATTTTTTTATTTTATATAGTTACGGAAGGTACGTACCTGTGTGGTGCACGGACCACCTGTTGCTACATACTCCCGTATGTTAATCGGTAACGGCACGGCAAAATGGTTACCGCCCGGCGGGATACCCGGCTTAAGTTTTTTAAATAATTCCTATAGTCCGAAATAGCTTTTCTCCCTATTTATTTATAAATATATAATTAATACTTATATTAAAGCCCTACCTTTAGCTATAGTAATTTATTTATAAATATAAATAGATTATATTTATTATATAGTTTAAAAAGGCTTAAGTTCCCTAAATACCGATTTGATTAATTAATACTATTATAAGAACGTGTTTTAGTATTAATAATTTTAGTTATATAACCCCTATATATACTGCCGATAACTGACTTAATTAACCCGATTGGCGCTAGATCTTTTTAAGATGTCGCTTACCAATTAAGAACGCGCTTACGCGCGTAATACTATTACGTACAATGCCTAAAAGATATAAAAAGTAATGCCGACCGATTGTTTTAAGGAACCTAAAACCGCCCTTAGGTATTAAGCCGTTAAAAAACGTTAATATATTTTAAAGGATTTCGATTAAATAACTTAGATATTACGCGAAAAAAAGAAAAATAACGATACCTTCCCGACTTTTTAAAATTTTAAGCGAATGGTTAAAAATAAGGAATTTAAAAAAGGAATATATTAATTAGTTGTTAATACCCTACTGGATAACCTTAAGGCGCGTACCGAATTATATATAGCTAACGTATATATAAAAGGCGGAAAAGGCCCCACCTTCCCGTTTAAAGCCTTTATTAAATCAAAAAAAAAGGCCTTTTTTATAACGGACGGAACTTTTATTAAATCGGCATTTTTTAAAATGTGTTTAGCCGATCCCGACGCTTTTTTTTATAAAATTCGGCTCCGTAACATTATATTTATAGCCTTTTTTTAACAGACCTAAATTATAAACTTTATAGCGAAAAATTACTTATTAAACGCAAACGCTTTAGTCCGATTAGGTTTTTAAATAAATAAAGCCTAAAAAAATATAGCTAAAAACTTATAAAAGGAAATCGAATAATGCGATACTTAAATTAACAATTTTAATATACGTTTAAACAAGACTAATTAAGTTATTATAAACCTATTAATTTAAAGCTTTCGATAAAGCGTATCGGAATTTAATATAAGCAAAAAAAAGATAATAAAAGTTAACGTTCTTATTTATTATAGCGAGATTAACCGTAATATTATTATTTTCGAAATATAATATTATAAATAGAAAAATCAATTATTTATTAACGCTAATTATTTCCCGACTAATCGTATATATATAGCAACTATTAAATTATATATCTAAAAATATATATTAACGTAATTAAAGCTTTATTTTTGTTTTATTAACTCGCATTACCTAATTACGTTTACGGCATTAATAAAATACTTTTAGAAAGAATAATATAACCTTAATAGCGTTCGATAAGTAAAAGCTAAATTTATCGAGCTTTAGATAAAAACGTTAGAAAACTTTTAGAAGTTCCGAAATAAATTTATCGCGCTAGCGGAAAAATAATAACTATATCGCGATAAATAAAAAAAAAAGTTCTATAATCGACTTATTTATTATTTATAGACTGAAATAGCTGTTTAATATTTTAACTTATTATATAATTTTAATTGCTATATTATTTATTACGTCGAAATTATATTTACTTTTTAAATGGCTAACGAAACGCGTAACATAATCCGAGCTATTAAAACTATAGTAATTAAGCTAGCGGCTAAACCTTAATTTTCGGGAATAACTTATAACGAGTATATTACCGGAGGAAATATACCGTAATCGGCTCTTAGCTTAAGGTCGAACGAGCTCGGTAATATAGTAATTATTTCTTCCGATATTCGTATATATCTCCCGCTCTATAGCGGTACCGACCTGGCAAAGTTTAAAAAACGCTACTTTAATTATTATAATAAAAAATATAATAAAATTAATTACCTATACCCGCTATACCTTAATTAACGCTTTAATTAGTTTGTAATAAATAAAGCTACCCGTATTAATGCTTTTTTTATAAAATTTATTTGACCCGAGGAAGTTATAAAAGTTCCGGCAGAAAACCGGATTAAGAAAAAGCTAGGAAACGCGATACTTTAAAATAATTAGACTTTATTTCTAAGGCCGAAATATTATAAGTTAGTTTAGTTAATCTGGTAGTAAAGGTTCCCCGGGACTTTTTAAATGCCTATTTAGGCGGAATACCGCTTTTGTTAAAATATATATTGTTAATATATAGCTTTTTATTAAAAATAAAAAATATATTTAGTAATACCGGAGCAAATATTTATATTATAATAAGTAGATTTTTTGTAAAAAAAGTAAAACAATATTTATATTTAAAGGTTGTTACGGAATTTATTTTAGGCTATATTAAAGGATATAATAAAAAAGGAGTCTAAATAATTAATAAGGCTTTACGGCTAAATCTATAAATAAATAATTATATATTCCGCGATAAGGTTTTTCTTGTAATAAATATAAAGTATAATTTAATCTTAGGACGGGGCTAATTAGCCAGAAAGGACGTATTAATAAACTATCGGTATCGGTAATTAATATATCCCGAAAATATATTACGTAATAACCCCTTAAGTTTATACGACCTTAATATAAAGGATACGGGAAATCTTTTTAGGGATAGCTCCTTTTAGTTAAACGCTAATTATTATAATAAAACATTAGATAAAAACGAGAAGCGACGTGTTAATAGTCGAGCTTTTAGGACTAAAATATAACGTAAATATAAACTTACCGAGAAGACTACGGAGGCTATATGTCGGCGAGTTCGAAAGCTGGAAAAACTATATAGCTACCCGAAACCCTAACCGAAATTTAAGGCGCAACTTATCGGTTAGCGACTAAAGGAGATTGTTTAACGGCGTTCCCGAAAATAGCTTAATAAGCCTATATAGCAGGATTTTATAAACCGGAATATATATTTAGAATTAGGGTCTCCCGAACCTTTTATCCCGCAAAAAAAACGCGCTAAAAAAAAAAAAAGCGAGTAAAAATATAATATAAAAGGCGCCTATAAATTGCGAAAAAATATAATCGGCTAGTATAAATAAAAGCTTATAGATATAATAGTTATTAATACGGAATCTTTTTTTAGGGTAGTACGGAAAACTTATATTTATATAACTATATTATATAAAATCGACCAATTAATACGGGATAAAAAAAACGACGCCTTTTTTAAAAGAGAAGCGGAAAATTTAAAAAAAAAAGTATAGGAAGCTATTTTAAAAAAATACCGGAATTTATTCCGCACCTTTAGTAAAATTAACTTAGATACTTTACTATTTAACCGAACTTTTAATTATAAAATAAAATAAGAAAAAGGGAAGTTAGCTATAAATTTAAGGTATAGCTTTTTATATAAAATATCGTTAGACGAATTAGAAATAATACGCAAATATTTTAATAAGAATTTCCGTAAAAGATTTATAGTTTCTAGTTTAACTTTTTAAGCGGCCCCTATATTATTTATTTTTAAGGCTAACGGTAGATTATAGTTTTATATAAATTATTAGAAGTTAAATACACTTATAAAAAAGAATAGATACCTTTTGCCGCTTATTAAAAAAACTTTAGCGAGAATTTCTAAAGCTAAAATTTTTACTAAAATTAACGTGCGATAGGTTTTCTACCGTATCTATATACGGCTAAAAAACAAAAACCTTACGACGTTCCGGATACGGTACGGCGCGTATAAATATAAAGTTTTTTTTTTCGGGCTTATAAACGGGCCTTTTATTTTCTAACGATATATTAATAACGCGCTATTTGATTTTTTTAACGATTTTTGTAGCGTATATATAAATAATATCTTAATTTTTTTAAAATTTATTAAAAAAATTATATTTATATATAAAAAGTTTTTTAGCGATTAAAAGACGTAAGTTTTTAGATAGATTTTAAAAAATGCGAATTTTATATTACCTAAACGAAATTTTTAAAATATATAATAAGTATTAATAATATTTACGTTAATCTCGCTAAGGTATAAGTGGTTTAAAATTAGGCTATATTAGAACGCGTGCGAAAAATATAGTTATTTTTAGGCTTTTATAATTTCTACCGAAAGTTTATACCCTAATATAGTAAAATAGTTAAGCTATTTTTTTAACTAATAAAGATAAAGGTCTAGTAAAACTAGAATAAATATTATAAGGTTATATTTTAGAAATTAAAAAACGACTTAATTAACGCCCTTTTGCTAATATATTTTAGCTATAATAGGGATATAAAAGTAAAAATAGATACGTTTAACGGAATATTAGCCGGGGTTTTATTATAACGTAAAGATAATAGTAAATAATACTTTTATGCGTTTTATTCGGAAATAATATATAGCGTTAAGTTAAATTATGGCATATATAATAAAGAAATGCTTACGGTAGTTTAAGTTTTATAAATCTGGCGGGCGGAACTTATTAGCGTCTAAGCTACCCCTTTTCTTATTATTACTAATTATTATATTCTAAAGTATTTCGGAATTAAGTAATATTTTAATTTGCGATAGGCAAATTAGTTAAAAATATTAGCGGAATATAACTTTACGATTATTTATCGATTTAGGAAGGATAACGTAATAGCCGATGTTATTTTACGTAAGCTAAAATTGCTATATATTTAAAAAGCGAAAATGTTGGACTAAAAATATAAAACCTTATTCCGATTGGTAGCCCCGGCTAAAATTTAGGAGTTATAAGTCGATAATATATGCGTAAAAGTGGACTTTTTTTTTAAGATCCTAGTTTTAAACGATATAAAGTTTTTATTGCCGGAAGGGTTTAACGTGATATTTATTAACGAGATATTATAAAGAAATAAAGATAACCCAAACTTTAAAATTTATTACGCGAAAGTGCGTAATAACCCTTTAGGTTTATAGCAAAATATTAATAGCCTTATATTACGTAAAACGTAATTAATTATATCAGAAAAAGACAGGTTACGCGTTAAGCTTTTACGGAAGGTATATTGCCGCTTATTTATAATATATCCGGAAAAAAATAAAACCCGAAAGCTTTTTATTATATAGTATTAGTAGCTAGGTATATTTTAAAATATCGATACATTTGTTGCAAATTATTTGGAATGCCGCCTTATTAAAATATTTTGTAATAAAACTTTTAGTTTTTTTTATTTATTACCGGTTCCGGAAAGAGTATAAAATTATATCGTTATAAATTTTAAGGTAATGCTAAAAAATAAGAAAGGACGTAATAACGTTTTCGTTATTATTAACTGATTAGGAAAATAAGCTTAGTTAATGGTATATATCTGGGAGGCTATTATTTGGGATGCCGTTTATATATATTATTATAGCCTTTTCCGTATTTTTAGGATACCTAAAAATATCGTTAGCGATAGCGGGCTTTAATTTATAGCAGGGTTTACCGATAAGTTGTTTAAGATAATAGGTATCGAGCTTAAATTTATTATATTAAGGTATTATAAAATAGTGGGACAGGTCGAAATAATGAATGTATATATCGACTAACGTTTGTAACTATTTATTAATTATTAATAAAATAATTAGTCTAACGCGCTATTAGTAATAAACTATATATAGGCTATATTACCGTATAAATTAATTGGGATATTTTTTTACGAAATAGAAATAAAGTTTCCGATATTATTTTATTTTAATTAGCGACGACAAATAGAAGCTAAAAATATGGCAAACTTTCCTTTTAGGGAAAGGCTTTTTAAAGAAAAGGCGTAAAATTAGGTGCGGGAAATATATAACTATATAATAATTATACGCGAGGCTATTGTTAAAGCCTAAGAACGAATAATATAATAAACGAATAGATATTATCGCGAGCCCGATTTCGACGTAGGCAATTGCGTTTTTATTATTAAAAAACGGCAATTATAACGTATTAATCGGTTTTTTAATAAACTCGACTTTCCGCTAATATAGTAATATTTCGAAATAAAGAAGTAGTTATTAAATAATATATTTCAATTAAAGGTTCTAGTTATTTAGAAAACGTTTAGCTTATATTACGCCGATAGGTTGCGAAAGTATTTAAATAATTTTTTTCCGGGATAGGAATTTGTAAATCTAACTGGATAAGTAATCGAACCGGACGTAAAAAAAGAATAGATTATAGAAATAGTATTAATATTACGATTATATTATTATAAGCTTTAATATAAGGTTAAGTAAATCGGATAAAATACCGATAATAAATAATATCCCGTTCGGAACTTTAAAAACGCTATAGCTAAACTAAATAAATTTTATATAAATAACTTAAAAGTAGTTAGCCCTCCGGCCCAACTGGCATTATAAAAGCAGGCGGCAGAAAAAAATCGGTTCGATTTAAACCACTTTAATAATAATAAACCTATATCGAGATAGCAGATAGCGGCTCGGAAACGCGGAAAGGACTAAAGGTAAAAAACGCGCGTATATGGTAATTTAAAAAGACGGATCCCTAATAAAATATAAAAAAGTCTGTATTATTATTTATTAAAATAAAGGCCCGATAACGTAGTAGTTTAAATAAATACCCGAAATAATCCCTCCTTTTGCTAGAAAGCATTTTATAAACGCAGGAAAATCGGGGTTTAATCCCCTCTCGGATCTTATATCCCTTCTTTTTTTTTAAGGGGGTAGTTATAGAAAGTACGTATTTATATAATGTACGGACTACCTATTATTACGTACTCCCGTATGTTAATCGGCAACGGTACGGCAAAATAGTTACCGCTCGGCGGGATATCCGGCTTAAATTTTCTAAGCAATTTCTATAGTCCGAAATAACTTTTCTCCCTATCTATTTATAAATATATAATTAGTACCCATACTAAAGCCCTGCCTCTAGCTATAATAATCCATCTATAAATTATATAACGTAATAAAAATTATCGTTTTTAAATTATAATATCGGAAAATATAAAGCGGAATAAATAATATAAAAAAAGTTTCTCTTTTAGTAATATAAAAAATTTAGGCAAAAAAATATAAGTAGGTTTAAATATATATAATTTTTTTTTTATTTAAATAACCTACTAATTTTATAATATTTTAAACCGATTTTTATTAATAATAATAAAATTAATAATATTTAATATTTGCCTGGAATAATTTTTATATTAATAAAGTTTTATATATAAAATATCGATAATAATATATTAGTTAGCTTTTTATATATAATAAAATTTATATTTAATGCCTTAAAAAAATTAAAATAATAAAATAATTATAAAATAATCTTATAATAATTTATAATTATTAATCGATTTATTTTTTAAGTAACTTTTTATATATTTTTAATATTAATATCGTTCTTGCGGTTATTTTTTTAAAAGTATAGGTTTATATATTTTTAAAAGCAAAAAAATTCGCGAGTAATAAACTTAATTATTATTTTTATTATATTTTATTTATTTATAAGCGAAAAAAAAGAGTCGCTTTTGCTTAATTTTTTAATATAAAATAATTTAAAGCCTCCCTAAAAAAATAAAAATTACTTAATAGTTATAAGTATATAAAAATTATAAAATAATCGCGAAATAATTAAATATTAAACGTACTTTTTAAATTTATATATTAAATTTTAAGATATTTTTTTTAGTTAGGTATAAAAAATATACTGGCAGAAAAAAATAAAAATATTAATTAGTAAAACTATATTATTTAAAGTTATTCTTTTCGTTATAGAAATAATACTTTTCTTTTAATATTTCGTTTATATTAACCTAATTTACGCTACTATTATTAAAACTTTCGGAAATCTCGGAATATTTTTACGCGATTTGGTTAAAATACTTTCTTTTTTTAGAACTAAAAAAAATTAAAATAAAAATAATCCTAAAATAATTAAATATATATTATTTTATTTCGACTTATATTATTATAGCTTGTTTTTAAATTTC